>CM036755.1:12250493-12670493 GCA_020796225.1 Arion vulgaris | reverse complement strand
TCGTCCAGCTCTTCCTCTCTCTTGCCATCCCTTCCAATTATTTCCATATTTTACCTATCCTTTTAATATCAGACTCCAGCTCTCTTCTCCGGGTATGTCTAGGTCTTCCCTACTCCTCTTTCCCTGCGGGTTTCAAAACAGTGCCTGTCTTGCAATGTGTTATTTCTTATATTTGTACTTTTCATGTTTGTTGAAGATGTTGGCTTCATTTTTCTGCGAGGTGAGGTAGCCAGTTCCGCAGACCCACCTCAGTCACCTTTTACGACATTCTTGACAGGTAGATATTACTGAATATTCTTTCCTCCCCTTTCGAGCCCCGGCAGCAAACATGCGTTTGTTTTATTTGCTCGTTTATATTGTTGATGTATGTTTGTTTTATTTGCTCGTTTATATTGTTGATGCCTGAGCAGCGGGTAATTTCATTTCTATGTATTCTTAGATCACAGAGAAATTTGGTAATTTCATTTCTATGTATTCTTAGATCACAGAGAAATTCATAATATTTTCCTAAGACATCTTCTCTCAAAATCTCTTATGCGACTGTCTGACTTAGTACTTATTTCCCATGTCTCTGCTTCATACAGCATAATAGAGCTCAAACCATGTCTCTGCTCCATACAGCATAATAGAGCTCACATTGCATTGATACATATATTTATATTGAGTTTTGTCTGTGTCCTGTATGTTGATGATAGCCATATGTTGTCCAATAATCTACATGCTGCAGTTGTCATTCTAATTCTTGCGTTGTTTTCTTTTCCTACATCCTCATTTATAGTTACATAGCTGCCCAAATATTCCAACTATTCCACCTCTTCTATCGTTCCTCACTCTACCATCATTTTCGGTGTTTTTTATTTTTGCTTTTATTCTCATATTTTGTGTGTGTTTTTTTGTGGCATATCCTTCACGTGACATCCTCATGAACCACAATAAAGGAGTTCTTGATTTTCTAGGCCCCACTTATACGTTTAGTAGTTCGTCATTGCCTTTTGAACGGTAAGGTCTATTTTTACAGTTCGCAAAAATATACACGGGAACAAATTTGTTTCCAAACTGCCCACCACGTGGTTTTAACCAAGTACTCTTTGATTGTGATTGAGCTCACTACCGCTAAGCAACAGACACCCACCCACTATCCAGCTCTCTAGATTAGTTATCCAGCTCTCTAGACTAGTTATCCAGCTCTCTAGACTAGTTATCCAGCTCTCTAGATTAGTTATCCAGTTCTCTAGATTAGTTATCCAGCTCTCTAGATTAGTTATCCAGCTCTCTAGATTAGTTATCCAGCTCTCTAGATTAGTTATCCAGCTCTCTAGATTAGTTATCCAGCTCTCTAGATTAGTTATCCAGCTCTCTAGACTAGTTATCCAGCTCTCTAGATTAGTTATCCAGCTCTCTAGATTAGTTATCCAGCTCTCTAGATTAGTTATCCAGCTCTCTAGATTAGTTATCCAGCTCTCTAGATTAGTTATCCAGCTCTCTAGACTAGTTATCCAGCTCTCTAGATTAGTTATCCAGCTCTCTAGATTAGTTATCCAGCTCTCTAGACTAGTTATCCAGCTCTCTAGATTAGTTATCCAGCTCTCTAGATTAGTTATCCAGCTCTCTAGATTAGTTATCCAGCTCTCTAGATTAGTTATCCAGCTCTCTAGATTAGTTATCCAGCTCTCTAGACTAGTTATCCAGCTCTCTAGATTAGTTATCCAGCTCTCTAGATTAGTTATCCAGCTCTCTAGACTAGTTACCCAGCTCTCTAGATTAGTTATCCAGCTCTCTAGATTAGTTATCCAGCTCTCTAGATTAGTTATCCAGCTCTCTAGATTAGTTATCCAGCTCTCTAGATTAGTTATCCAGCTCTCTAGATTAGTTATCCAGCTCTCTAGACTAGTTATCCAGCTCTCTAGATTAGTTATCCAGCTCTCTAGATTAGTTATCCAGCTCTCTGGATTAGTTATCCAGCTCTCTAGATTAGTTATCCAGCTCTCTAGATTAGTTATCCAGCTCTCTAGATTAGTTATCCAGCTCTCTAGATTAGTTATCCAGCTCTCACTAATTGTAGTCAATCCATGTGTCTGGGCTATGTTTTGTAACGGGATCGATCCACTTTCTTCTAGGGTACAGTCTTGTTCGTATAGCAGAACTAAGTTAGTGTAGCGCCTATGCAGGAGTTTGAAGCTCTTGAATTCTGACGAGGAGATGATCAAACTATTTGATCTTTTATTTCTCGATTGAATGTGGTTATAGTGTGTTGCTGCTACACTCTGTTTGATATCGATGAATGTGACATAGTGTGTTGCTGCTACACTCTGTTTGATATCGATTGAATGTGACATAGTGTGTTGCTGCTACACTCTGTTTGATATCGATTGAATGGGACATAGTGTGTTGCTGCTACACTCTGTTTGATATCGATTGAATGGGACATAGTGTGTTGCTGCTACATTCTGTTTGATATCGATGAATGTGACACAGTGTGTTGCTGCTACATTCTGTTTGATATCGATGAATGTGACATAGTGTGTTGCTGCTACATTCTGTTTGATATCGATGAATGTGACACAGTGTGTTGCTGCTACATTCTGTTTGATATCGATGAATGTGACATAGTGTGTTGCTGCTACATTCTGTTTGATATCGATGAATGTGACATAGTGTGTTGCTGCTACATTCTGTTTGATATCGATGAATGTGACATAGTGTGTTGCTGCTACATTCTGTTTGATATCGATGAATGTGACACAGTGTGTTGCTGCTACATTCTGTTTGATATCGATGAATGTGACACAGTGTGTTGCTGCTACATTCTGTTTGATATCGATGAATGTGACATAGTGTGTTGCTGCTACATTCTGTTTGATATCGATGAATGTGACACAGTGTGTTGCTGCTACATTCTGTTTGATATCGATGAATGTGACACAGTGTGTTGCTGCTACATTCTGTTTGATATCGATGAATGTGACACAGTGTGTTGCTGCTACATTCTGTTTGATATCGATGAATGGGACATAGTGTGTTGCTGCTACATTCTGTTTGATATCGATGAATGTGACATAGTGTGTTGCTGCTACATTCTGTTTGATATCGATGAATGTGACATAGTGTGTTGCTACTACACTCTGTTTGATATCGATGAATGTGACACAGTGTGTTGCTGCTACATTCTGTTTGATATCGATGAATGTGACATAGTGTGTTGCTGCTACATTCTGTTTGATATCGATGAATGTGACACAGTGTGTTGCTGCTACATTCTGTTTGATATCGATGAATGTGACACAGTGTGTTGCTGCTACATTCTGTTTGATATCGATGAATGTGACATAGTGTGTTGCTGCTACATTCTGTTTGATATCGATGAATGTGACACAGTGTGTTGCTGCTACATTCTGTTTGATATCGATGAATGTGACACAGTGTGTTGCTGCTACATTCTGTTTGATATCGATGAATGGGGCATAGTGTGTTGCTGCTACATTCTGTTTGATATCGATGAATGTGACACAGTGTGTTGCTGCTACATTCTGTTTGATATCGATGAATGTGACATAGTGTGTTGCTACTACACTATGTTTGATATCGATGAATGTGACACAGTGTGTTGCTGCTACATTCTGTTTGATATCGATGAATGGGACATAGTGTGTTGCTGCTACATTCTGTTTGATATCGATGAATGTGACATAGTGTGTTGCTGCTACATTCTGTTTGATATCGATGAATGTGGCACAGTGTGTTGTACTCAGGGGGAAAATGACTCGGCTGTACACACCTTGTACTCAGGGGCAAAATGACTCGGCTGTACACACCTTGTACTCAGGAGCAAAATGACTCGGCTGTACACACCTGGACATGCTGGAGTGCTTGGTAACGAGCGTGCTGACTTTCTTGCAAAAAAGCCCTGACTCAAGCGGGCAGAAGTATGAACAGAGTCGATGCCATCAATGCGGTACGCTCTAATTTATGTGATATGGGCGAGTCTCAGACACTGGATAGAGTGCAAAAATTAGGAATTAAGTTTGGACATGCCAGACAGTGTTGTCTTCGTGGTAGAGAGCGGAGGTATGCTAATCAACGTCTCACGGGTACGGTGAGAAAATGAACTTTGGGACGGCTGCTGCAGCGGAAGACAGAGCACGAATGGGAATACCAATGTGCCATGACGTCGATCACATAACAAAACATAACAGTGTGCTGAAGCTACACTCTCTTTGATAGCCTCATTCCTGAATCATTATCTGATAATTAAGTTGACGGTTTCACTGAGGTATCTCATCTCGCAGGCGTTAATTTCATGTATATGTGATGTTGGTAGTTTCTCCATCTTAAATAGTTGCACTGCAGATAAGCTACGAAAAAAAACAAATATAATGAAGACATCGGAGAGCCTGTTTCGTGATGCTGTCAGGGGGTTTCCTCAGTGTGTTTCCTGTCCATCGCCACCTTCTGCTCATTATCTCCTGTTCCACCTGCCGTTGTCCTGCTCTATCCCACAGTTCTCTGTTTGTGGTCTTCTCATACCATCTCAAATGGAGTATCCTGCGTAGGCATCTATTAATGAATGTCTGCAGCTTTTTGGTGTTCACCTTAGTCGTTCTCCATGTCTCCGCTCCATACAGAAGGACAGACTTGACATTTGAGTTAAATATCATTATCTTAGTTTTATTCCTGATCATTCTTGAACTTCATCATTTCCCGTGCCACCTGTGCCGTCTTCCCAGCTTCGAACATCGTGCGGACATTCCAGGTGCCAATTCTGGAGATCTTCCGGGTTGAAAGAAGGTGAGTCGGCAGCCCGATTTACGAATTTCACCGGGTCGCTTCATGAGTCCCTCTTCTTCCTCGGGTGGCGAGCTTTGAATTTTCTTGGCTGTGGTTTCTGTAGCTATCTAGTGTTTTTACGGTGTAGGGTAGCCAGCCCCACGACCAACCTCCTTAGTCGCCTCCTACGACATTCATGGCAGGTGACAGTGGTTAAATTCTTTACATCCCCAATTTGGGCGCCGGTAACCACACGGGCGAATGATAAGAAAAGAAAAAGGAAAGCCAGAAACATGGAGACAGAGGAGGAAAGAGTAGTTATTAGGCTTGACTACAAGCATTGGATGAGTGTACAGATGATTGATGAGCAAACTAAAGAGAGATGACTTGCAAGATCAGCGGAAAATGATAACAAATCTAACTGTAAACTAGATTGAAACTAAATTCCTGTGCGAAGAACGGGTACATCTGCTAGTATGCTATAAGCTTACCTTTCGTTATTCAGATTATCTACTGAAGTCTTTGCAGTTTCCAATACATCTTCTGAACCTTCATCCATATTGCTATTGACCAGATAGTGTATACTAAATGGAAGATGTTCAAATCTAGATCAAATATTGCTATTGACCAGACAGTATATACTAAATGGAAGATGTTCAAATCTAGATCAAATATCAAGTCCATGTGCAGAAATCTACAAATATGAATTAATATATCAACACACTGCAATAACTACTAGTTTCTAAACTAGATAATCACATGATACGCAAGACAAAAATCACGTGATGATATCACTCATGCAGTTGTCCACCACTTAGAAAATGTTCCAGTGATGGAAGTGTAACAAAGTTAGTTAGGTAGACCACTATGACTCCCAGTAACACACGACTAAATGGTAGATGTAGTTATACCACTATGACTCCCAGTAACACACGACTAAATGGTAGATGTAGTTATACCACTATGACTTCCAGTAACACACGACTAAATGGTAGATGTAGTTATACCACTATGACTTCCAGTAACACACAACTAAATGGTAGATGTAGTTATACCACTATGACTTCCAGTAACACACAACTAAACGGTAGATGTAGTTATACCACTATGACTTCCAGTAACACACAACTAAACGGTAGATGTAGTTATACCACTATGACTTCCAGTAACACACGACTAAATGGTAGATGTAGTTATACCACTATGACTTCCAGTAACACACGACTGAACGTGAGTTGTGCTTCTATCAAGTCTAAATGGTAAAACCCAATAGAAAAACTGCAAATGTAATCTATTTCTTGGAATCAAAGCTCAAGTTCTTCAAATTGAACATTTTTGAGTATGTTGGATACTATTGATTTTATTGCTAAATGGGTAAGATAAACCTTGACCTAGATTCAAATATTTCGAATATATAATGTAGAAGCAATTTTCTTAACGCTATGTCAATATATCTCTCTCTGTAACTGTGTTTGCTTTAATATGAGGTTGTCCGTGACTACCAGACTTACAATAAACATTCAATACCTAACACTACCCATTGATCTTATGTTTGGTATATCGGGGACGGGTGAAAAGAAGGGTGTGAGGGTTCTTACGAATATGTAAAGCTCTGTTTGCTTCATCGCTTCACAAGCGTCTAGTTTCTGCATATCTTAGAATTATTGCTACAGCTACAGAGTGTGTGCTTTGTGCATTACTCGTGACCATTGGTAGGTCATTGCTGCGGAGGGTGAACAAGTCAAATCGGGCACCCGTTTCGATGGAGTCATTACATCGCCGATTAGACACGTTTTGTATCAATAGTTAACGTTGCTTTTATTTTGTTCAACACAATCTGAATGTCAAATATTGAGAATGAAACGAAATGTAGACACGTATACAACTGCCGTTACTGTCTCTAGTACCGCTTATTAGGGCGGTGTAGGACAGGTGGGACGAGTCTGAGAAATTGAATGGCTAGTGCAGTCACCGCGAGACTGTTCCGGTTAGAATTTGTATTTTATGAACACGACAGCAACATATCTGTGGCCTTATCTTGGATTCAACATGGGTCTCTTACATGGAAGCTGCGCTCTATCCATTCATCCAAATGTTCTTCCTTCAGTCAGACGTTCTTCCTTCAGTCAGACGTTCTTCCTTCAGTCAGACGTTCTTCCTTCAGCCAGACGTTCTTACTTCAGCAAGACGTTCTTCCTTCAGCCAGACGTTCTTCCTTCAGCCAGACGTTCTTCCTTCAGTCAGACGTTCTTCCTTCAGTCAGACGTTCTTCCTTCAGCCAGACGTTATTCCTTCAGTCAGACGTTCTTCCTTCAGCCAGATGTTCTTCCTTCAGTCAGACGTTCTTCCTTCAGCCAGACGTTCTTCCTTCAGTCAGACGTTCTTCCTTCAGTCAGACGTTCTTCCTTCAGCCAGACGTTCTTCCTTCAGCCAGACGTTCTTCCTTCAGCCAGACGTTCTTCCTTCAGCCAGACGTTCCTCATTCAGTCAGACTCTCCTCATTCAGCCAGACTCACCTCATTCAGTCAGATGTTCCTCATTCGGTCAGACTCTCCTCATTCAGTCATACTCTCCTCATTCAGTCAGACTCTCCTCATTCAGTCAGACTCTCCTCATTCAGTCAGATGTTCCTCATTCAGTCAGACTCTCCTCATTCAGCCAGACTCTCCTCATTCAGCCAGACTCTCCTGATTCAGTCAGACTCTCCTCATTCAGTCACTCTCCTCATTCAGTCAGACTCTCCTCATTCAGTCAAACTCTCCTCATTCAGTCAGACGTTTATTAATACGGATACAACTACTAGTCACTAATGTAGATATTCACTATATTTATCCCTAATACTTACAGCCTTAGTAGTTATAATTATCCTGACTATATAGGCTGCAAAACCGAAGCCTGAGCAAAATTCAATAACAAATTTTATATAATATAAAGTGTTCATCAACTTCAAAAATATACCGGGGAGTCTCTTCGGTGTTACGGAGTTTATGTACTGTCGCTGAGATCTTCCTGTGTCAGAAATAGATCGAGGAACACATGGTTATCTACTTAAGTGCAAGGATGATGGTCTTATTGATGAATTAATCCTAACTGTTACTGTTACTGTTACTGTTACTGTTACTGTTACTGTTACTGTTACTGTTATCTTCAATTTATTCATTAGACCCGAGTCGTGCCGGGACAGACAAGGGAAGCAAAGAATGGTACCACTGCGACCTACAATGCATGTTGTAAGAGGCGACTTATGTAGCTTGTAAGGATGCTATCCTAGTAAATAAAAAGCAGCGCAGAAATCCAATGTGCTGGCATACTTGTAGGTGCATAACTGGCACAATGTGCAATCGCTCTTATGCTCAGATCACATACACATCCCACAGTGTGGTTGACAAGTGGTCGATATGGAGCGTTGGAAAAATAAAGAACAATTCATTCAGTACAATTTGTAACAACAATCAATTTATCTATCTATTGATCTTCCTCATTTCATGTATGTTAGCAATGAAAGTTAAACTAAAAACTGTTCAAACTCTCCCATGAAATTATCATATACAGTTATTATTATATTAGTATTATTCCTCTCATACCGTTATACGTTACAAGGGTCTGCGAAAAATGTCTCCATATCGCTCAATCCCGGGCTCATTCAATCTCTTCTATGGAATTGATTCCGGTATCTTCCCCCAGATGTACAACCGAGATTAGAAGTAGAATAACTCTAACAAAACCCTAGATGTACAACCGAGATTAGAAGTAGAATAACTCTAACAAAACCCTAGATGTACAACCGAGATTAGAAGTAGAATAACTCTAACAAAACCCTAGATGTACAACAGAGATTAGAAGTAGAATAACTCTAACAAAACCCTAGATGTACAGCAGAGATTAGAAGTAGAATAACTCTAACAAAACCCTAGATGTACAACAGAGATTAGAAGTAGAATAACTAACAAAACCCTAGATGTACAACAGAGATTAGAAGTAGAATAGATCTAGCAAAACCCTAGATGTACAACAGAGATTAGAAGTAGAATAACTCTAACAAAACCCTAGATGTACAACAGAGATTAGAAGTAGAATAACTCTAACAAAACCCTAGATGTACAACAGAGATTAGAAGTAGAATAACTCTAACAAAACCCTAGATGTACAACCGAGATTAGGAGTAGAATAACTCTAACAAAACCCTAGATGTACAACAGAGATTAGAAGTAGAATAGATCTAACAAAACCCTAGATGTACAACCGAGATTAGGAGTAGAATAGCTCTAACAAAACCCTAGATGTACAACAGAGATTAGAAGTAGAATAGCTCTAACAAAACCCCAGATGTACAACCGAGATTAGAAGTAGAATAACTCTAGCAAAACCCTAGATGTACAACAGAGATTAGAAGTAGAATAACTCTAACAAAACCACAGATGTACAACCGAGATTAGGAGTAGAATAACTCTAACAAAACCCTAGATGTACAACAGAGATTAGAAGTAGAATAACTCTAACAAAACCCTAGATGTACAACAGAGATTAGAAGTAGAATAACTCTAACAAAACCCTAGATGTACAACAGAGATTAGAAGTAGAATAACTCTAGCAAAACCCTAGATGTACAACAGAGATTAGAAGTAGAATAACTCTAACAAAACCATAGATGTACAACAGAGATTAGAAGTAGAATAACTCTAGCAAAACCCTAGATGTACAACAGAGATTAGAAGTAGAATAACTCTAACAAAACCCTAGATGTACAACAGAGATTAGAAGTAGAATAACTCTAACAAAACCCCAGATGTACAACAGAGATTAGGAGTAGAATAACTGTAACAAAACCCTAGATGTACAACAGAGATTAGAAGTAGAATAACTGTAACAAAACCTAGATGTACAACAGAGATTAGAAGTAGAATAACTCTAACAAAACCCTAGATGTACAACAGAGATTAGAAGTAGAATAACTCTAACAAAACCCCAGATGTACAACAGAAATTAGAAGTAGAATAACTGTAACAAAACCCTAGACGTACAACAGAGATTAGAAGTAGAATAACTCTACCAAAACCCTAGATGTACAACAGAGATTAGAAGTAGAATAACTCTAGCAAAACCCTAGATGTACAACAGAGATTAGAAGTAGAATAACTCTAACAAAACCCTAGATGTACAACAGAGATTAGAAGTAGAATAGCTCTAACAAAACCCCAGATGTACAACCGAGATTAGGAGTAGAATAGCTCTAACAAAACCCTAGATGTACAACATAGATTAGAAGTAGAATAACTCTAACAAAACCCTAGATGTACAACAGAGATTAGAAGTATAATAACTCTAACAAAACCCTAGATGTACAACAGAGATTAGAAGTAGAATAACTCTAACAAAACCCCAGATGTACAACAGAGATTAGAAGTAGAATAACTCTAACAAAACCCTAGATGTACAACAGAGATTAGAAGTAGAATAACTCTAACAAAACCCTAGATGTACAACAGAGATTAGAAGTAGAATAACTCTAACAAAACCCTAGATGTACAACAGAGATTAGAAGTAGAATAACTCTAACAAAACCCTAGATGTACAACCGAGATTAGAAGTAGAATAACTCTAACAAAACCCCAGATGTACAACCGAGATTAGAAGTAGAATAACTCTAACAAAACCCTAGATGTACAACCGAGATTAGGAGTAGAATAACTCTAACAAAACCCTAGATGTACAACAGAGATTAGAAGTAGAATAGATCTAACAAAACCCTAGATGTACAACCGAGATTAGGAGTAGAATAGCTCTAACAAAACCCTAGATGTACAACAGAGATTAGAAGTAGAATAACTCTAACAAAACCCCAGATGTACAACCGAGATTAGGAGTAGAATAACTCTAACAAAACCCTAGATGTACAACAGAGATTAGAAGTAGAATAACTCTAACAAAACCCTAGATGTACAACAGAGATTAGAAGTAGAATAACTCTAACAAAACCCTAGATGTACAACAGAGATTAGAAGTAGAATAACTCTAGCAAAACCCTAGATGTACAACAGAGATTAGAAGTAGAATAACTCTAACAAAACCATAGATTTACAACAGAGATTAGAAGTAGAATAACTCTAGCAAAACCCTAGATGTACAACAGAGATTAGAAGTAGAATAACTCTAACAAAACCCTAGATGTACAACAGAGATTAGAAGTAGAATAACTCTAACAAAACCCCAGATGTACAACAGAGATTAGGAGTAGAATAACTGTAACAAAACCCTAGATGTACAACAGAGATTAGAAGTTTAATAACTCTAACAAAACCCTAGATGTACAACAGAGATTAGAAGTAGAATAACTCTAACAAAACCCCAGATGTACAACAGAGATTAGAAGTAGAATAACTCTAAAAAAAACCTAGATGTACAACAGAGATTAGAAGTAGAATAACTCTAACAAAACCCTAGATGTACAACAGAGATTAGAAGTAGAATAACTCTAACAAAACCCTAGATGTACAACAGAGATTAGAAGTAGATTAACTCTAACAAAACCCTAGATGTACAACCGAGATTAGAAGTAGAATAACTCTAACAAAACCCCAGATGTACAACCGAGATTAGAAGTAGAATAACTCTAACAAAACCCTAGATGTACAACCGAGATTAGGAGTAGAATAACTCTAACAAAACCCTAGATGTACAACAGAGATTAGAAGTAGAATAGATCTAACAAAACCCTAGATGTACAACCGAGATTAGGAGTAGAATAGCTCTAACAAAACCCTAGATGTACAACAGAGATTAGAAGTAGAATAGCTCTAACAAAACCCCAGATGTACAACCGAGATTAGAAGTAGAATAACTCTAGCAAAACCCTAGATGTACAACAGAGATTAGAAGTAGAATAACTCTAACAAAACCCCAGATGTACAACCGAGATTAGGAGTAGAATAACTCTAACAAAACCCTAGATGTACAACAGAGATTAGAAGTAGAATAACTCTAACAAAACCCTAGATGTACAACAGAGATTAGAAGTAGAATAACTCTAACAAAACCCTAGATGTACAACAGAGATTAGAAGTAGAATAACTCTAGCAAAACACTAGATGTACAACAGAGATTAGAAGTAGAATAACTCTAACAAAACCATAGATTTACAACAGAGATTAGAAGTAGAATAACTCTAGCAAAACCCTAGATGTACAACAGAGATTAGAAGTAGAATAACTCTAACAAAACCCTAGATGTACAACAGAGATTAGAAGTAGAATAACTCTAACAAAACCCCAGATGTACAACAGAGATTAGGAGTAGAATAACTGTAACAAAACCCTAGATGTACAACAGAGATTAGAAGTAGAATAACTGTAACAAAACCCTAGATGTACAACAGAGATTAGAAGTAGAATAACTCTAACAAAACCCTAGATGTACAACAGAGATTAGAAGTAGAATAACTCTAACAAAACCCCAGATGTACAACAGAAATTAGAAGTAGAATAACTGTAACAAAACCCTAGACGTACAACAGAGATTAGAAGTAGAATAACTCTCAAAACCTAGATGTACAACAGAGATTAGAAGTAGAATAACTCTAGCAAAACCCTAGATGTACAACAGAGATTAGAAGTAGAATAACTCTAACAAAACCCTAGATGTACAACAGAGATTAGAAGTAGAATAGCTCTAACAAAACCCCAGATGTACAACCGAGATTAGGAGTAGAATAGCTCTAACAAAACCCTAGATGTACAACATAGATTAGAAGTAGAATAACTCTAACAAAACCCTAGATGTACAACAGAGATTAGAAGTATAATAACTCTAACAAAACCCTAGATGTACAACAGAGATTAGAAGTAGAATAACTCTAACAAAACCCCAGATGTACAACAGAGATTAGAAGTAGAATAACTCTAACAAAACCCTAGATGTACAACAGAGATTAGAAGTAGAATAACTCTAACAAAACCCTAGATGTACAACAGAGATTAGAAGTAGAATAACTCTAACAAAACCCTAGATGTACAACAGAGATTAGGAGTAGAATAACTCTAGCAAAACCCTAGATGTACAACCGAGATTAGAAGTAGAATAACTCTAACAAAACCCTAGATGTACAACCGAGATTAGAAGTAGAATAACTCTAACAAAACCCTAGATGTACAACCGAGATTAGAAGTAGAATAGCTCTAACAAAACCCTAGATGTACAACAGAGATTAGAAGTAGAATAACTCTAACAAAACCCTAGATGTACAACCGAGATTAGAAGTAGAATAGCTCTAACAAAACCCTAGATGTACAACAGAGATTAGAAGTAGAATAGCTCTAACAAAACCCTAGATGTACAACCGAGATTAGAAGTAGAATAACTCTAACAAAACCCTAGATGTACAACAGAGATTAGGAGTAGAATAGCTCTAACAAAACCCTAGATGTACAACAGAGATTAGAAGTAGAATAACTGTAACAAAACCCTAGATGTACAACAGAGATTAGAAGTAGAATAACTCTAACAAAACCCTAGATGTACAACCGAGATTAGGAGTAGAATAGCTCTAACAAAACCCTAGATGTACAACAGAGATTAGAAGTAGAATAACTCTAACAAAACCCTAGATGTACAACAGAGATTAGAAGTAGAATAACTCTAACAAAAACCTAGATGTACAACAGAGATTAGAAGTAGAATAACTCTAACAAAACCCTAGACGTACAACAGAGATTAGAAGTAGAATAACTGTAACAAAACCCTAGATGTACAACAGAGATTAGAAGTAGAATAACTCTAACAAAAACCTAGATGTACAACAGAGATTAGAAGTAGAATAACTCTAACAAAACCCTAGATGTACAACCGAGATTAGAAGTAGAATAACTCTAACAAAACCCCAGATGTACAACCGAGATTAGAAGTAGAATAACTCTAACAAAACCCCAGATGTACAACCGAGATTAGAAGTAGAATAACTCTAACAAAACCCCAGATGTACAACAGAGATTAGAAGTAGAATAACTCTAGCAAAACCCTAGATGTACAACAGAGATTAGAAGTAGAATAACTCTAACAAAACCCTAGATGTACAACCGAGATTAGGAGTAGAATAACTGTAACAAAACCCTAGATGTACAACCGAGATTAGAAGTAGAATAACTGTAACAAAACCCTAGATGTACAACAGAGATTAGAAGTAGAATAACTCTAACAAAACCCTAGATGTACAACAGAGATTAGAAGTAGAATAACTCTAACAAAACCCTAGATGTACAACAGAGATTAGAAGTAGAATAGCTCTAACAAAACCCTAGATGTACAACAGAGATTAGAAGTAGAATAACTCTAACAAAACCCCAGATGTACAACAGAGATTAGAAGTAGAATAACTCTAGCAAAACCCTAGATGTACAACCGAGATTAGAAGTAGAATAACTCTAACAAAACCCTAGATGTACAACAGAGATTAGAAGTAGAATAACTCTAGCAAAAGCAGCATTTATGAAAATGACAAGCACACTATGCGTGAAGTCACTACCAATGACACTGCGAAAACGAATACTCCAGTGCTATATTGAACCAATACTTATGTATGGCAGCGAATCATGGACAAAGAACAAACAATAAATAAGATCATTAGAAGCCACAGAGATGTGGTTTTACAGAAGAATACTGATAAGTTCATGAATGAAGAAAACCGATGATGAGGTTTTAAATCCGGCCTGCACACAAAGAAACCTTATCAAAAGATTAAGAATCCGACAATCAAAGTTCTTCAGGCATATAATGCGGAGAGAAGGTTTAGAACATTTGGTGACTACAGGTAAAATTCAGGGAAGGAAGAGCGAGATGATGTTGGATGACCTGACATCATGGTTCGACACAAGATCGACGTCAGAACTGATTATATGCACCAAGTAGAGATAGTTGTGGAGAGACATGATCGCCTACGCCGACAGGGATGGCACTTGATTGATCTCTTCCCGCACTCAATAAACTTAGTTTCAGGGTTTTATTACCACGTTCTTTCTTTCTTGAACGCTTTGCCTCCCACCCCAATGCCCGCATTTTGATACTTTGGTCATTTTCTCTGAGAGTATACACAGCATATCGCCATCTTATTTTTCTTATAATTGTTGTTACTAGTGGTTGAGCAGATATTTCCCTAATTTCATCGCTTCTCCTGAATTCGTCCCAAGACCCGGATATAATCATTCTGTTAGACTGAGCATGCAAGATTTGTGAACATAATAAAACAGGATAACTTCAGTCGTCTGTACATAAAGCTGAAAGGTTGGAGGTGAATAAAAAAAGAGGTACAGCTTCTATTAGAATCTAAAAGAACGTTAATGCATAGCCAACTCTACACTAATACGGCCAGCGGACTTAGGTAAAGATTCTTGGAAATAAGACCACAAGCGTCGCGGAACCTCGCACTCCAGTATTGCTGTATATATAGACTAACTCATTGTCAAATCAACACAACGTGCTAAATCAATGTTATATTTCAGTTCAGTTTAACAATATGGAATATCACTATTATTCATATTTTTCATCCAGAAATAACCATAGACTCATATAATTGAGTAAAATGTCAAAAAAGCTTGTAGTGTTCTATCAAACATATATAAAAGTCAGCACCCAACTGAAAACTAGGTCAGGGTTTCCCCGTTCAGTTATAGGCCCCAATTTAAGAGTTGGATGTGGTTAAAGCATATACAAGGGAACTAACACAAAGAAAACATTTAGATTTTTAAGAGAATGTTTCCCCCCTTAGCAACGTATGGCTGTGACGCATTATTTATTGATAAAACATTTGAAGAAAAATCGATTGTCTTTGAAGTGTAGTGTTTTAAAAGTGTCATCAAAATAACATTTACAGGAAAAAAAAGATGTTGCCCGTATTGCTGCATTTTAACATTGAAGAAAAGTGAGGGATCAGGTAAAGAAACATGAGAAAAATGAAATTCTTTGAATATACACAACAACACGAATGGATCGGTTGCTCGACACAAAAAGTACGCATGTGCCATCTTTGCAAGCTCATACGACAGGATGGTCAAGAAAGGCAGTGGTGTATTTAGTGTGACAACAAATAGCATGGTAATGGAAGTACTGGCGGTGACTAAGGAACACCTCTGGTTGGAGTCACAGACTACACTCGTGCGTGCATTCTGAGTCACAGACTACACTCGTGCGTTCATTCTGAGTCACAGACTACACTCGTGCGTGCAATCTGAGTGATTTATTGAGTATGATCCGAGTATGACGCTGGTTCTGTGCACAGGCAATGGACTAAATCACTAGAAGCGTCATCAATTTGTATAATTACATTTATCTTACACTTATCTTATGTGTTCCGGAACACATGGGTGTCGTTGGCAATTAGAGAGCAGACAGACTGGCTGGCTCTGCCATCATATCAAGAGCCAATCCACATGAACTGCTATATTGCAAGGTCTCCGTGGCCAGAAATAAAAACATCACAAAAGGTATATCAGTAGGGCTCACCAATCAATGTCTCACTTGTATGGTTAGTCGTTGGATGCTGTTGAAGATATTGCGAAGGAGATCGGAGGACGTATGGACATGTCCGGAGTGCAATGAAGATATTCAAAACTGAAACTGAAACATGTGCATGTATGTAGGCGTGTGTATATGTAGGCGTGTGTGTATGTAGGCGTGTGTGTATGTATGTACTAGGCTAGGTGTGTGTATATGTATATCTGAGAGACATTTTGAATGTCACAGTGTGAGGATCTGCATGTATTTTTACGAGGTTATCTCAATTCTTACCATTAACCACTATAGTGGTCTACAAATGTGTATTCATTGTTTTTTTGTTGAGTTTGGGTCATCGTCATCGCATATCGGGCATGTCCATAATTGCTTCGATCTCCTACCGAGCATGTATTTCAGTGAGTTTAGACTAACAACTCTCGTTCTGTGTTGTTTGATGTATCGACAGGGGATTCTATCAAGATTTTCCCGTCTTGCTGCACATATCGGTATACACAACTTGCGCAACCGAGATAGATCTTTATCTCTTCTTCGTTGAAATCTTCAGAGCGTATGATTTCTTTTAGGACATTGGTGATGTCTCTTTTGTCCATAGAAAGCCCATTATCGGTCGCAGCATTGCTCGCCAAGTGCACAACTGTGCATCAATCACACACTTATAGTGGATTTCCCCATAGAGCACATTCTTTCTCTTTGTACCAAACTTTGAAACAATTATCTTAGCTATCAATAGTGTATGAATAAATGTATATAGAAATATTTTATTAGATGATATATTTATATGTATGTATATATACTAGCAGATGTAACCGTTCTTCGCACGGGGAACTTAGTTTCAATCTGATTGTAATGTCCCAAATAGTGCAAGATTGAGCATATTAAAAAATATGCCCTGTTGCCTCAAAATCAGCTGCTTTCCCATCAATAACAATACGTTTTCTCTTCATGCTTGGTGAGAAAGCTTTGTCGGTTGACCACATAAGATTATAATGTCCCTCATTCCGATTGACAGTAAAACCTGGTACAATAGAATTCCCGTGAAAGTGGACAACTAACAATTGGCAAATTTAATTTATTCAGATTATGAACTAATCAAATGTTATATTACGAGTGTAAACTAGATGGGTTAATAAAAAAGAATGTTAAACAAATTGTTGTCGTTCGCATGAATTGAACACAGATCTCCCGCATGGCAGTCTAATACATTCGGCCTGTTGAAATAACAATAAATAGCATCAAATATTAGCGTAACATTTGACTGTGTAATCGCTGTAACAAATGACCAGCAAGTGAAAACATGGCTAGAACTTTTCGTTTTTAAACTTTTCATGCCCATTTCGTTAAATTGGAATTTAGATATAGAGACGAATCAATAGTTCGGTTTTATAATTTTTACATCTTCCCATCTATGAAAACTACCCTCCTGCCAAATCTGTAGGATGACCAGATATCTTCAAACAATGGGAACAGACACAGACACAATTAAATAATTAAATTCTTTTCATTCTTATATATATATATATATATATATATATATATATATATATATGAACGGGATACAAGCTGCAAGCAATGTCAACACACAAAAACTTTGAGTGATAAACATGGTTGTGTCATAACACTTTTCTCGTCAGAACTCTGTAACGTTCACGGTATGGAAGGAGTTAAAAAGAAGGCAAGCGTTAAAGATTGAAATATCTACACAATATTATGATTTGTATATGGCAAGGAGCGTCTGACCCAATGGATTAGAGCTTGGCTCCCATGCTGGAGACACATGTTCTTCTTCTTCTTCTTCAGCGATCTCTGGCCATATGCTTAATTTACTGTGGATCACGGCAATCATCTTCAAGTCTGTCAGGTTTCTTCTCAGCTCACCCAGGAGAGGACAGTCTAAGTCTGTCTGGTTTCACCAAAGCTTAGTTTTTAGGTTGAATGGGTGTGACCACATGTTTCTTCTCAGCTCACCCAGGAGAAGACAGTCTAAGTCTGTCAGGTTTCCCCAAAGTTTAGTTTTTAGGTTGAATGGGTGTGGCCACATGTTTCTTCTCAGCTCACCCAGGAGAGGACAGTCTTGCAAAACATGCTCCGGTGTTTGTTCCGCCTGCTGACACTGGCAGAGAACTGTTTGACATATTCCTAGTCTATATAAGTATTTTTGAGACTGCAGTTCAATTCACGGTAAGGCCAATGGTTTTTTTTTTTTGCTGTGGGCGTAAATAAAAAAATGCTACCGACAGTTTCTCGGCGATTGAACTAGCCATGCAGCCATTAAATTCCTCAGTCTCTCGGCCCACCTGTTCTACGCCGCCATAACAAGCGGTACTACAGACAATAACACCAGTTTGGTTTTATTATAACTTATAGTTGCTCAAAACATAATGAGAAAGACTAGGAACACCTCGCCCGACTGGTTACAGGGGCCCAAATTTGGGGTGTAAAGAATAGAACCACTGTTACCTGCCACGCATGTCGTAAGAGGCGACTAAGGAGGTTTAGCTGAAATCGGATGCACATGTCCTAAACGTGTAGAAGTCTATGCGTTTAGGGCCTACCAAACCAATGTGTAACGTATACACGTTCTTGGCAAAGATCAAACATATCACAAAGAGTGATTCCAATTGGTGGTAAAGAATGAACGCAAAGAAGAAAAAGTAGAAGTCTAGGAAGAGGCAAAGATTTATACAAGATGTGGTCTTCTTCTTCTTTCTTCTTCTTCTAACGCTCCATATCGACCACTCTTTGTAATCTGTATGTGATTTGACCATAAGAGCGATTGTATGTTGTGCCAGTTATGTGCCTTACAAGTTTAATAGAGTGGACATAAAGTCAATACTGGGTAAAGTAAACCATAAAGAGTTATGTACCAGTGTGAGAGCTCGGCTTCTTCTTCTGATATGTCAATTCACATATTCTTCTCTTCACAATTATATCTATAGCTCTATCTGATTTTATTCTTCTCTTCACAATTATATCTATCGCTCTATCTTATTTTATTCTTCTCTTCACAATTATATCTATCGCTCTATCTTATTTTATTCTTCTCTTCACAATTATATCTATAGCTCTATCTGATTTTATTCTTCTCTTCACAATTATATCTTCCATCCTAGTTCATCTCCTCAGAAATAAAGCCAACTTGTTCTGTCTATCTGGAAAGTCTCAAAACTATATCTTCGATCGGAAAAACTTCCAAGCTGAATGATGGCGGTGGTCTCAGATCTATTTTTATGAAAGTCTATTCTCCGACAAATCGGAAATTCCTGTTAGATGTGGACTGGTTTTTGTATATGTTTGATAGAATCCTGTAATCTTTTTTTGCAATTTTACTCAATTCTATGCGTTAATGGTTATTTATATGTGAAAATAATAATATTGATATTCTTTAACTTTAAACTGAACTTATAACATAATATAATCTTGAAAATAATAATATTGATATTCTTTAACTTTAAACTGAACTTATAACATAATATAATCTTGAAAATAATAATATTGATATTCTTTAACTTTAAACTGAACTTATAACATAATATAATCTTGAAAATAATAATATTGATATTCTTTAACTTTAAACTGAACTTATAACATAATATAATCTTGAAAATAATAATATTGATATTCTTTAACTTTAAACTGAACTTATAACATAATATAATCTTGAAAATAATAATATTGATATTCTTTAACTTTAAACTGAACTTATAACATAATATAATCTTGAAAATAATAATATTGATATTCTTTAACTTTAAACTGAACTTATAACATAATATAATCTTGAAAATAATAATATTGATATTCTTTAACTTTAAACTGAACTTATAACATAATATAATCTTGAAAATAATAATATTGATATTCTTTAACTTTAAACTGAACTTATAACATAATATAATCTTGAAAATAATAATATTGATATTCTTTAACTTTAAACTGAACTTATAACATAATATAATCTTGAAAATAATAATATTGATATTCTTTAACTTTAAACTGAACTTATAACATAATATAATCTTGAAAATAATAATATTGATATTCTTTAACTTTAAACTGAACTTATAACATAATATAATCTTGAAAATAATAATATTGATATTCTTTAACTTTAAACTGAACTTATAACATAATATAATCTTGAAAATAATAATATTGATATTCTTTAACTTTAAACTGAACTTATAACATAATATAATCTTGAAAATAATAATATTGATATTCTTTAACTTTAAACTGAACTTATAACATAATATAATCTTGAAAATAATAATATTGATATTCTTTAACTTTAAACTGAACTTATAACATAATATAATCTTGAAAATAATAATATTGATATTCTTTAACTTTAAACTGAACTTATAACATAATATAATCTTGAACTTATAACATAATATAATCTGGAATTATCATGTTGTGTTGTTTTTCAAATAAATTAGTCTATATACAACAACACTGGAATGCAAGGATCACGCGACAGTTGTGGTCATATTTCCTAGAATTTTTACCAGAGCTCGCAGGCCTTCTGTTTATCAGAGGCCACGTACAAGACATATATAAAAGCCAGCCCACATCAACTGAACTTTATGAATTCAACGGCCTTAAATAACCGGGAGCCACGGTTAAACAAATAATAAATACATACAAATTCAAGTCAGCAACTTATCAGCAGTTCACACAAATCAGACACAATAAATACATACAAATTCAAGTCAGCAACTTATCAGCAGTTCACACAAAGGAGACACAATAAATACATACAAATTCAAGTCAGCAACTTATCAGCAGTTCACACAAATCAGACACAATAAATACATACAAATTCAAGTCAGCAACTTATCAGCAGTTCACACAAATCAGACACAATAAATACATACAAATTCATGTCAGCAACTTATCAGCAGTTCACACAAATCAGACACAATAAATACATACAAATTCAAGTCAGCAACTTATCAGCAGTTCACACAAATCAGACACAATAAATACATACAAATTCAAGTCAGCAACTTATCAGCAGTTCACACAAATCAGACACAATAAATACATACAAATTCAAGTCAGCAACTTATCAGCAGTTCACACAAATCAGACACAATAAATACATACAAATTCAAGTCAGGAACTTATCAGCAGTTCACACAAATCAGACACAATAAATACATACAAATTCAAGTCAGCAACTTATCAGCAGTTCACACAAAGGAGACACAATAAATACATACAAATTCAAGTCAGCAACTTATCAGCAGTTCACACAAATCAGACACAATAAATACATACAAATTCAAGTCAGCAACTTATCAGCAGTTCACACAAATCAGACACAATAAATACATACAAATTCAAGTCAGCAACTTATCAGCAGTTCACACAAATCAGACACAATAAATACATACAAATTCAAATCAGCAACTTATCAGCAGTTCACACAAATCAGACACAATAAATACATACAAATTCAAGTCAGCAACTTATCAGCAGTTCACACAAATCAGACACAATAAATACATACAAATTCAAGTCAGCAACTTGTCAGCAGTTCACACAAATCAGACACAATAAATACATACAAATTCAAGTCAGCAACTTATCAGCAGTTCACACAAAGGAGACACAATAAATACATACAAATTCAAGTCAGCAACTTATCAGCAGTTCACACAAATCAGACACAATAAATACATACAAATTCAAGTCAGCAACTTATCAGCAGTTCACACAAAGGAGACACAATAAATACATACAAATTCAAGTCAGCAACTTATCAGCAGTTCACACAAATCAGACACAATAAATACATACAAATTCAAGTCAGCAACTTATCAGCAGTTCACACAAATCAGACACAATAAATACATACAAATTCAAGTCAGCAACTTATCAGCAGTTCACACAAATCAGACACAATAAATACATACAAATTCAAGTCAGGAACTTATCAGCAGTTCACACAAATCAGACACAATAAATACATACAAATTCAAGTCAGCAACTTATCAGCAGTTCACACAAATCAGACACAATAAATATATACAAATTCAAGTCAGCAACTTATCAGCAGTTCACACAAATCGGACATTAACAGTGATATAGCAGCAATTACTACTGATCAACAAAGAAAATTGATAAGAAACTGAACAGCTTTGAGAATAAATGTCTCCGAAAATGATTAAAAGTAAAATGGAGTGATTTCATTTCTAACAACGCCGTGAGAGGTAGAACACCAACAACCCGTATCAAATATTATAAGGAAACGAAGGTGGAAATATTTAGGTCATGTTCTTAGATCAGACGAAAAGAGACTAAATCTACAAGTCCTTATGTGGTCACCAGTTGGGAAAAGAAAACGTGGAAGACCTAAGACCACTCTTTTGAAGAACAATCCTACAAGAAAGAAAACTATGGGATGTAAAACCATACACGATCTCCAACTGCTAGCAACGAACCACCGCATCACATGGAGATATAATATCTCTGCCCTATGTGCCGCCTTTGGCACGAAAGGGACAAACTAACCATTGCTCACTTCCACTGTACAGTCAACTTTGCTAAGAAAGTCAATGAATTTCTCCGTTCGACTTTTCTGTGTATTCTTCTCTGCCGCTGTATGTTTAGCTGAATTTTGACTTGCTTGATCTTGCAACGCTTTGTCGTCTTCAGTTGGATTCTTTTCAGGTTCAATATTCAAGACAACCGGTGGAGTTACGGAGTCAACTTGTAATTTCTGAAAGAAGATAATCATTTTCAAGATAGAAAACAAAAAGTTATGTAGAAGATACGAAATGTTGTGTCATTTTTCTTCTTCTTCTTTTTCATCTTCTTGTCCTAAATCCGCTTGAAGCATAAGGCATCAGCAAAATTCCTCCAACCAGATCTGTCTTGAGCAAGCAAGCTTAGTTCATGCCAGGTTTTTCCTGCCTCTTCTCTGTCTACAGTACGTCTTCATGTTTCTCTAGGTCGCTCCCTACTTCTCTTGTCTCCCACATTCGATTTCACAGCCACATGTGGGTGTCTGGTCTTCTGCATTCCCTTTTATCTCCGATATTTTATTTCTTCATTAATATTGTTGATGTTGTTGCGCCGAGTGATCTCAGTATTTGATATTCTCTGATCTCAACAAATTTGAATAGTTCTTCTGAGACATCTTCTCTCAAATCTTCTTACACAACTGTCTGTCTTGATACTTGTGTCTTGGTACTTGTGTCTTGATACTTGTGTCTTGATACTTGTGTCTTGGTACTTGTGTCTTGGTACCTGTTGTCTCTCAAATCTTCTTACACGACTGCCTGTCTTGGTACCTGTGTCTTGGTACTTGTTGTCTCTCAAATCTTCTTATACAACTGTCTGTCTTGGTACTTGTTGTCTCTCAAATCTTCTTATACAACTGTCTGTCTTGATACTTGTTGTCTCTCAAATCTTCTTATACAACTGTCTGTCTTGCTACTTGTATTCCGTGTCTCTGACCCATACAGTAAGACTGGTTCTGTAATTACTGTAGATTTATTATGTGATAGATAATTATAGTCAACTTTCTGTATAACAGTTGAAGTAAATTATCCTGATAAAATATAACTAACTATTTCTCACTAAGGCTTACAGCTTTATTTCATATTAATGTTCTGCTTCTGTTTAATGTCATGCCCTAGTTTCAGAATTCTATTATTAAGCAAATGCTGTCAAGTAAATGTTTGTCCATCGAGTAGATTGATTGATAGAAGCATTATCATTGCACTTCGGTTAATAACCGTATTTCTTTCTTCACATCTCAGCGGCAGTGCACGAACTGTGTAACACCGGCGAGGGTCCCAGATGTAATTTTGAATATGGTGACAAATATTTGCAAGAATTAATTTCGATCTTTTCACTGAATTTTGCCGGGACTGCAACTTTGGAACAGTGACTTTGTGACATAGACTTTGTGACAGAGATTTTGTGACAGCGACTTTATGACAGAGATTTTGGGACAGCGACTTTGTGACAGAGTTTGGAACAGTGACTTTGTGACAGAGACTTTGGGACAGTGACTTTGTGACAGAGACTTTGTGACAGAGACTTTGGGAAAGCGAAGTTAGACAACGACTTTTGAGACTATTCTTATCAATTATTAACTGCCATGTTTCTTTACGCGCTCAAATTGAACACAAGACATGAATTTTATAGTATGTCTGCGATAAGACTCGGAACTCGATCTCACCTACATTCAAGTGAGAGATTGTTCTGAAAAATATTCCGATTGCTGCACGCGGAAAACGTACTGAGTACATGTAGAACAAGTGGCGAGAACTTTGCCTCAAGAACAAATAAAACACTAGAATAACCTGCATTGAAATATTGTAAATATTATGAGTAATATTTCAACGTAAACGTTCAAACTGACTCTGATTGATAATTTCAAGTGTAGAAGAAATACACTTATAGCTAAGCCATACTCGATTAACACATTCATTACAAACCTTGGATTTGATCATTCGATTTTCGATTTCTGCAAGAAGTAAATTATTACCAAGAAAAATCAATAAATGGTCATGTAGAAGAAGTAATATGTTCTGTATTGATTGATTGATTGATTGATTGATTGATTGATTAGTAGGAATGTCATTGTTGCACTTTGATGAATAACACTCTGTGCTTCTATATTTGTTACACAAGAATATTTCACCCACAGTTCACGAAACAGATAGTACTGGCGAGGACAGTTCACGAAACAGATAGTACTGGCGAGGACAGTTCACGAAACAGATAGTACTGGCGAGGCTCCTCGATGTTATTTTGAAGGAGGTGAAGATATTGTATGACAATTTTATCTGTAATCTTTTCTAATGAATTTTATCCGAGCAACGGCTGCCTAGCTTGTTCTTATCCTGTTCTTATCCTTTTCCAAGCAACGGCTTCCTAGCCTGTTCTTATCCTGTTCTTATCCTGTTCTTATCCTTATCCGAGCAACGGCTTTCTAGCCTGTTCTTATCCTGTTCTTATCCTTATCGGAGCAACGGCTTTCTAGCCTGTTCTTATCCATTTTGAGGTAGCACCTGCGAGAGTACTTATCCGAGCAGCGGCTTCTAGCCTGTTCTTATCCATTTTGAGGTAGCACCTGCGAGAGTACCCTATGTAATTGTGAAGATATTGAAAATTGTTCTAGGAATTTTTAGTCAATGTTTGGTAAACGAATTTTCCCCCGTCTTTGTAGGTTACTCTTATCACTTTTCAACTGCTACCAGTTCTTGTAGGTGCTCAACTGCAACACAAGACCTAACGTTTTATCTTCCATCTCTGATAGGACTAGGAACTCGATGTTATCTACAGTGAGATCAGAGTGCAAGTGTGGTTAACACCATACCTCCACTCCACAGAGAATCCCATTTGTTATTTCATCTATCATCAAGTTATATTTACCTGGTTGAACTCTGCTCCCAGTATGTGTATCTATGTGTATGTATGTGTATGTATGTGTATGTATATATATATAATTAGACTTATATCAGTGCTGAGATCTTCTTCTGTGCATACAGGGTTAGTCATCGAGGTAAATTGGTGATTGCCTTAGCAATCAATCGATATATTAATTGAAAAATAGTTAAGGAACACTTTGTCATAAATCGAAGTATATTGGGAACACTGATCTTGCAGTTAAGCAGCTGATAGAAGATAATGCAAGGGATGATGATGTTGTTGTATGTACTGATGGGTCGGTTCATCGTGGTGAAAAGTCTGGCTGGGGTTTCTTGGCTAATGCACATGGTAGGGTTGTTGCAGAGCGAAGTGAAACATACAGGAAAACTACTTCTAGTATGAGGATGGATGTTGTGGCCTCTACTGCTGCCCTCCATTGGATCTCTGGGACTTCATTTACTGGGGCGTTGTTGTATCTGACTCTCAGTCGGTGCTTCACAAGATCCAGAAGGGCAGGTTTCGGTATGAGTAGATGTCGTCTATAGAAGTTTCTAACCTCCATAGGCTTACGTGGATATACTGTCCTGGGCATGCGGGTGTTTACTGTAATAAGAGAGCGAACAGGTTTGCATAAACAGCATCGATTGTTGGGAAGTTGAAGATGGATAAGGGGGATCTTCTTCGGTCTCTTCGCGACTGTCTGTTGGATGAGAACACTAAAATAGATGTTGAATCGATCTAGCGTTTGAAGCAATTTGGAGTTACCCGTTAAGTAGCACTGGATGTTTCAGGGGCAGAGTAAGAGGTGTGGTTAAGCAGCGATCCACGGGGAAACCCTCAGTATGCATACTCTTCAATATATGTTGGGAAGACTGAGCACCTATGGGTCTGTCCGGAGTGCAATGACGTCAGTTTAGTAACCAATAATCAATATTGGAAAGACTGTGTTAGACCGGTATTTTTCATTGACCGTCGGCACATGATGGGTAATGTGGTCAACATTACTACGGCCACCTTAAACGGACGACCACTGAGAATATGGATTCAGGAGGTAACTGATAGTTTGAGCATCTCGGTTACAGAGGGTAGAACATATGGCCGTATGAGAGAAATACATTTCGAAGGACTGTTGGGGTGGCAAAGCTCTACTCAGAACAAGCTATTTGATGATGATGATGATATCTCACTACACTTGATTAAATTTGCATTTCTTGTTTTATTATACTATATCAATATTCTCTACGTGTCTCCTCGTTGCGATATAGAAGTCTTCCACAAGAGATGACCACTGTTGTCAATCTGCCTCTTACAATAATCGTTTACCTCATCAGGTAACTGTGTCAATTTTGTTTTCATGCAGTTCTCCATGTTTTCTTTAAGGTGTTCAAATCTTCTTGTTTGCATTATCTATTCATCTGTTAGCTGTTCTATCTAATGTTCCTACTAGCATGTGATTTTAACTACCAGTCTATTTTCATCTTCCTTTTTTATCACAATCTCCCATGATGCACCATTTGTTATTTTTCAAAATTATCTTTTATCATCATAGATTGTAGTAAATCATAGATTGTAGTAAATCACAGATTGTAGTAAATGATAGATTGTAGTAAATCACAGATTGTAGTAAATGATAGATTGTAGTAAATCACAGATTGTAGTAAATGATAGATTGTAGTAAATCACAGATTGTAGTAAATCACAGAGTGTAGTAAATCACAGATTGTAGTAAATGATAGATTGTAGTCAATCACAGATTGTAGTAAATCACAGAATGTAGTAAATCACAGAATGTAGTAAATCACAGAATGTAGTAAATCACAGAATGTAGTAAATCACAGATTGTAGTAAATCACAGATTGTAGTAAATCACATATTGTAGTAAATCAAATTGTAGTAAATGTAATGTACATAAAGAGGAGAAGAGTGTCTGGCTGAAAGGATTAGAGCGTGGCTCCCATGTGGGAGACCCATGTACAATCCACGGTAAGACCAAGGATTTTTGTTGGTGGTGTAAATAAAAATCTTAACCTGAACACTATTCATACGGAAATTACGTTCCTCAGGCTCACGTCCCAGCTGTTGTAAAACCGCACTAAAAAGCGGTACCACAGGCAGTAAGAACAGGTTGTTGTTTTTTTAATTTAGAGGAAACATAATTTTATGTTTTTTTTATCTACCTCATTCGGTCCATTTGTCGAATCATTTTTCAATGAGTCTCCTTTTTCACCAGACGTGTTAGCATCTTCGTTGTTTATCTCTTTCTTGTCCTTATCTTGACCAGGTCCTGCATCTGATGGATCTGCTGATACAGACTTTGGTTGCTGAAAGTAGAGAGATATTTGCAAGATACATGCCAATCAATTATCATGGAGAAACAGTTATACATATAAATTAATATTCATTTTAGTTGTGTAGCTAGAGAAAAAAAAAGAACACTGATGTCCTGAAAGAACTGAATGTTAAAGACAATTGGCTGATAAACAATATAATATACAAAAAAATGTGATACGTCTGTCACATTAAGCATCACGATGGTCTGGAAAGAACAATATTAGAGGGTAGGGTCAGAGGACGCAGAGGCAGAGACAGACCAAGAAGAAGATGGCTACAAGATATTAAAGAAACCATAAATATGACCATCGACGAAGTGGGTGAACTGGCTAGAGACAGAGTGAATTTCAGATGCGCTGCAAAGAGAGCAACGTCCTATAACGGACACGCATCTTGATAATGATGATGAGCTACAGTAGATAGTTGGGTGAGTTCTAAACATTTACAGACTTTTTCCGGTAGCACGTTCAGCAAACACAACACAACACGACACAGCACAATACAACACGTAGAATATATGAAACAGATTATAATAGCAAACACAACACGTAGAATATATAAAACAGAATATAATAGCAAACACAACACGTAGAATATATGAAACAGATTATAATAGCAAACACAACACGTAGAATATATGAAACAGAATATAATAGCAAACACAACACGTAGAATATATGAAACAGAATATAATAGCAAACACAACACGTAGAATATATGAAACAGATTATAATAGCAAACACAACACGTAGAATATATGAAACAGATTATAATAGCAAACACAACACGTAGAATATATGAAACAGATTATAATAGCAAACACAACACGTAGAATATAATAAAGTGAATATATTAAATAGAATATATTAAACAGAATATAGTAAACATAATATCATAAACAGAATATAGTAAACATAATAGATCTGCTCACGACAAGCTATTTAATAATGACTTTGTTCATGTCTGAGTATGTAATATATTTGTTGTACTTATCTATTTCTTTGTTGCATGTAAAGTTTGAATATGAAAATCTTACCCTAAGTTTGCACAAGCCCCAGAACATGAACACCAACACCGGCAGATGTAGGAAGGCCAAAATAATTAAATAAATGACACCATTGACGTAATTGGACACAAGGAAACTGACAACTATAATGATTAATTCATTGATTGTAGTAATGAGCATGACAAATAATGTTCCCAGACGCCCGATGACATCTACAGCTTTTGAAACTTGCTCCTTTCCGATTTGTCTGCGAAACAAAATGGTTAGATGATTAACTAAATGATTTTATTGATTGGGGCTAGGAGAAACATCATAATCAATCATTTATAATCTATCATTTATAATCAATCATTTATAATAAATCATTTATAATCAATCATTTATAATCAATCATTTATAATCAATCATTTATAATCAATCATTTATAATCAATCATTTATAATCAATCATTTATAATCAATCATTTATAATCAATCATTTATAATCAATCATTTATAATCAATCATTTATAATCAATCATTTATAATCAATCATTTATAATCAATCATTTATAATGTAATCATTGAGAATAAATAATGTAAGTCTTCCCATCCGTTTTATGTGATATCTTTCCTTTTGTGCCGTTGCATTTGACCTGTTGTTGTTGTTGTTGTTGTTATTGTTGTTGTTGTTGTTGTTGTTATTGTTGTTGTTGTTGTTGTTGTTATTGTTGTTGCATCGTAAAACTGCCCGTGTGTTGCCGGGGCTCACAAGGGGAGCAAAGAATAGCAACATTGCGACCTACAAGGCATGTCGTAAGAGGCGACTGAGGTAGGGACCTAGGGAAGCTATCCTAGTAAATAAAAAGCATCTCAGAAATTGGATGTGCTGGCCTACTTGTAGGCGCATAACTGGCACAATGTATAATCGTTCGCAGGCTCAGATCACATAGAAATCACAAAGAGTAGTGTAACAAGTTGTCGTTGTGCAGCGTTCAAAGAAGAATAATTATGCTCAAACTTGTTTTTGTGAAACTATTTGTTACTGCCTGTAGAAACTGTTTGTTACTGCCTGTAGAAACTGTTTGTTACTGCCTGTAGAAACTGTTTGTTACTGCCTGTAGAAACTGTTTGTTACTGCATGTAGAAACTGTTTGTTACTGCCTGTAGAAACTGTTTGTTACTGCCTGTAGAAACTGTTTGTTACTTTCCTGTAGAAACTGTTTGTTACTGCCTGTAGAAACTGTTTGTTACTGCCTGTAGAAACTGTTTGTTACTTTCCTGTAGAAACTGTTTGTTACTTCCTGTAGAAACTGTTTGTTACTGCCTGTAGAAACTGTTTGTTACTGCCTGTAGAAACTGTTTGTTACTGCCTGTAGAAACTGTTTGTTACTGCCTGTAGAAAGTGTTTGTTACTGCCTGTAGAAACTGTTTGTTACTGCCTGTAGAAACTGTTTGTGAAACTATCGTTACTGCCTGTAGAAACTGTCTGTGAAACTATCGTTACTGCCTGTAGAAACTGTTTGTGAAACTGTCGTTACTGCCTGTAGAAACTGTTTGTTATGTCAGCTGCATGGTTAGTGCAGTCACCGCGAAACTGTTAATGTTAGCATTTTTCTTTTATGCCCACGATAGAAAAAAGTCTTTAGCATTAGCGTGCATTTAACACGGTTCTCTGCTTGGGAACGTTGCTCTAATCCATTCAGCCTGACGTTCCTCGATCGTAAATCTTTATTGCAGCTTAAATATCCACAGTACCACAGCATATCACGCCACCGAGGGAAAACTATTTCGGAAACCGATCGTCAGATACGACTAAAGCCAAAAAAACAGAGAAGGACAAAAGAAGGATATTGTATCATATATGTATGCAGAAGGAGGTTAATCCATTCGCTCCACCGAGCCGATATACTGGTTGGTGATATATCTTTACCTGTCCAACAGTCACTATACTGGCTAATTCCTAATAAATTGTAATATAATTGTCTCGGGAGGTCAAATAAACAGCAGAGTGAAAAGTTTCAGAATACCATGAACAAAGTACGTGAAATCAAAGTACATAGAAAACATACTATACATATCAGAAACAGACAGTTATAATTGATCAGGCATGCACTTAGAAAGCGAAGCTTAGAGCACATAGTGACAACCGTTAACATCAATGGCAGACGAGACAAAGGATAACAAAAAGAATTCTTAATAGCCTGGTTTCATGGCATAGAAGAATGTCAACATCCAAATTGATCATTAATACTACCGACAGACGTTGGTGAAGATCTACTATCGCCTATACAGTCGGCAAGGAACATGATGATAATATTCGTTACTTTATAAAATGATGAGTTAGTTGACTTTGAACTTTATAAAACTTCGTTTGGGGAAGAAAGTGGTGGGATTTCCCGTTTCATATTAAATGTTACTGTGGTGTGGATTTCCCCGTTTCATATTAAATGTTACTGTGGTGTGGATTTCCCCGTTTCATATTAAATGTTACTGTGGTGTGGATTTCCCCGTTTCATATTAAATGTTACTGTGGTGTGGATTTCCCCGTTTCATATTAAATGTTACTGTGGTGTGGATTTCCCCGTTTCATATTAAATGTTACTGTGGTGTGGATTTCCCCGTTTCATATTAAATGTTACTGTGGTGTGGATTTCCCCGTTTCATATCAAATGTTACTGTGGTGTGGATTTCCCAGTTTCATATTAAATGTTACTGTGGTGTGGATTTCCCAGTTTCATATTAAATGTTACTGTGGTGTGGATTTCCCAGTTTCATATTAAATGTTACTGTGGTGTGGATTTCCCCGTTTCATATTAAATGTTACTGTGGTGCTCCATATTTTTATTATATAAAGTAGGTAACGAGTACATTTAATTTGTACACAACGAGGTAGTGGCGGCTCGTCATTAGGGGCCAGTAGAGCAGGGCCCTGCCAAAAATAATGTATCACGTGTATTTATTATTTTGTAAATTCTTTGTTCAAAGGTTTTACTTTTAACATGATATTTAATAGGTTTGAAAGTTGAATATACAAGTCTAAAATATCATATACAGTCTGACATTCAGCATCTTTTCTCCCTAATTGGTATACTTCGCGCATTTCCAGCGCACTAATGTTTAGGAACAGTAGAAATCTGGTCTATTTAGACCTTCTGTTAACCTAGCGACCTCTGACCTTTCTCTCAACTTTGTCTGTTCTATCATTCCCATCAAACAAGATAAAAAAAGCTCCGCTCTACTGGTAACTAGAGAAAGTGAACATAGGAATATATGAATATATTGAGCATTAGAGAAAGTGAACATAGGAATATATGAATAGAGAATTAGAGAAAGTATATGAGTCAACAACGACAATACAGTATTATCTTACGATCTTTCTTTCTCAAAATTGTTCCCAAATGCTATATCTACTGATGTTGTTGCAGCCATCTCTCTCGTCTCAACAGACTAGGGTTATACAGGTTTAGTTTAGCAGACGTATGTACACAGGAAGTGCTCAACAAAAGTATGTCACCAGGTAGATCTCAGAAACAGTATGTCACCAGGTAGATTGAGTGCAAATTTGTAGATTGTCCTGAAATGTAGACAGTGAGAACATGAGCAGTTATAGTAGTATAATATCACGTGAGAAATAACACAAGACAAATGTAGATAGTCAAATAAAACTACGATCAAGAAGCAGAAACCCACTTGAAATTCATAAACACATTTACAGTAAGCGTCTTCTATCTTCTTCTTCTCCATCGCTCCATATCGACCATTTGTTAAACCACTCTTTGTGATTTGTATGTAATCCAAGCCTAAGAACGATTATACGTTGTGACAGTTATACGCCTACAAGTAGGCCAGCGCATCCGATTTCTACAATGTTTTTCATTTACTAGGGTAGCTTCCCGATGCCCCTACCTCAATCACCTCTTACCACATGTCTTGTAAGTCGCAGTGTTACTGTTCTTTGCTCTCCTTGAGGACCCCGGCAATACAAGGGCGCGCCTTCTATCAATATTGATCTAGCATCCCACTGTAGAGAGGTCAACAATATATCAATGGTTACATCCCTTTCTTCTTACTATTTCAAATATATCCAATATTTAGTTAACACAGTACTATTCCAATATTTAGTTAACACAGTACTATTCCAATATTTAGTTAACACAGTACTATTCCAATATTTAGTTAACACAGTACTATTCTAATATTTAGTTAACACAGTACTATTCCAATATTTAGTTGACACAGAACTATTCCAATATTTAGTTAACACAGTCATCATCAAAGTGCGTATCCTTTATAGGACGTTGCTCTCTTTGCAGCACATCTGAAACTCACTCTGTCTCTTGCCAGTTCACCCACTTCGTCGATGGTCATGTTCGTGGTTTCTTTAATATCTTGTAGCCATCTTCTTCTTGGTCTGCCTCTGCGTCCTGGGACCCTGCCTTCTAGTATTGTTCTTTCCAGGCCATCATGACGCTTGATGTGACCAAAGTACGTAATTTTTCTGTATAGTATGTTGTTTATCAGCCAATTCTCTTTAACATTTAGTTCTTTCAGGACATCGGTGTTCTTTCTTTTTCTGTCCATGGTATTCGTAGGATCTTTCTGTAGCATTTAGTTTCGAAGGACTGGATTTTGGTTCTTGTTTTTTGTGTAATGGTCCTTGATTCGCAACCATAAATAGCCACTGGGAAATGCATAATCTCAATATTTTTAATTTTAGAACTTTGCTGGTGCTTTGCCACATGTTCTTCATTGTGTTTAACTTCTTGATTGCTATTGCCAATCTTCTTGAGATCTCTTTGGAGCAGTCACCGTTATTGTTAATTATTGAGCCCAGATATTCGTAGCTCTCTACAAATTGGAGTTCTTCATTGTTTACTTGGATGTTAGGTGAGCCTTTTGCTTTGTCAGTTGACATGATTTTTGTTTTTGTGTATTCAAATATAGATGTTGGTCTTCACTATGTTTCTTGGTCGTCATGATTAGTTTTCCAAACCTTCTTTGCTGGTGGATAATAATACTGTATCGTCTGCGTATCTAAGCTCTGGTATGCATTTGCCGCCTATAGTGAGAGGGTCGTAATTCACATAGTTGACATCGTCTTTTACATTCCTCATGATGTTCTCCGCATATATGTTGAATAAGTATGGTGACAAAATACATCCCTGTCGTACTTCCTTTTGAATCTCGAACCATTCAGCTATTTCACCTCCTATTTTAATGGTTGCCTGTTGTTCGTGGTATAGAGATTCTAAGAGTTGTATTATGTGTGTTGGAAAGTGCATGTCTTTCATGATGTTCCATATTTTCTGGTGTTGTATATGGTCGAAAGCCTTGCTATAGTCTATGAAACATGCATGCAGGTCTATGTTGTTTTCTCTGCATTTCTCGATAATGAGTCTCATGCTACAAATATGGTTTCTAGTGTCTGTACCTCTTCTGAAACCTGCTTGTGTTTCGTGTATTTCATCTTCTAATTTTGTTCCATCCTCTTCATTATGATTTTTAGTAGGATTTTGCTGGCGTGACTTATGAAGGCAATAGTTCTGTAGTTGGTGTATAGTTTCATGTTTCCCTTCTTTTCTTAGGTAACACAGTACTATTCCAATATTTAGTTAACACAGTACTATTCCAATATTTAGTTAACACAGTACTATTTCAATATTTATTAGGAAATTTTAAAAAGAAATTATGATACGAATTGGCAAAGCAAAATCAGCTTTTAAAAGTCTAAATAAAATATGGAACTGCAAGTTATATAGTATTAAAACTAAATTACGAATTTTCAATTCAAATGTTGTATCAATCCTAACATATGCCAGCGAGAGTTGGAAAATGACTAAAGATATAGAAAGCAAGTTGAATGCATTTGAAAATAGATGTCTGCGAAAAAATGAATATAAAATGGAACGAATTCAGGAGAAGTGATGAAATCAGAGACATGTCTGGTCAACCACTAGTAACAACTGCTATAAGAAAGAGAAGATGGAGATATGTTGGGCACACCTTGAGCAGAAATGATCAACGAATATCAAAGCAGGCATTGAAGTGGGATGCAAAGGGTTCAAGAAAGAGAGGACGACCTAAGGAGACCCTGAAACGAACTTTGCTGAGAGAGGCAGAAAATATCGGTCTCAGTTCCATGGAGGAGATTGAGCGAGTTGCCCAGGATAGAGCGGTATGGAGAAATTACTTGCAGGCCCTATGTAACGTATAACGGTACGAGAGGAATTATTATTATTTATTCTAATATTTTATTTGACACAGTACTGTCATTATGAGTTTAGAAAACTGTCTGGAACTTACTTACCAGGAAATACAAGAAGAAAGTTCAGCTCTGGTATAATCTAGTGTTACTGTGTTGTCTATCAGCTGATGGCTGTAAAATAATACAATAACTTTAAAGAACAGCTATATATATAGTAAATGCAGACGGTCATATCCGGAACTCCATGTATTGTAGGAACTTTTCATTGAATTTCATATTAGTAATAATATTGATTTCATACTAGTAATAATATTGATTTCATACTAGTAATAATATTGATTTCATATTGCGGATATTTCTTTATCTTTCGTCAAAGTGGCGTCATACATTTTTTGGTAACTAAGGAAGTTATTTTTGGAAACGGTGTAAAGGTGCATGTCCTTAACTTCAGGATCTTAGACAAACCAGTCATAGATAAATGTCGTAATCATGTCATAGAGAAATCTTCCCGATAATATTATCTATGATTTTTAGATTGTCTCGTTTTCTCGGTCATGTTTGATATGTGTTTTTAAAGGGGTTTTAAATCCGAAGGATTACTTCAATGCACCGAGTTTTACCCCATATGATTAGGTCCCTTTCCGAAGAAATGGCACGTCACCTGCCGAGAGTATTGCACAAAGCACGAGCTCCATAGCTCCGGCAACAATCCTAGGGGTTTATGGAAGTAAATGCACTCGTTAACAGCATGGTGTGGTCCGGATTCGAACAGCCAACCTTCGACTCGCAAGGCAAGGGCCACTTAGCCACATATACCCCTAAATTGATAAATATAAATGGTTGAACTCAAAATCAAAGAAAACTGGCTGATGCTATAAATAAGAAAGAGAAAATTGAAATATTTTGGACATATAAAAAGACATGAAGGGCTGGAGAAGACCGTCATGGAAGAGGCATACCGGCAAAGAGAAGAAGAGGAAGACCACGGAGAAGATGGATTCAGGATGTAACTGATGGTTTGAACATGACAGCTGCAGAGGCAGAACATCTGGCCTACGAGAGAGAGAAATTGCTAAGCACTGTTGGGGTGGCAACGTTCTGCTCAGGACAAGATATTTGATGATGAAATGGTTGGAAGTTAGGTCGGATTAGCGTAATGTGTAAGCGCTATCGACTCTAACACAAGAGGGTTGTGGATTCAATCCACAGTTGGCTCTCCTGTGTGCTGTACACTGGATTCTAGAAATGTAAAGGGACAGGAATGCAAGATCAGCCTTTGCCAATCTGAAGAACATATGGAGTTCAAGAATGATCAGGAATAAAACTAAGATAATGATATTTAACTCAAATGTCAAGGCTGTCCTGCTATATGGAGCAGAGACATGAAGAACAAGGGAAACCAACACGTTGCAGACATTCATCAATAGATGCCTGCGCAGGATACTCCATCTGTGATGGTATGACAGGACCACAAACAGAGAACTCTGGGATAGAGCCGGACAACGGCAGGTGGAACAAGAGATAAGGAGCAGAACGTAGCGATGGATAGGACACACACTGAGGAAACCCCTAACAGCATCACGAGACAGGCTCTGCCATGAAACGCCCAGGGCAATATAGGAAAGGGAAGACCCAGTAACACACGGATACGGGAGTTGGAGACGGAATGCAAGAGAATGAGGAGAGAGTGGAGAAATCTGGAAAGGATGGCCTTGGATAAGCGGGCTTGGAAGGCTTTAGTTGCGGGCCTATGCTTCCCTAGGGGCGAAGAGAGAAAAAAAAGACAGGAATGTAATAATCTAAGGTCTGAAAAGGCTACAGGACATTATATTTCACATTAAATCATCACATTATATGTTACATTAAATCATCACATTATATGTCACATTAAATCATCACATTGAATTTCACATTAAATCATCACACTATATTTCACATTGAATCATCACATTATATGTCACATTAAATCATCACATTGAATTTCACATTAAATCATCACACTATATTTCACATTGAATCATCACATTAAATTTCACATTAAATCATCACATTAAATATTTCACATAAATCATCACATTAAATATTTCACATTAAATCATCACATTAAATTTCACATTAAATCAATTATATTTCATATTAAATCATCACAATATATTTCACATTAAATCATCCCACTTTATTTCACATTAAATCATTACATTATATGTCACATGAAATCATCACATAAAATTTCACATGAAATCATCACATTAAATATTTCACATCAAATCATCACATTATATTTCACATTAAATCATCACATTATATTTCATATTAAATCATCATCATTTTCCTCTTTGTCTCAGTAAACAATAGGTTTCGTATCACGTAGTATGTTCTGCGCTGAATCCAGCGCCGGATTAGCCTAGTAGCAGAAGTAGCAAATGCTACGGGCCCCGCGCTTCTAGGGGCCCCGCGCCTATGTGACAGATGAAAATGGAAAAAAATAACCAGATGTTATATCAAAAACACACAAGCTGTCTGAATTTTTAAATGTCGTGTGTGATGGTGCTGAATCCAACGAGATCGAAGCCGAAAATACAGAAGTCGCTTGTCACTTTGTAGTAGATGAAGGCAGTGCTATAAAAGAATCATCATTACCAATATTACCATTAAGATCAGCAACTCTTCACGATTTAGCCACATTTTCCATAAGACAAACTGAAATCAAATGAGACAAGAGCAAGTCCTCCAAATTTAGCCATATCATCTTCAAGCCAAAGAGAGGCAGAAAGCACATCACATGCTTCTAATGTAGCAACATCATCTACAAGCCAAAAACACAACGAAAGTAAAATGTACTCCAACGATATTGGTGAATGGCCAAACAACTTCAATCGAGATTATTGGATTGTGAAAGAAAGTAGTGAAGTGCAACATATGAACAATGATTTCATGTCTTTAAAAAACCCACAAAAAACATACGATAAAGAAAACAATCCACAATTTTGTCGAAAGTCGTTTTCCACATACACGCATACACCAACAAACAAAACTCACGTCAGAGATTGGTTGTGTTATACAGAAACTAAAGGACAACTGTTCTGTTTTGTTAGCAAAGTTATTGATTTAGGCTGTACCATAGAGTGACTGGTGTATTTGGAATACTCCGGCAGTTAAAATCTATTACAGCAAACGAGATCTTGAAAAGAACTCCAAATATTGTCAGCTCTTACCAAGAGGATTTGGAAGAAAGCCTAGGCGACGAACTTGTGCAGTTCACTGAACTTCTTAAAAACTAATGTAGCTGTTGCTATTTGCAACGAAAAGCATGAGGCTCTTGAACTGCAATTTTATAAACTTATAATGGAAAATTCATTAGAGTCGTGTTTCCCAAATGTAGAAATAGTCTTACGAATTTACTTGTCTTTAATGATTTCTAACTGCAGAGGAGAACGTTCTTTTTCAACATTAAAGTGTATAAAAGTGAGTTAAGGAACATGATGGGACAAGATCGTCTAAATAACCTCACCTTAATGAACATTGAATGTATTTTACTTAGAGAAATTGATTTGTCTAGTATTATCTCTAAATTTGCTCACATTAAATCGAGACAAGTTTGTTTGTAACAGTTGTGTTTTATTTTATTATCATACAAAACCTAGGGCCCCGCGCTAAAATTTGCTACGGGCCCCGCGCTAGCCTAATCCGGCACTGGCTGAATCACAATGTTTCTTGTGGCTGTATTGGTCTATTCTGGAATGGCACTCCTTGTTACAGTTGCAACAGTTACATGAAATAATGTGAAGTGTGTTAAATCTACAATTCTTAGAACAGATCTGTAAGATAAGAACAACGTCCTAGAGACGATATGCTAAATAAGGAATTGTATTGTTGTACTGGTGGGCGTCTGTAGCTTAAGCGGTAGTGAGCTCCATCACAACCCAAGAGTACCTGGTTTGCACTCCGTGGCAGGTAGTTTGGAAGCAGATTCGTGTCCGTGGACTTTTACGAACGGTAAAAATATGCCCCACTGTTCAGAAAGCAATGGCAAACTACTGAAAGTATAAGTAAAAAAAAAAGTAAAGGAACCCTTTCATACCTTGTGGTATATAGGGCAATACAGTGTTAGGCCTGTATTTTCATTGACCGTCGGCACACGATGGGTTATGTGGTCAGCATCACGCCGACCACCTTTACTTTCCCAGAGCATGTCTGGTACCCAGTTGAGGCTGGGTCGACCTGAGAGCCGTCGCGGTCGGGAAAAATTCCACGCGCACTGTGGGAGTTGAACCCAGACCACCAGCCTTGAGAAGCGAGTCCACTAACAACTACGCTACGGCGGCTCTCGAAAGTATAAGTGGTGCCTAGAAAATTGACGACTCATTTACTGGTGTTGTTGGTTTAGTCATGTAAATGATATGCCACGATTTTTATTTTCAATAGAAAACAAATGAGGAGGTTTTTAATCAGACCTGCACACAATGAAACCTTACCAACAGAATAAGAATCAGACAATCAAGGTTCTTCGGGCATATAATGCTAAGAGAAGGTTTAGAACATTTGGTGACTACAGGTAAAATTCATGGAAGGAGAGATCGTGGAAGACAGAGGAAGAAGATGTTAGATGGCCTGACATCATGGTTTGACACAAGATCGTCGTTAGAATTGATTACATGCACCAATCAGAGAGAGTTGTGGAGAGACATGATCGCCTACGCCGGCAGGCATGGCACTTAATTGATTGATTGGTGTATTATGAAGTGTGTAAGATGCTACATTGAGATATAGATTTTGTTTTTGCTACATTGAGATATAGACTTTGTTTTTGCTACATTGAGATATAGATTTTGTTTTTGCTACATTGAGATATAGATTTTGTTTTTGCTACATTGAGATATAGATTTTGTTTTTGCTACATTGAGATATAGATTTTGTTTTTGCTACATTGAGATATAGATTTTGTTTTTGCTACATTGAGATATAGATTTTGTTTTTGTTACATTGAGATATAGATTTTGTTTTTGCTACATTGAGATATAGATTTTGTTTTGCTACATTGAGATATAGATTTTGTTTTTGCTACATTGCGATATAGATTTTGTTTTTGCTACATTGCGATATAGATTTTGTTTTTGCTACATTGAGATATAGATTTTGTTTCTGCTACATTGAGATATAGATTTTGTTTTTGCTACATTGCGATATAGATTTTGTTTTTGCTACATTGAGATATAGATTTTGTTTTGCTACATTGAGATATAGATTTTGTTTTTGCTACATTGAGATATAGATTTTGTTTCTGCTACATTGAGATATAGATTTTGTTTTTGCTACATTGAGATATAGATTTTGTTTCTGCTACATTGAGATATAGATTTTGTTTTTGCTACATTGAGATATAGATTTTGTTTTTGCTACATTGAGATATAGATTTTGTTTTTGCTACATTGAGATATAGATTTTGTTTTTGCTACATTCAGATATAGATTTTGTTTTTGCTACATTGAGATATAGATTTTGTTTTTGCTACATTGAGATATAGATTTTGTTTTTGTTACATTGAGATATAGATTTTGTTTTTGCTACATTGAGATATAGATTTTGTTTTTGCTACATTGAAATATAGATTTTGTTTTTGCTACATTGAGATATAGATTTTGTTTTTGCTACATTGAGATATAGATTTTGTTTTGCTACATTGAGATATAGATTTTGTTTTTGCTACATTGAGATATAGATTTTGTTTTTCGCTTTTATCTTGCACTTCCCCTAATAATTTCTAAATCCCTTTTTGTTATATTGACAGTAACACTGTATCGTCAGCATATCTTAGTTCGGGTATTTCTCTTCCCCCAATTATAAAAAGATCGTAATGTTTTTCCCACTATCTTCTGTAACATTCCTCCTGATGTTTTCTGCATATATGTTATACAGACAAGGCGACAATATGCAGCATTATCTGACTCCCTGCCTTATGTGAAACCAATCTGATGTATAATCATATGTTCTTACAGCCGCCATTTGATCTTTCTTGTTACATGCCAGAAAAATAATGACTTTCTTATATTGATAATAAGTTGTGTATGTTCCTTGACCTCTTTCATGATAACAACAATCATCTCTTTAGCAATCAATGGAATTCTTAGCATTTTACTGTAAAACAACATCTCTGTGACTTTTGTGAGATTTTGTTATCTATTTATACAGAATAGTACTGCTACTCATCATCATCAGGTGTCGTGTCAGTTGAGTAGGCGATCATGGATCTTCACAAATCTCTGTCTCTAATGTTTGATATCATCTCAGATGTTGACACTTTTCCGTGCCATGAAGTAAGACTATCCAAAACGTTTTCTCTCTGTCTTCCACTGTCTCGTCTCATCTCGATTTTACCGGTTGTTACAATGTGTTCTAAACCTTTCTCTCTCATCACATGTAAAAAAAACTGATGACTGCCTCTTCCATATATTGATAATAAACTTTATCTATGTCTTGATTGCTAGTAAAATTATTGAATAACATAAGAGAGAAAGACAGAGTAGAACAGTGTAGTCCAAAGTTGATATATACTAAGGTGCATATGACTAATAGTTGTGCAGGTACGAGAGTCATGTAACGATTATAGTACCCATCATCATTATCTAGTAGCTTGTCCCTTCCGAAACTTGGCTCCCATTACATCCGTTCTGAAAAACTCTCTGTTCTGTGCAAGTTGACCGGCGTCAGCAACAGTCATTCTCAGATCATCAATGACATCTTGCACCCATCGTCTTCTAGGTACCATCCTATCATTCTTCTTCCAGACACCATTTCCTCCAAAATGATCTTCTCTAGGCACTCATGTCGTTTGATGTGTCCGAAATATTTAATTGTCTTTGTTTTCTTGCTCTTGACAACTCTCTTTAATATCAACTTCTGTTGCAGAACACAAGCATTTGTTCGCTTCTCTGATCATTTGTTCGCTTCTCTGATCATTTGTTCGCTTCTCTGATCATTTGTTCGCTTCTCTGATCATTTGTTCGCTTCTCTGATCATTTGTTCGCTTCTCTGATCATTTGTTCGCTTCTCTGATCATTTGTTTGCTTCTCTGTCTTTCTTTTCTTGTCACCAATCCTGTTTGCCTCACAGCGTCAGGTCAAGAAGACATTTCTCAATCCTGTTTGCCTCACAGCGTCAGGTCAAGAAGAGATTTCTTCAATCCTGCTTGCCTCACAGCGTCAGGTCAAGAAGAGATTTTTCCAATCCTGCTTGCCTCACAGCGTCAGGTCAAGAAGAGATTTCTCCAATCCTGTTTGCCTCACAGCGTCAGGTCAAGAAGAGATTTCTCCAATCCTGTTTGCCTCACAGCGTCAGGTCAAGAAGAGATTTCTCCACTCCTGTTTGCCTCACAGCGTCAGGTCAAGAAATGATTTCGAAAACGAGCCTTTGTGTGCGCTTTGTAGATAGTGTCTTTCGTCGCCTCTGTTATCTATGATATCCATCTTTTGCGTGGCCGACCTTTTGCTGTATACCCATTTCTATGTCAACGGTTAATAATAGTAAAATAATATAGGGAAGATGCCAATGAAATAGCAATGGGTTAGGATGGGAGGGGGTGGGATTAGTAGACTGGTTACAGAAATAAACAAGGCTGTGTTTATCAGGAAAACCAGAAAGATCCTCTTTATGGGAGTACTGCAAATAAATAAACAACCTGGAAAATAGTTTGTTTTCTTGAAATCTGATTAACTCTTTCATCCTTCTGAACCGAAATACTGACTTGAGATATTTGTTAAGTTGACGTACAAATGGTATACTGAACAGTTCAGTATATATTGTAAACATTCGTCTGAAGGTAAAATAAAATTGCGTAGGGTAAGGGTTAATTTTAACGCTAGCAGAACAAAATATGGCGTCGTGACTATATGACAATGGTACAATGGCACCGGCACATTGGACGGCGCTAGAGTAGAACATACAGAATTAGACAACGACAGATGAGGCTAGTGTTAGAAAGAACATTACTAATCTCTTGTATTTCTCTAATCTTGATTTGCTTCACAGCGTCAGGATAAGTAGAGATTTTTGGATCAGGCCATTGTCTACGCTTCGTATATGGTGTCTTTCACTGTCTCTGTTATTTCTGTAGACCATATTTTATGTGGATGATCTTATGTCTTGTATCCTCTGTATCTGATTAGCATTGCTCATTCAGGCGTAACAAAAAGCCATTACCAAACCTTGTCGCTAGTACTACAATCAAGTGACATTGCTCTTTGAAGTGCACCAAGAAGCAAGTACCAAACCTTGTCGCTAGTACTACAATCAAGTAGCATTGCTCTTTGAAGTGCACCAAGAAGCTAGTACCAAACCTTGTCGCTAGTACTACAATCAAGTAGCATTGCTCTTTGAAGTGCACCAAGAAGCAAGTACCAAACCTTGTCGCTAGTATCACAATCAAGTGGCATTGCTCTTTGAAGTGCACCAAGAAGTTAGTACCAAACCTTGTCGCTAGTATCACAATCAAGTAGCATTGCTCTTTGAAGTGCACCAAGAAGTTAGTACCAAACCTTGTCGCTAGCATCACAATCAAGTAGCATTGCTCTGTGAAGTGCACCAAGAAGTTAGTACCAAACCTTGTCGCTAGTATCACAATCAATGTTTTCTAAGAGATTTAACATCAGAGAACAAAATAACAAACAAACAAAAACATTTTCAATATTTAATATTATAAATACCCGATTATTATCGAAACATCAACAGATGACATATCAAAAATATATCAGCAATTTATGACTTGTTTACAGCAGAAAGAAGATCACGTTGTGTATTATCGTTATACGTCACATAAGACCTGCACGCAATGTATCCATTCCGCTCTATTCTGGAGAACTTATTCAATCTGTCTATGGAAATGAGTCCTATATTTCTCGCCTCTCTCAGTGATGTTTGTTTCAGAGTTTCCATCGGGCGTCCTTTCTTCCTTGAACCCTTTGTCTCACATTTCATTGTCTGCTTTGTAATTCTTTCATCATTTCTTCATTTCATTGTCTGCTTTGTAATTCTTTCATCATTTCTTCATTTCATTGTCTGCTTTGTAATTCTTTCATCATTTCTTCATTTCATTGTCTGCTTTGTAATTCTTTCATCATTTCTTCATTTCATTGTCTGCTTTGTAATTCTTTCATCATTTCTTCATTTCATTGTCTGCTTTGTAATTCTTTCATCATTTCTTCATTTCATTGTCTGCTTTGTAATTCTTTCATCATTTCTTCATTTCATTGTCTGCTTTGTAATTCTTTCATCATTTCTTCATTTCATTGTCTGCTTTGTAATTCTTTCATCATTTCTTCATTTCATTGTCTGCTTTGTAATTCTTTCATCATTTCTTCATTTCATTGTCTGCTTTGTAATTCTTTCATCATTTCTTCATTTCATTGTCTGCTTTGTAATTCTTTCATCATTTCTTCATTTCATTGTCTGCTTTGTAATTCTTTCATCATTTCTTCATTTCATTGTCTGCTTTGTAATTCTTTCATCATTTCTTCTCAGAGTATACCCAACATATCTCTATTTTCTTTATCTTTTCAAAGAAGTTACTATTGGTTAACCAGACATTTCTCTGATTTCATCACTTCTCATCAATTCGTCCCATTTTATGTTCGTTTTTTTCTCGCATACATTTATTTTCAAATGTGTTCAATTTACTTTCTATATATTTACAACTGATACCTACATTGGAATTGAAAATTCATAATTGAATTTTAATTGATTTAACTTGGAGTTCCAATAAAGATTACATTTGATTGATTGGTTGATTGATTGGTTGATTGATTGATTGATAGGACCATCATCATTGCACTTCGATGAGTAACCATGAGTGCTCCGATTTCTTTCTTACACAAGAAGATCTCAGCTGCAGTGCACAAAATCCGTAGCACCGGCGATAGCCCCCTGATGTCATTTTGAAGATGGTAAAGATATTTTTGAAGGAATAGTATTTTTAATCTTGTCTAATGAATTTTTCCCAGGCAGCAACTTTCCAGCCTGCTCTTCTCGATTTTGAACAAACAATGGTTATTTTAACGTGCTCGTCCGTCTCCGATAAGACTAGGAACTCGATCTCACCTACACTGAGATCAGGGATCTCTGAAAAAATATCCAGATGGCTCCACGATGAAACGAACCTAGTACCTTTGGCACAAGAGACGAGCACCAAACCTTGACAGCACAGAAACCTCCTTGACACCACAGAAACCTCCTTGACACCACAGAAACCTCCTTGACACCACAGAAACCTCCTTGACAGCACAGAAACCTCCTTGACACCACAGAAACCTCCTTGACACCACAGAAACCTCCTTGACACCACAGAAACCTCCTTGACACCACAGAAACCTCCTTGACACCACAGAAACCTCCTTGACACCACAGAAACCTCCTTGACACCACAGAAACCTCCTTGACACCACAGAAACCTCCTTGACACCACAGAAACCTCCTTGACACCACAGAAACCTCCTTGACACCACAGAAACCTCCTTGACACCACAGAAACCTCTAGTTATATTTAGTTCATATTAAATGCTGCATTGATCTTCTCCCCTGTAGTGAACTTTTCTACTAATTTATCTTCTAATTTCTTTTCATTGTTTTCTTGTATCCTTTTCTTTGCAACTGTCAATGTCGAGTTCATATGATCAGTGTTATCTACAGAACTGCTGACTTCGATTATCTCTTCAAATACACCAGCATCAGTTTCAACATCTGTAACAGCTATTGTCTCTCCTGGTCTTGATGGACGTATTCTTCTGTACATAGACTGTACCTGTAAGAAGAACAAGAATTGAAATAACAAATCAATGAGAAAGCTACAAATACCAACACAAGACGATTAATATAATATGAGCAGATTGGAACCAAGTTGTCATTCTGTGTCTTAAAACAGGACACAATTGACTCCGCAGCCACTTGTATACAACATTCAAGATTGGCAATTCATCCATGTGTACATGTGGACAGGCACGTCAGACTGCAGAGCACATACTTCAAGACTGCCCGAATATGATACACTGAGGCAAACTCACTGGCCTAACGAAACAACACTCGACAGAAAACTATACGGACCTCTGTGTGAGCTACAAAAGACAGTGAAGCTCATACAAGAGACAACATTGAATATATAGACAATATTTCAAGCAAACGAAAGGAAGGAAGAATACAAGAGACAACATTGAATATATAGACAATATTTCAAGCGAAAGAAAGGTATGAATGATACAAGAGACAACGTGGAATATATAGACAATATTTCAAGCAAACGAAAAGAAGGAATGAAGTAAGTAACAAATCAATAAGAGATCATGTGAAAACATGTACAAACAAAGAAGTGATTATTGAACTGTTAATACAGAGCATAGTTCCGATTTGAGAGTACGCTATACAATCGTTTGTGGAAACATAATTAAGATCGCTTGCAAGAAGCTGTCGCTACGCGTGTGCAGGTCATCTGTTTTATTTTCTCCCCAGTTAGAAAAAATGTGACTCTACCGATGATTCGAACACGGAACGTTTATATCAGGAAACACTACCACGTTTAACAAATTGGCCATTATGGTAGAACAATTTGTAAAACTTCATAGACACCTGCCACCAACCTGTGGCTTAGCGGTACTGGGAACGATTACAATCCAAGAGTGACTTAGCGGTACTGAGCTACTGAGTACGATCACAATCCAAGACTGACTTAGTGGTACTGCGCTACTGAGTACGATCACAATCCAAGAGTGACTTAGTGGTACTGAGCTACTGAGTACGATCACAATCCAAGAATGACTTAGCGGTACTGAGCTACTGAGTACGATCACAATCCAAGAGTACTTAGCGGTACTGAGCTACTGAGTACGATCACAATCCAAGAGTACTTAGCGGTACTGAGCTACTGAGTACGATCACAATCCAAGAGTACTTAGCGGTACTGAGCTACTGAGTACGATCACAATCCAAGAGTGACTTACTTGACTTATTCCTCTTCGTTCTTCGTGGAGCATAAGATCTCAACAATTATTCGACACTCTTCTCGGTCTCTGGCTGTTCAACACTCTTCTCGGTCCCTGGCTGTTCAACACTCTTCTCGGTCTCTGGCTGTTCAACACTCTTCTCGGTCTCTGGCTGTTCGACACTCTTCTCGGTCTCTGGCTGTTCGACACTCTTCTCGGTCTCTGTCTGTTCAACACTCTTCTCGGTCCCTGGCTGTTCAACACTCTTCTCGGTCTCTGGCTGTTCGACACTCTTCTCGGTCTCTGGCTGTTCGACACTCTTCTCGGTCTCTGGCTGTTCGACACTCTTCTCGGTCCCTGGCTGTTCAACACTCTTCTCGGTCTCTGGCTGTTCGACACTCTTCTCGGTCTCTGTCTGTTTTATTTTAGATCTCCCAGGATAGTCGAGCATTCTTCAGTTCCTTAAGAAGACTTCTTTTCCCAGGTCTGTTTAGAAGTCCTTTTTCCGTTTTCCATGAGGTTCCACTCAAGTGCTTGTCTAGTGACACTCGACTGTGTCTTCCGTAGGGTATCCGACCCATCACCTTTTTCTCCTCTTAACCTTGGATCATCACCGTTCCTGTTCAGTTTCTTATCCAGGTCTGTGTTTTGAACTCTATCATCCATCTCAGTCTGAGAATGTCGAAGACACCCGTTGACAACTCTATCATACCATCTCAGTCTGAGAACCCGTCGAAGACATCCGTTAAAAGTTCTGAAACTTGTTGGATATAACGGTGACTCGCCATGTTTGCAGGCCAAACATCAACACAGATTTCACAGCTAAATATCCTGAGCACTGTTTTGTGGAGATGGCAGTAGTTTTTAAAAACCCGGTGCAAGATAGCAAAGACCCGCTGGGCTTTCATGAGCCTGGCATTAATGTCATGATTTGTGCCTACTGATTGGCTATTCCTGCTGATCTTGCTCCTGTGGATTTTACGAACAGAAAAACCAGACCTCACCGTTCAGAAAGCAATAGCAAACCCCGATAGAACTAGAAACACGATCTTTTCTACACTGGAACGGAGATCTCTGGAAAAAATGTTCAGTAGGCTCCACAAGGTAACGAATCTGGTACCTGGTATCTTACTACTTTTAGCTATGATAGTAACTTTTAGCTATGATAGTAACTTTTATATGATAGTAACTTTTAGTATGATAGTAACTTTTGCTATGATAGTAACTTTTAAGGTTCAGTAAAGATCGAAGAAAGTGATCAATGGGGAAAACCGCTATATGGTGAATGCAGAGCCGGATTAGATAGTAGCAGAAGTAGCAATGCTAGGGGCCCCCGCGCTTTGGGGCGCGCCTCTGGAGCTAAGTTGTCACTAGTCATAAACAAGGAACCAAGTTTGGGAGGTGGGTAAAATTTCCCCTTTCATTTTTTATTGAGGTTAGGGCCAGGTCATGTTTACTCAATTTGGACTCAATTGGGGATCACACTGAGCCATTAACAACGTAACATTTTTTTTACTTTTTGTATAGAGTGTTCTTTGTGCACAGCTTCTAATAAACGAAAACTTGAAAGCTTGAACAAAAGAACAATTAAATTTGACTCATAACCCAGTTCAAGTCTCTGTTCGTTCAGTAGTTTTGGGAAACTTAGTTTAAAATAAATGCAAGTGGGCTATGAAAATTGTTCTAAGACATGAGCAGATCTAGCACTCCCATAAATTTCATGTCATTCACGTTTTTGTGAAACTGTTTTGCACTGACTAGATGTCCCAGAAAATAATGGAGGCAAATGATTAAACAGAAAACTTGGACACACTTGAAGGAGCCGCAACAAGAAGCCGCAAACACAGAGCTGCATAATTTTACAGAGAAGCACACAAACGAACGGGAAGTAATTTTTATTGTTCTGCTAACTTTGAATGTATTTAAATCCTCCCATTTGTTATTTTATTATTATTTTATTTTACATAGCTAATTTTATGTTTCAGTGAGAAATTAATTTTTAAAAATAGTTTCTATCATTTTCGTTTTCAATGAATTCAAATGTTTAAATCAGAGTTATAGTCATTTTAATGGTTAAATTAAAAGCACCCTGTATATAATATATCATCATGAGTAAATTGTTATATCATAAAACGCTGTCCAAACTTTCACATTTATTTTTTATATTAGTAGAAAGTAGAAGAATTACATTTTTTTTGTAAATTCATTTTCTCTTCCCAGATTGAGAAAGACATCATGAGCAGCAGAGCCAGAGATACGGGTCGACATTACGCTTCTGGAAGTGCAAAGCGTAAAGCACAAGATGAAAAGGAAAATATAACCAAGTTCTTGTATCAAAAACACGCAAGCTGTCGAATTTTTTAATGTCGTTTAATGGTGCTGAATCCAAAGAAATCGAAGCAGAAAATATAGAAGTCGCGTCTCACGTATAGTAGATGAGATAGTGATATAGAACAATCATCATTACCAATATTAAGATCAGCAACTCTTCACGATTTAGCCACATTTTCCACAAGACAAACTGAAGTCGAATGTACAACAAGTCCTTCCAATTTAGCCATATCATTTTCAAGCCAAAGAGAGGGAAAGCACAGCACATGCTTCCAAGAGCAACATCTTCTACAAGCCAAAAGAAACGAAAATAAAATGTACTCAACGATATTGGTGAATGGCCAATCAACTTCAATCAGAGATTATTGGATTGCGAAAAAGCAGCAGTGCAAGATATGAACAGTGATTTCTTGTCTTCCAAAAAAACATACGATAAAGAAAACAATCCCCGAAATTTGTCGAAAATCGTTTTCACATATACACATAAACCAACAAAAAAAAACTCATGGAGATTTTGGGTTTTTCAGAAACTAGGACAACTTTTCTGTTTGTTGAAAGCTGATTCAGACTTTCGTCTGGTTTAGAAAAGAAGGATTTGACGATTGGAAAAAAGCAAATAATTTGTTGAAAAAGACATGAAGAAAGCACTCCATAGAAAGGAAATTTCTCTGTTAGTTTGCAAAAGAAGATGCTCGTGTCGATTCTCAACTTAAGCCAAATTGAGACCGAACAACATATTGGGGACACTTTTGGAGCGAATTACTTCAGTAATCCCAAATTTTTTGCAGAACGAGGTCTTGCATTTCGGGGTAGGGATGAAATTATTGGTTCACCCAATAATGGAAATTATTTAGGTTGTTGAATTAAAGGGCCCAAATTTGACATTTTTTTGCTCAGCATATAAATACTTATGCAAATAAAGGAAAGGGATCTACATCATACTTATCAAAACAACATGTGAGAATTTATCCATCTAATTGCATCAAGCTTACTGGATCATATTTGCGAAATTAAATAAGACATTCCGTATCACTGGACTACTCCAGACATTTCGCATGTGGACCAACTACTCAATAGTGCGCTAGTTTACCATCTGGGCCAGTGGGAAAAGGGTTTGTGAAGTTCTTGGATATGGAAGGTCATACTGCTGAACAACTCGCCCAAAGTTTACTTGATTTTTTAAAAGAAAATGGCATTGATATCAAAGACTGTCGCGGTCAAAGCTATGACAATGCCAGCAACATGAGTGGGAAATACAACGGCTTACAAGCACGCATTAAGGAGATAAATAAGTACGCAGAATACATTCCCTGCTTTGCACATTCACTGAATTTGGTTGCGAAGTGTGCTGCAGAATGTTGTATAGAAGCATCCATTTTTTCGATTTTGTTGAAAGTCTCTATACATTCTTTTCCGCTTCTACCTATCGATGGGGCATTCTTACAAAAGCACTGGAAGATACAGGTTCAAAACTCCCGACTTTGAAGAGACTGTCGGACACCAGGTGGTCTTTCCGAGCTGATGCGACAAAAGCACTTTTATGTGGTTTTACCATTATCAAACAAGTTTTGGATGACATCTCAAATAACATGGATCAAAGGTAGAGTGTCGTAATCAAGCGTATGGGCTAGTTTTGGAGATGAGTAAGTTGGAAACGGGAATAGTTAGCATTTTATGGAACGGAATTCTAGAACGCTTGCAAGCGTCTAGCGCTTCATTACAGTCACCTGATCAAGACCTTAACACGGGATATGCTCTTTATGAATCGTTACACGGGTACGTTCAAGCAATGCGGCCTACATTTTCAGATATTGAGGCCAAAGCCAAAATCCTGACTCACTGTCAAGAATATCAGCAACAAACTTCACGACGACGCAAGCAAAATACTAAGTACGACGATTTTAGTGGCTCTACTACGCTCGATGAAGTTGTAGAAAATCAAACACCCAAACAAAAATTTGAAAGTCAGGTGTTTATTGTCATAATTGATAATGTACTCTTTGCCTTAGCTAAACGCATGGAAGCGTACCATAGAGTGACTGATGTATTTGGAACATTTCGGCAGTTAAAATCTCTTACAGCAGAAGAGATCTTGAAAAGAACTCCAAATATTGTCAGCTCTTACCAAGAGGATTTGGAAGAAAGCCTAGGCGACGAACTTGTGCAGTTCGCTGAACTTCTTAAAACTAATGTAGCTGCTGCTATTAGCAACGAAAAGAATGAGGCCCTTGAACTGCAATTTTATAAACTTATAATGGAAAATTCATTAGAGTCGTGTTTCCCAAATGTAGAAATAGTCTTACGAATTTACTTGTCTTTAATGATTACTAACTGCAGCGGAGAACGTTCTTTTTCAACATTAAAGCGTATAAAAAGTGAGTTAAGAAACATGATGGGACAAGATCGCCTAAATAACCTCACCTTAATGAACATTGAATGTAATTTACTTAGAGAAATTGATTTGTCTAGTATTATCTCTAAATTTGCTCACATTAAATCGAGACAAGTTTGTTTGTAAAATTTATGTTTTATTATTTATTATTATAAAAACTTAGGCCCCGTGCTAAAATTTGCTACGGGCCCCGCGCTGGTCTAATCCGGCTCTGGGTGAATGGTGCACATTTGAAGGCCTCTATAATGGTTTATGGTATGAATAGAGTTAACCCCTTCGTTCTTCTACGTCGATATACTGGCTTGCGGTATTTGTTTTAGATGACCTATATATTTAAAACCAATATATAACGGGAAGTCAGCGTATGTACGTTAAGCAATAGTGAGCTCGATCATAACCCAAGTATACCTGGTTCAAACTCCATGGCGGGCAAGTTTGAAAGCAAATTTGTTTCCATTGATTTTTACAAACAGTAAAATAGACCTCACCGTTCAGAAAGCAATAGCAAACTACTGAACGTATAAGTGGTGCATAAATGATATGCCACGATTATCAAAGACAATATATTAGCTAATTCTTCTTCCTATTCTTCTTCTTCTTTGAACACTCTATATCGACCACTTGTTCAACCACTTTGCGTGATTTGTATGTGATCTGAGCCTAAGAACGATTGTACGTTGTGCCAGTTATGCACCTACAAGTAGGCCAGCGCATCCGATTTCTGAGATGCTTTTATTTACTAGGTAGCTTCCTAGACCCTACATCATTCGCCCTTTACGACATGCCTTGTGGGCCGCAGTGGTACTATTCTTTGCTTCCTTGTGGGCTCGTCACCACACGGTGAGTAGCTAATTCAGTTTTCATTGCAATACAAGTGTGTCCGGAGCTAAACACAAATTGCAGAGTGAAAGAATCAATTAAGGCACACTTACCCTTGTCTTGCACAGCATCCAGACCATAAGTACCAAGACAGGTAAATGTATGACAGTTAGTATAAATAAATGAACACCTCCGCTCCAATATAAACCCTCGAGAAAGCTCGTGACCATAACTGTTGCTGTGTTGATAGTTGTTATAATCATGACCAGAAATGTAGCCAATCGACCAATGAAATCTCCAGCTTGTGAAACAAGACCTGCCCCTTTTTGTCTGTAAAACAAGATATGATTGGTTTACGTTTCTGGTCAGATTTTAATGATGGTTGTCATTCAATATTTCTATATAGTATATCTGTTATGATAATACATTATTACTAACTTATTTCCTCAACTGATAACATGCTATAGTTCGTTCCAAAATTCGTGATCACACTAAAGTTTAATTTGTACGAAATCTATCTGATGGATACAAGTAATTTTTTGCATGCAGTCGTTACCTCACGACGTTACGAATCCATGTTTAACTAATTGGTAGGTAGCTTAGTTGATGCAAAATACGTTTTTGTTATATAATTTTGCATAAGCACAACAAAATGATAATCAAAGTTTAGAACTTACAGTAATACACAAAATGGTGGTGAATTATTGCAAAGGCGTATTCCTATTACATATTATAAAAAGAAAGGTCACATAGTGAGCAAATGATACCTTCCACTTTCATAAATGAAAGTAAATGTTGCGTACATACGCCAATGACAGTCGGTAGGAAACATTGTCAACTGATTAATTCCACGGATTCCGATTTTGACTTGCACTGAATTGCATTTGGAACATGGAAATGCTTAGTTATAGACAAACTTGACAATCGTACTGTAAAATTTCGACAAGTATACCAGATCAACATCGCGATAAATTTAGTAATAACATCTAATAAAATTCTTACAGAACTAAAGGTTTGGGTGGGCAAAAATACTTTTGGAACGTCGTCACTGTTACCTATATAAAAATGTAAAAATCAAGAATTTCTGTCAAGTGGATGATTTTATATCGGTCGGTAAAGATGATCACGAATTTTGGAACGAACTATAATAACGTAACCCTTTCTGTACAGCGTACCGTGAATTTTATTTGATGTTAGCCATGATGGTTTTGTTAATCAGAATTTGTATCAATCAAACCTTATGTTTTACGTTATTTGCAACAAGTATCACATGATATATATATATATCATCTGATATTCTATTTATGTATATATGTATTGTACTATATATAGATACGTTAATAACTTTGAAGTTATGTGGTCACATGACTGAGATACATGACCGTTAATGTATAACAACTCTACGATCTCTTCATACAATCACCCAAACCAAGGCATATATGCGGGTTACTTCGGATAAGAGACATCCACTACACAAGAACACTAATGATGTTAAGGGCACGAGAATCAAGCGTGGCATGTCGTGGATGGCCCAGGCTAAGAGAACAATTGGCCAGGTGACTACGGTTGCGACTCTACCAAAAGTGGAAGAATGGATCCCAACAGATGGTAGCATGATCAACTATCTCAACGTTATCATTACTCTTGGAAGAGAATGTAGAGATTGGGGCAACATGAAACAACATCTCGCAGTTAAGCAGCTGATAGAAGATAATGCAAGGGATAATGATGTTGTTGTATATACCGATGGGTCGGTTCAACGTGGTGAGAAGTCCGGCTGGGGTTTCTTGGCTAATGCGCATGGTAGGGTTGTTGCAGAGCGAAGTGGGGCATACAGGACAACTACTTCTAGTATGAGGATGGAAGCTGAGGCCGTTACTGCTGCCCTTCATTGACTCTCTGTGACTCCATTTACTGGGACCGTTGTTGTAACTGACTCTCAGTCGATGCTTCACAAGATCCAGAAGTGCAGGTTTCAGTATGAGTGGATGTCGTATATAGAAGTTTCTAACGTCCAGAGGCTTACATGGATATACTGTCCTGGGCATGCGGGTGTTTACGGCAATGAGAGAGCGGCCAGGCTTACATCAACAGCATCGATTGTTGGGGAGTTGAAGATGGATAAGGGGATGTTCTTCGGTCTCTTCGCGACTGTCTGTTGGATGAGGACACTAAAATCGATGTTGAATCGATCCAGCGATTTAAGCAGTTTGAAGTTACCCGTGGTACGGGTAGATCTTGATGACTAAGGGGCAAGCGATTTAAGCAGTTTGAAGTTACCTAGTTACCTGTAGTACGGGTAGATCTTGATGACTAAGGGACAAGCGATTTAAGCAGTTTGAAGTTACCTAGTTACCTGTAGTACGGGTAGATCTTGATGACTAAGGGACAGAGTGAGGAGTGTGTTTAACCAGCGAGTAACGGAACCATCAGTATGCATTCTCTTCGATATCTGTTGGGGGAGACTGAGCACCTATTGGTCTGCAATGATGTCAGTTTAGCAACTAACAACCATTAACGTAAACCAAATGTTAATACAAAACAAGAATATATCAAACAATAACAGAAACTATAACAGAGCAATTCAGTAGAAACAAACTATAACAGAGCAATTCAGTAGAAACAAACTATAACAGAGCAATTCAGTAGAAACAACACAATATGTCTAACTTACACAGATTTTAGAACAACTGTTTTTTTTTTCGTCTGTGTCTTCTCTGCAACATTCTGAGCTGTCTGTTTCGTTTTTTCCTGCTCTGTTTTATTGTCATTTTTATCTTCTTTCTCTTTTTCCTTCATGACATTAGTTTATTACAAATGAAGAACTAGAAGATGTTGAAATTGTGATGAAATAAAATAAGTGTACACAACTCTCAACACATGCTAGTGCAGATGACCATCATGTAGGATGTATATCTGATGATGCTTTGGAAGACTTCGATCAAGCTGCACAAAAATGGAAAAGATATAATTAACTCACATAATACAAATAGCTACCTGACAAACCCTTCTATCAGAACCAATTTTCCGAAATACCATCCCACAAACCAAAACATTAACTGGAAACAAAAATTACTCACAAGATCTAGTTGACATTATTTATGTTTTGTTTTGTGTCTGGCAACATTCCTGACATCAGATGGAAGATGTAAACCAGAGATTATTAGTAGAATAGATCAAGCGAAAGCAGCTTTTACGAAAATAAAGAACACACTATGCGTGAATTCACTACCAATGGCACTGGAATAGAGTACTCCAGTTGTTATATTGAACCAATACTTATGTATGGCAGCGAATCCTTAACAATGAACAAACAATCAATACGATCATTGGAAGCCATAGAGATGTGGTTTTACATGAAAATTCCATGGACAGTGAAGAAAACAAATGATGAGGTTTTAAATTAGACCTGCACACAAAGAAACCGTTACAAAAGAATAAGAATCCGACAATCAAGGCTCTTCGGGCATGCACTGCGAAGAGAAGGTTTAGAACATTTGGTGACTACAGGTAAAATTCAGGGAAGGAGAGATCGTGGAAGACAGAGGGAGAGGATGTTGGATGGCCTGACATCATGGTTCGACAAAAGATCGACGTCGTAACTGATTACATGCATCAAGTAGAGAGAGTTGTGGAGAGACATGATCGCCTACCCCGGCAGGCGATCATGTCTCACTTGATTAATTGATTGATTGATATTGTTGTGTAGAATACAGTAATCAAATTTATAAATTATAGCTCTGAACTCTGTCAAACGAGTCTGTTAAACGAAATAGTTGTCTAATGCTCAACATAAGGAACATAATTTATTTTCTTAAATATAGCCTCTGATATTATATTTTTGTCTTTTTCTTTTAACAAAACCACAAAGAAATTACATATTGACATATCTACCATATAACTTGTCGTCTTGGACTGACAGGGGGTGGGGGCAGATAAGGTGTGGGGAGGGGGAATCATGTGCCATCATCATCATCAAATAGCTTGTCCTGAGCAGAAGTTTGCCATCCCAACAGTCCTCCGGAATTTCTCTCTCTCTTAAGCAGATGTCCTGCCTCTGCAGCCGTCATGTTCAAACCATCAGTTACATCCTGAATCCATCTTCTCCGTGGTCTTCCTATTCTTTTATTTGCCGCTATGCCTCCTTCCATGATGGTTGCTTGTAGCCCTTCATGTTTATTTTTTGGTTCAAAATATCTCAATTTTTTGTGTGGTTTATTTGTAGAATTAGCCAGTTTTCTTTGATTTTGAGTTCTCTTCTGAACAGATCTGGCGTGTGCCATATCGTCCAATATTGCTCTCTGTTATCAACATCTCTGTTATACAACCTAGTAATATAGCATATCTGCATAGGTATACATTTAGTTATCTCATTGAAAAGTATTGAGTTTTAGCGACAACTAATTTCAACAATTACTAGTGGCTCTTGTTCTGATATGTACTTATGTTGTACAAACAATATCACAGTACACGTAATTAACACACAACATTGGAACACAAGACACACAATTTAAAACAGCTGTGCTCAAACTATGACACACGTAATTAACATACAACATTGGAACACAAGACATGCAATCTAAAACAGCTGGGCTCAAACTATGACACACGTAATTAACACACAACATTGGAAAATGAGACACACAATCCCACAAAAACAGGGCTCAAACCATGATTAGCTGTTCCGTTATTATATACATATATATATGTAAATTTATTATTTTAAATATCAATATGTGACAACAGGCACAATAACATAAAAGGATAACGCCGCGTCAGAATCAGTGAGATGGCACTTATCAATACCCTACACTACCTCCTCGCGGTGGCCCTGGAAACAGACAACGGCCCTTGTCAGCATGAGTGGGTGGGGATCGAGGGGGAGCTACTCTGATATAGGTAGTAGTGCAAGCGCAATCACGTCTCAAAGGTGCAGAATTTGTGAGTGAATGCACCTGCACGTGTCTTCTGCCGATGACTAGAGATGAGAAAGTTGCATATGTTCCCCCGGAGTCACTGGTCGCACCATAATTGCCAGTTATCGACAAGAATCATTGAGAACGACGTAACATATCGGAGAACACAAGGGAAGATTTCACTAAACTCTGTATCGGAGGCCAAGTGCTGATCAATTGAATGGGTAAGGTTGGCCGAGCGCAAAATATAACATTGCGTTCTTGTGTCCTCCCTGAAACTGCCCTCCCTGAAACTGCCCTCCCTGAAACTGCTATCCCTGAAACCGCCCTCTCTGAAATAACCCAGTTCGGTACTGTTGCACGAGTGCAAAATGTAAAGTTGCGTTCTTGTGCCGGAAAGAACTGTCATTACCGGGAAGAATTGGGGTGGGTTATGTTGGTGATCGCAAAACCTTAAGTTGCGTTGCTAGTGTCTAATGAAACGGCCCTCTTGATTATGTGTGTGCAGCCCCAGCCCAGTGTTTACCGGCGCAAAGGAAAATGTAGAGTAAAAATTGCAAACTACCAAGTGCCGACACGCGTCTCAAAACGGCTGAGATTGTTCCTAATCCGGAACAACTTAACCATGGCTAGAAAAGCAAGGCCGATAATGGAAAGGTTTGTCGTCTCGTACACGCCCAAACATTGACAAATACTGACACTTTTCTGGCGCGAATGACCTACAGGATGTCCTACAGATTGTCTTGTATGATGACGTACGCATCATGCACTCCCTGGCTATGATCAAATAAAGGCCAATTAAACCGCCGGAAATTGATTGTTCGAGTGACAAGCCCACGTGTCCCAAATGGCAGAGAATGTTTCTAATCCGGAATGACTTCTCACAGTCATAAAGGACGCAAAGTGTAGACTTACTCTTTGATGCAGATCATAAAACCCAAATATACGGCGAGAAAAAGGCATTCAAGATATATGGACACACGATGGAAAGGAAAGTTTGAGGGACTGACTGTCAGTGAGAAAGACTCAAACATTTCCCGTAGGCGAAAATTTTCGGATGCGCATGTCCTACTTGTGTTGGGGGAACTACGGACTATGTATAGTCGTTCTTGGTTAATGTCAAACATATTACAAAGAGAGATTAAGTTGGTAGTAAAGAATGAACACAAACATATTACAAAGAGTGATTAAGCTGGTCGTAAAGTATGGACACAAACATATTACAAAGAGTGATTAAGTTGGTAGTAAAGTATGAACACAAACATATTACAAAGAGTGATTAAACTGGTGGTAAAGAATGGAGACAAACATATTACAAAGAGTGATTAAACTGGTGGTAAAGAATGGAGACAAACATATTACAAAGAGTGATTAAACTGGTGGTAAAGAATGGACACAAACATATTACAAAGAGTGATTAAGTTGGTAGTAAAGTATGAACACAAACATATTACAAAGAGTGATTAAACTGGTGGTAAAGAATGGAGACAAACATATTACAAAGAGTGATTAAACTGGTGGTAAAGAATGGAGACAAACATATTACAAAGAGTGATTAAACTGGTGGTAAAGAATGGACACAAACATATTACAAAGAGTGATTAAGCTGGTGGTAAAGAATGGAGACAAACATATTACAAAGAGTGATTAAACTGGTCGTAAAGTATGGACACAAACATATTACAAAGAGTGATTAAACTGGTGGTAAAGAATGGACACAAACATATTACAAAGAGTGATTAAGCTGGTGGTAAAGAATGGAGACAAACATATTACAAAGAGTGATTAAACTGGTCGTAAAGTATGAACACAAACATATTACAAAGAGTGATTAAACTGGTGGTAAAGAATGGACACAAACATATTACAAAGAGTGATTAAGCTGGTGGTAAAGAATGGAGACAAACATATTACAAAGAGTGATTAAACTGGTCGTAAAGAATGGACACAAACATATTACAAAGAGTGATTAAACTGGTCGTAAAGAATGGACACAAACATATTACAAAGAGTGATTAAACTGGTGGTAAAGAATGGACACAAACATATTACAAAGAGTGATTAAGCTGGTGGTAAAGAATGGACACAAACATATTACAAAGAGTGATTAAGTTGGTAGTAAAGTATGAACACAAACATATTACAAAGAGTGATTAAGCTGGTCGTAAAGTATGGACACAAACATATTACAAAGAGTGATTAAACTGGTGGTAAAGAATGGAGACAAACATATTACAAAGAGTGATTAAACTGGTGGTAAAGAATGGAGACAAACATATTACAAAGAGTGATTAAACTGGTGGTAAAGAATGGACACAAACATATTACAAAGAGTGATTAAGCTGGTGGTAAAGAATGGAGACAAACATATTACAAAGAGTGATTAAACTGGTCGTAAAGTATGGACACAAACATATTACAAAGAGTGATTAAACTGGTGGTAAAGAATGGACACAAACATATTACAAAGAGTGATTAAGCTGGTGGTAAAGAATGGAGACAAACATATTACAAAGAGTGATTAAACTGGTCGTAAAGTATGAACACAAACATATTACAAAGAGTGATTAAACTGGTGGTAAAGAATGGACACAAACATATTACAAAGAGTGATTAAGCTGGTGGTAAAGAATGGAGACAAACATATTACAAAGAGTGATTAAACTGGTCGTAAAGAATGGACACAAACATATTACAAAGAGTGATTAAACTGGTCGTAAAGAATGGACACAAACATATTACAAAGAGTGATTAAACTGGTGGTAAAGAATGGACACAAACATATTACAAAGAGTGATTAAGCTGGTGGTAAAGAATGGACACAAACATATTACAAAGAGTGATTAAGTTGGTAGTAAAGTATGAACACAAACATATCACAAAGAGTGATTAAACTGGTCGTAAAGTATGGAGACAAACAAACAAATATAAATATTAGAAATACTAACAAAATATTTCAAAGAGTTTTTCAAAGACAACAGAAGTACACAAATATAATCATATAATAATAGTAGTCAAACATTCTCAGATCGGAGGTAGAGTATGCTGGGGGATTTATTGAGTAGTCAAACATTCTCAAATCGAAGGTAGAGGGAGTATTCTGGGGGATTTATTGAGTAGATTCCGAAAGGTGCAGCTCTGTCTCGGTGAGCAGGCAATGACCTGAATCACTACAGCCATCAACAATTCGCACAATTACACTCATCTTCGTTCCGAGACACATGTATGTCGTTGGCAATGAGAGAGCAGACAGGATGGCTGACTCTGCCACCATATCAGGGCACATGCATGTCGTTGACAATGAGAGAGCAGACAGGATGGCTGACTCTGCCACCATATCAGGGCACATGCATGTCGTTGACAATGAGAGAGCAGACAGGATGGCTGACTCTGCCACCATATCAGGGCACATGCATGTCGTTGACAATGAGAGAGCAGACAGGATGGCTGACTCTGCCACCATATCAGGGCACATGCATGTCGTTGACAATGAGAGAGCAGACAGGATGGCTGACTCTGCCACCATATCAGGGCACATGCATGTCGTTGACAATGAGAGAGCAGACAGGATGGCTGACTCTGCCACCATATCAGGGCACATGCATGTCGTTGACAATGAGAGAGCAGACAGGATGGCTGACTCTGCCACCATATCAGGGCACATGCATGTCGTTGACAATGAGAGAGCAGACAGGATGGCTGACTCTGCCACCATATCAGGGCACATGCATGTCGTTGACAATGAGAGAGCAGACAGGATGGCTGACTCTGCCACCATATCAGGGCACATGCATGTCGTTGACAATGAGAGAGCAGACAGGATGGCTGACTCTGCCACCATATCAGGGCACATGCATGTCGTTGACAATGAGAGAGCAGACAGGATGGCTGACTCTGCCACCATATCAGGGCACATGCATGTCGTTGACAATGAGAGAGCAGACAGGATGGCTGACTCTGCCACCATATCAGGGCACATGCATGTCGTTGACAATGAGAGAGCAGACAGGATGGCTGACTCTGCCACCATATCAGGGCACATGCATGTCGTTGACAATGAGAGAGCAGACAGGATGGCTGACTCTGCCACCATATCAGGGCACATGCATGTCGTTGACAATGAGAGAGCAGGCAGGATGGCTGACTCTGCCACCATATCAGAGGGTCAGACAATTGATAGAGATGACATTTTGAAAGCTCTCATAGAGTCTGGCCACAAAGGTAGTTTCCATCTTAACCAATCCATACCAACAGCTAGATTGCAAGAGTTTAGATTGAAGACTGGAGTAGCTAGAAAAGAACAGCACAACAGGCATATGAGCAGGCTCATCAATCAGCAGGCTCATTAATCAGCAGGCTCATCAATCAGCAGGCTCATTAATCAGCAGGCTCAGAGTTCGGAGCACATATGGACATATCCGAGGTGCAATGAAGATATTCGAAACTGAAACTGAAACTAAGAAACACGTCATAGCCATTTCCTGTTATCAGTTATCAGTTATATGAGGACTGTCATCATAGCACTCCGGACATATCCATGGGTGCTCCGATCTCCGCCTCAACAAATCCAGCAGCGTCCAGCGGTCCAACATGCCAGTTCGATGTTGATTAACCAATATCTTTGCATATTTGGTATGTCGTCATTTTCGTGCTGCACCATATCGACACCCATATCTCTCAATCTGGTCAGCGAATGGGATTCACAACCCTGAAACTCCTCTGTTCGGAAAGACCCGCAATGGGTTAAGAATGTCATTTCGGCCCATGACAACTCCCTTTAATATTGTAGCAATGCAAGCCAATCTATCAGCTCGTTTAGTTATCGGTTATCATAGGACTATCATTATAGCACTCCGGACATGTCCATAGGTGCTCCGATCTCCGCCTCAGAAAATTACCACTGACTTCTGCGCGCCCAGGGACAAAAATGAAGGTGATTTCTCTGATCGCTGTCTGTACCAGTACATCCACCCACTTCCTGTATTCAAACAAAGATCGTGACTGTTGTTTGCAAACCCCGGCTAGGCTCTAAATGTTAAGCCAAGTTCAACAAACGTATGCTTGCTTCTGCTGTTTCTCTACGTCAATAAGAAGTTCACAGATAATGCAATAATTATATCAATGATATGTCAATTGATTATTTAACGGGTTTTAAAGCCGAAGGATTGACTTAATTGCATCGGGTTTTACCCCATATGGCTCGGTCCGTCTCCGCAGAAATGGCACGTCACCTGCCGAGAGTATTACACAAAGCACGAACTCCGTAGCTCCAGCAACAATCCTAAGGGTCTCTGGAAAAAACTGCACTCGTGAACAGAACGGCGCGGTCCTGATTGATTATTAACGATATCATAACGAAAAATAATGAACATAAAATGGAACGAATTCAGGAGAAGTGATGAAATCAGAGAAATGTCTGGTCAACCATTAGTGACAACTGTTATAAGAAAGAGAAGATGGAGATATGGTGGACATAATTTGAGAAGAAATGTTCAAAAGAATATCAAAGCAGGCATTGAATTGGAATGCAAAGGGTTCAAGAAAGAGAAGACGGCCTAGGGAGACCCTGAAACGAACTTTGATGAGAGAGGCAACAAATATCGGTCTCTGTTCCATGGAGGTGATTGAACGAATTGCTCAAGATGGAGCGGTATGGAGAAATCGCTTGCAGACCCTATGTAGAGTATAACGGTACGAGAGGAATTATTATTATCATAATGAAAGTACTTTAGTCAAAATACAATCTGATAGTGGAATCATTAACAGGAAGGGGTCGACCAATAAAAAGATGGATTGATGAAGTTACAGACATCTTAAAACTCCACAATACCACAATATATCAAGTGACCGAACGTGCACCATCTCGGAAACCGTATACTACATCTATCGGTACAAACAAAAAGCAAACAGAGAATGAGATAAGAAAGATAACGTGAACTAGTAGCGTTATCCTCTTAATACCATCCCATGTGGTGCCGGGGTACGGAAGGAAGCAAACAATAGTACCACTGCAACCTACAAGGCATGTCGAAAGAGGCGACTGATGAAGGAGCCTAGGGATTCTATTTTAGTAAATAAAATGCATCGCAGAAATCGGATGTGCTGGCCTACTTGTAGGTACAATAACTGTAACAATATATAATCGCTCTTAGGCTCAGATCGCATACAAGTCACACAAAATGGTTGACAAGGGGTCGATATGGAGCGTTCTAAGAAGAATATTTGTGGGAACAATACGGAGAAACCAACAGGGAAGCCTAGATTACATATACCATGACGTTTTATCCTTGTCAAAGACGGTGCTGCATTCTTGAAAAACTACAATACAATATAAACATTTGATCTCAATACGAGTATCCGGTAGAACACTCCCGATGTTATCACTTTCCGAGAATCAAATACTTATCCTTCAAGAACAACAATATACATTTGAAATCACATTCAAGATTACTTTTAACAACCTATGCATTAATATCAGTACGTTCTAGTGGAACTTGTTACAATTCTCCTGATGTATGTTGGCCACATATTTAAACTTTCTAACGGAATCTACAGTCTATAATATATTGATATTCTGCAACTGCAGTTGCTTTAACAAATATGTCCATACCTTTCAAACTTCAAAACAAACCAGGTAACCATGCGACTTCCATTAACATCGCTGACCTACATAAACCTGTTTGGGTATTCAGAAATATGACGTAAAGGAAATCGATTGATTTGAAAACTTCTTGAAATTAAAACAACTACAGGTCATACTGGCGTAGTAACAATTAATGAAGACTGTATCGTCTCTCAGGTCGACCAAGTCTCAATCTGGTACCAGGAAAACACTTGGAAGTAAGGACGTCCGGCGTGATGTTGACCATATCAATCATCGTATGGCAAAGGTCAATGACAAATACGGATATAACAACATATTACCCAGTATACCTCGAGGTCCGAAAAATAGTTCGCTCGCCTGCCCAGCGTATTCGTGGCGCGTTAGACGACGGGTGACACATTCCCTATGAGTGCGTTTAAATTCCGCGGGCTGGCAGAAAAGCTACAGTTTCTCCAGATTTACGGTGTTCGTGGCACTGAACCGTAGGATTACTATGTTCATGGCACCGACCCGAAGAGCTGAAAGCTCAAATGCTTCTGGATCGGGAGAAAAAAAAACGGTTGAGGACAGAAATATTGACTGGGATAGGTAAAGTTAAATGAGATTTAATTGCGTTGTTGTTGACAATCAAATATGAAACATGGAACATGGAACATGAAATATGAAACATGGAATATGAAACATGGAACATGAAACATGGATGTAATTGCGTTGTTGTTGACAATCAAATATGAAATATGAAACATGAAACATGGAACATGAAATATGAAACATGAAATATGAAACATGAAATATGGAACATGGAACATGAAACATGGATGTAATTGCGTTGTTGTTGACAATCAAATATGAAACATGGAACATGAAACATGGATGTAATTGCGTTGTTGTTGACAATCAAATATGAAACATGGAACATGAAACATGGATGTAATTGCGTTGTTGTTGACAATCAAATATGAAACATGGAACATGAAACATGGATGTAATTGCGTTGTTGTTGACAATCAAATATGAAATATGGAACATGAAACATGGATGTAATTGCGTTGTTGTTGACAATCAAATATGAAACATGGAACATGAAACATGGATGTAATTGCGTTGTTGTTGACAATCAAATATGAAATATGGAACATGAAACATGGATGTAATTGCGTTGTTGTTGACAATCAAATATGAAATATGAAACATGGAACATGGAACATGAAACATGAAACATGGATGTAATTGCGACCCTGATTTATATATACTCTTATATATTGAAAAGATAATGTAATATGCAATGTAGATATTGGAACCAGTTTTCATACCATGGGGTATATTGATGAATACGGTGTTAGTACTGTATATTTTCTACCGCACACAATGTGTAATGTGTTCAACATCACTTCGGTCATCTCTTTACTTCCAATGTTTCTTTGGTATCCATTTGTAGATCTGTTGACATGAGAGCTGTTACATTAGCAAGAAATTCTACATGTAAGTTGTTGACATGAGAGCTGTTACATTAGAAAGAAACTCTACATGTAAGTTGTTGACATGAGAGCTGTTACATTAGAAAGAAACTCTACATGTAAGTTGTTGACATGAGAGCTGTTACATTAGCAAGAAACTCTACATGTAAGTTGTTGACATGAGAGATGTTACATTAGAAAGAAACTCTACATGTAAGTTGTTGACATGAGAGCTGTTACATTAGCAAGAAACTCTACATGTAAGTTGTTGACATGAGAGCTGTTACATTAGAAAGAAACTCTACATGTAAGTTGTTGACATGAGAGCTGTTACATTAGCAAGAAACTCTACATGTAAGTTGTTGACATGAGAGCTGTTACATTAGAAAGAAACTCTACATGTAAGTTGTTGACATGAGAGCTGTTACATTAGAAAGAAACTCTACATGTAAGTTGTTGACATGAGAGCTGTTACATTAGCAAGAAACTCTACATGTAAGTTGTTGACATGAGAGCTGTTACATTAGCAAGAAACTCTACATGTAAGCTGTTGACATGAGAGCTGTTACATTAGCAAGAAACTCTACATGTAAGTTGTTGACATGAGAGCTGTTACATTAGCAAGAAACTCTACACGTAAGTTGTTGACATGAGAGCTGTTACATTAGCAAGAAACTCTACATGTAAGCTGTTGACATGAGAGCTGTTACATTAGCAAGAAACTCTACACGTAAGTTTCATGCCAAGCTGTTAGTAACGATTATATATATATATACATAGCTACTATAGTAAAGATTATACACACACACATATATATATATATATATAGATACTAGCTTTGGTCACGTTAAACGTCACAGTGGTTTCGAGAGAACGGTAATGTAAGAGATGGTTCCTGTAGTACTAGGCAGGGACGACCAAGACGAAAGTGACAGCAAGAGATCAAAGAAATCTTGAAGATGCTGGTGGAGGCAGGAGAACTTGCTAGAGCCACAGAGTTTTTCATGCTGGCTGTGATGAAAGCAAAGTTCCGCATTGGACATTCTACTACTTGAGAATATAGTTATATACAACTATCTATATCTAGGATAACAACTTTAGTTTAGTATTAAGATAACAACTTTAGTTTAGTATTAAGATAACAACTTTAGTTTAGTATTAAGATAACAACTTTAGTTTAGTATTAAGATAAAAACTTTAGTTTAGTATTAAGATAACAACTTTAGTTTAGTATTAAGATAAAAACTTTAGTTTAGTATTAAGATAACAACTTTAGTTTAGTATTAAGATAACAACTTTAGTTTAGTATTTAGATAAAAACTTTAGTTTAGTATTAAGATAACAACTTTAGTTTAGTATTAAGATAACAACTTTAGTTTAGTATTAAGATAAAAACTTTAGTTTAGTATTAAGATAACAACTTTAGTTTAGTATTAAGATAAAAACTTTAGTTTAGTATTAAGATAACAACTTTAGTTTAGTATTAAGATAACAACTTTAGTTTAGTATTTAGATAAAAACTTTAGTTTAGTATTAAGATAACAACTTTAGTTTAGTATTAAGATAACAACTTTAGTTTAGTATTAAGATAACAACTTCAGTTTAGTATTAAGATAAAAAAAGTGCTCTACGTGATAAGCTACTAAAGTTATTTGTTTTGTGATTGACAGATATTTGCAAGTCACTTCAGTGGTTAATGGTAGTACTTCAACTAGCGAGATATTTATCTAAGCAACAGTTAACTTTTAAATCTATTAATATCTTTGAATGATAGCAACAAACTCTCTGTCACATCTAGCTATCTAGTCTATCACTGTTTCCTGGTAATAATTTCATTTTTTGCAATTTATTGATAACTTATGTTTGGTCTCTATCTCTCTCTCGTCTTCACTCTTTTACTGCTACTGCTACAACATATGTCTATTGTCTATTCCCAGGTGGAAGATGTAGTTGGCTGTCCACTCTTGCCGTTAAGCGTATAGGTGGAAGCTTTAATTTGCGTTCTAGTGCCAGATGAGTCGCCCTTGTTGTGTTATATCCGTGTTTATGTAGTGTGGTTTTTTTATTGTCTATCCATCTTTTTCTTGGTCTTCCCTTAGCTTTAGTACCCGATATCTTTTTATTGTATGCTGTTATTGGTGGTTGATTGTATTTCATTCTCATTAAATGTCCAAACAACTGCATTTGTTGTCTTTCGATGTATTCGGTGCATGAAGTTATGCCCACTCTGCTTCTGATGTCATCATTTCGTAGTCTGTCTTTCCTGGTGACTCCCCTGCCTTCCTCAAGCATTTCATTTCACACATGGTGAGCTTTCTGTGATGTGTTGCTGTAAGAGACCAAGTTTGGCACTGGTAACAAAGTGTTGGTAGGAAAATACTTTTTATCATCTGTCTTTTCACTTCCATCTTGATCTTTGGGTGTTGTAGTAATGGTGCCAGCTGGGGACCATTGCATTTGCTTTTGACACCTTGTCTCTATTTCTCTATCGAGTTTTCCGTCGTGTGTGAAAATGCTGCCTAAATATTTGAATTCAGAAACTTGTTTTACTCTGGTGTTGTCTATTTGTATGTTTGGTTGGCTTGGTGTTCTGCTGATTTTCATAGTATCGGTCTTTTGTTTGTTTATTTTCATGTTGTACTTTCTACATGCTCTCTCTCTCTCTTTAGCCTGTTACGCCCTTGGCGTTTAGGGCAGCAACAAACGTACACCATTCTTCCCTGTTCATGGCCTTCCTCTGTATTGTGTTCCAGCTATGATTCATTTCCTTCAGCTCTTGCTCTATCGTTCTCCTCCAGGTCGTCTTGGGTCTTCCACGCTTTCGCCTACCCTCTGAGTCCATCTCAGTGCAGTTTTCGTGTCGGAGCCAGTCTCCATGCGCATCACATGTCCAATCCATCTCCAGCGTCGTCTTCGGATGATAGTGCCCATATTCTCTTGTTGGCATCGTGCAAGCAATTCTTGATTCGAGATAGTAGTCGGCCAGTACACGCGTAAGATTTTTCGCAGACAAGTTGTATGAAAGGCGGAGAGTCTGGACATATCCTGTTCTGTCATTCTCCAGCATTCCGATCCGTACAGCAATGTTGACAGCACACAGCTGTTATAGATACTAGTCTTGGTTCTGATGCTGTATTGGGCAGATTTCCAGGCGGTCTGAAGGGTCATGAATGCACTTCGTGCCTTACTCAGTCTGTTTTAATGTCAGATCCAGCGCCTCCTTCATTGCTAATAACACTTCCAAAGTATGTGAAAGCGGTTGTATCTCGGAGGGTTTTACCTTCTAGTTTGACTGGTGCTGGGGTTGCTATGTTCAGAGTCATTACTTCAGTTTTCTTCTGATTTATTTTCAGCCCAACCATCTCACTATATTGGTTAAGGCGGCAGGTCTTTTCCTGGATATCTCTATGTGTATGAGATAGGAGTGCGATGTCATCTGCAAAATCTAGGTCTTCCAGAGTGGATGTGAGCGTCCATCTAATACCTCTTGCCTTAACTTCCGTTGTTTTACGCATCACCCAATCTATGACAGTGTTGAATAATAGGGCTGACATAACACATCCTTGTCGCACGCCTGTTTTTACTTCAAACTTTAGTTCTGAAGTTTCAACAATTTGCTGTAGCAGCTTTTTATAATATTTATAAAACACAGTGGGATTCCATACCATCTTAAGATACGCCATAGACTTTCGCGGTGTATGCTATCAAAAGCTTTTCAAAATCTACAAAGTTGATATAGAGTTTGCTTTGCCATTCTGTGCACTGCTCTATGATATTTCTAAGAGCAAATATTTGGCCTATACAGCTCCGTCCTCTGCGAAATCCTGCTTGTTCCTTTCTCAGTTTCTTATCCACAGCATCAGTAATACGTTGTACGATGATTTTGCTTAAGATTTTACTTGGGACAGAAAGCAGTGTTATTCCACGCCAGTTATTACAATCGGCAAGGGAGCCCATTTTGAGGATCTTGATGATGACTCCTCTGTTCCATGCATCAGGTATTATTTGGGTATTCCATATAGTAGTAAACAAGGGTTGCAATATATTAGCTGCAAGTTCTGGGTCTATTTTGAATAGTTCTGCGTTTAAGTTATCATTCCCTGGTGCCTTGTTATTCTTAAGAGATTTAATTGCTGTAATGATCTCATCCCGGCTGGGTGTTTCAATGCCAATTTCTAATTCCTCTGTTGGTTCTGGTATGTCTGCTACTACCGTTGGCGGTGGTCTATTTAGCAATTCTTTAAAATGCTCTGTCCATCGTATTTCTTGTTCCTTTTCCGTTGTCAATAGTATTCCATTCTTATCCTTTATGAGAGTATTTGATCTTCTGTAATGTTTCCCGCTTATTAGCTTTGTAATTTTGTACACTGTCCCTGATCACACTTTTTGCTGCTTCTTCTGCCTGCACTGCCAGGTCTTCAACATACATTCTTTTGTCGGCTCTCACAGCCCGTTTGATTTCTTTACTTGCGCTTTTGTACTGTTCTTGGTATCTTGCTTTCAGTCTTTCGGACTTTGCTTCTAACAATTTCTTTTTAATATTCTTCGGCTGTCTATTATTTTCCATGTTGTTGGTGTTATCCATTCTTTTCTTTTCTTTGTGCGGTACCCTAGACATGTTTCACTGCTCTTGCTATATATAGATGCTATGTTGTCCCATGTTCTATCTATGTTGTCAGTTTCATCCGTAGTTTCATTACTTTCTAGGGATTGGAATCTGTTCTTTATCTGCATTATAAACTTATCCCTTACTTCCGTGTCTTTTAGTCTATCCACATCGAGCCTCTTTTGGAAGTTTTTCTGTTGTCCTGTTTTTCTTAGTTTAAGTTTGACATAAGCTGTGACTAGGTGGTGGTCGCTACCAACATCTGCACCTCTCTTGACTACAACATCTAGCAGCGAGCGTCTCCAGGGTCCATTGATCATTATATGGTCTATTTGGTTTTTATCTCTGCCATTAGGGAATACCATGTTAATTTGTGGATATCTAAATGTTGAAATAGGGTTCCTCCTATAACGAGATTGTTCATGCTGCAGAAGTTTACTAAACGTTCCCCATTTTCGTTCATCATACCACATCCATATTTTCCCATAGTTCTATAACTATGCGTGTTGTCTTGTCCGACCTTCGCATTTAGATCTCCCATAACAATGATAACATCATGGGATGGTGACTTGTCTAATTCTGCTTGTAGGTTTTCGTAGTAAGAGTCTTTCTTTGTATCTTCGCTATCATTAGTTGGCGCATAGCATTGTAGGATTGTGATGTTTGTATGCTTCCCTTTAGTCTGATCTTAATCAAGCGGCTGCTGATGAGTTTCCATTCTAATAGACACTTTTCCACGCCTTTTCTTAGGATTACTGCTACTCCTTCATGGTGTAGGTCATCGTCTCGTCCAGAAAAAGGACTGTTTCACCTGTTGCAGTGGTACTTCTTCCATTTCCTGTCCATCTGCTCTCGCTAACCCCTAGGATATGTAGATTATATCTTCTCATTTCTGCTGTTATTTGTGACAGTTTTCCGGTTTCGTACATTGTTCTTACATTCCAGCATCCAATTCTGGTCTTGGTTTTGGCATTCAGGACTTCCGTCCTCATGAAAGTAGCTTCCTTTCGGCTTTCACCACTTCCAGTCATGTGAGTCAATGACTCTGGTAGCCCTTCATGCCCGTAGATAGGTTGTATGTTTGTTGTTGTTTCCGTAACTTTAAGTTTTTTTTAAAGGATAGGATCGTTAGTCCCAAGCCCAACCCCCAACCTGGAGGACCAGGAGACCATGCTTCGTCTGCCCCCTCTTCAGTGACCTTTCCGGCTTGGGTAACCCTTCCGGGAACATAAGTTCCCGCCGTCCTACATGCTATTAGCAATGAATTCATGTAATGTTGTAGCTGATCTTCATCTTCATAGATTAAACTTTGGTCGTCTACAAAAAGTAATTCGTTGATTTGGTTATTTAATAGGTTGCAGTGATCATTGTCTATTAATATGTTTATTCCCAGTGAAATATAGGGCCTGCAACTGTCGTTTTCCACATAATTGTATTCTTTGCTGTCTCCTTATCTCTGCCCTGACTTAACTCTATAGAGCACCAACCTCTGTTACCTTCTCGGCTTCTTTTTGTTTTCTGGAGGTCTCGCTGTGAAACTGTCGAGTTATTTGCTTTGCGTTCTGAAAGCGTGGCATGTTGTGGATGGCCCAGGCTGAGAGAACAATTGGCCAGGTGACTACATTTGCGACCCTACCAAAGGGAAGAATGGATCCCAACAGATGGTAGCATGACCAACTATCTCAACGTTATCATTACTCTTGGAAGAGAATGTAGAGATTGGGGTAACATGAAGGAGAATCTCGCAATTAAGCAGCTGATAGAAGATAATGCAAGGGATGATGATGTTGTTGTATATACTGATGGGTCGGTTCAATGTGGTGAGAAATCCGGCTGGGATTTCTTGGCTAATGCACATGGTAGGGTTGTTGCAGAGCGAAGTGGGGCATACAGAACAACTACTTCTAGTATGAGGATGGAGGTTGAGGCCGTTACTGCTGCCCTCCATTGGATTTCTGGTACTTCATTTACTGGGGCAGTTGTATCTGACTCTTAGTCGATGCTTCACAAGATCCAGAAGGGCAGGTTTCGGTATGAGTGGATGTCGTCTATAGAAGTTTCTAACCTCCAGCGGCTTACGTGGATATGCTGTCCTGGGCATGCGGGTGTTTACGGTAATGAGAGAGCGGACAGGCTTGCATCAACAGCATCGATTGTTGGGGAGTTGAAGATGGATAAGGAAGATATTCTTCGGTCTCTTCTAGACTCTCTGTTGGACGAGGACACTAAAATCGATGTTGAATCGATCAAGCGATTTAAGCTGTTTGGAGTTACCCGTTGTTCAAGTCGAACTGGATGCCTGAGAGGCAGAGTGAGAGGTGTGTTTAATCAGCGAGCCACAGGAACCATCAGTATGCATACTCTTCGATATCTGTTGGGAGACTGAGCACCTATGGGCCTGCCCGGAGTGCAATGACGTCAGTTTAGTAACCAATAACCAATAACTAATCTGAAAGTCGTTTGTTCGAATCAGAACCACGCAACTATATTCCCGATTGCATTTCTTACGAAGATCCATGTGATTATTTTTTTAACTACGGAGTTCGTGCTTTGTGCAATATTCTTGGCAGGTGACGTGTCATTTCAGCGGAGATCGACCTAACAATATTTCGATCACGTGTGACAAAATATATGTCTTCTCATACAGAATATAAATAGTGTCAACTCTTTGACACATATAAACTCTTTGACACATATAAACTCTTTGACACATATCAACTCTTGGACACATATAAACTCTTTGACACATATAAACTCTTGGATACATATAAACTCTTGGACACATATAAACTCTTGGACACATATAAACTCTTTGACACATATAAAAACTACCACATTAAAACTAATAACAAATTAGCCGCTCAAGAAAACTACATTGAAACATAAAATTCAAACAAACGAAGTAACAAGAAGCAAAGAACATGCTAGTAAGCTAATATGGGCAAAAAAGAAGTTTATACAGAATTAGAATGTAACAAAATACCCGCTCAAGAAAACTAAAATGAAACATAAAAGTCGTCAACATGACTTCAGAATTGACACCAAACACAAAATCCGCTGCCAAATACTAATATGAAACAAAAGTATACACTCACAAAATAAATATGGAACCTATATTTCGCTCATATGTTGCAATCTTATTTCAATTTTAATTGTGGAACATTCTATTGGTGATGTGCTATTTCTACGCGCAATGAACTATGAAAGTTCATTATAAAATCCTGAAACGTTTCATACACTTTTTCTACTTTGTACATCTAAAATACAAAGATAAAAACACACAAATACTTTATAATTTCATTTAGTAAGTAAGGTATTACACATCATAAAAGCAAATAAAACATCCCAGCAAAGAAATAACATACATCCATGTGTACAGACAAACACAACATGGCAGAATGCAGAACATGCACTTTAAGACTGTGTTAAATAAGACATACTGAGACAAACACACTGGTCCTGTGAAACAACAGTATAAAAAACAGTCACAGGCCTTTGTATGCAATACAAAAGAAAGAGAGGTTTACACAATAGACACACGTTACAGATATATAAAGGATATATAAATATGTATCCTCTTCAAGCCAACGAAAGAAAGAAAGAAACAACACACACAGACAGATACACATATACAGATACACACAGACAGATACATACAGACAGATACACATATACAGAAAGACGAAAGATACACGCAAACATATATACACAGACATATACACAGATACATACAGACAAACATATACATACAAACAGTTGTCAATGTTTACCTGAAACCATGGACTACAATAACAATATTCTTGCAATAATGTACAGGTCTAAACGATGTGTTATCTAGTTTATATTTCTCATAGAAATGAAAGTGAATAGACCACAACTACAGCACATAGAAATCCAATAGATCAATAAGATCAATCGATCTTTCATTTATCTAACTCTGCTGCTGTCAGTGCATGGTGCTCTTGTAAAGTCAGAAATAGTGAGTGTTATTGTGTTAACTTTAATTTAATACAACGTTTCCCAAACTGGGGTAAACTAGTTCCGATGTAAAATCAAAGGATCCGGACCAGTTCGAAGTCTAAATGTCCGACAGGACAAAATAAAAGATCATTTAAAGTTTCCCGCAGTCTGAGAACATTGTTTAATATTGTAACACACAGATAATTAATTCCTGTCTATTTTTATATATCGAAACTTGTGGGGGTCTGCGGCAGCAAAATGTATTTAAAAAGGGGGTCTGCGGAAATGCAAAGTTTGGGAACCGCTGATTTAATACAAATAATCAGATATAAACTGTCGCCTTTCTGTGTGACGTCTGCTGCAGTTGTGTACGGTAATATGTGGTAACTTTATTAATAGCTCAAGCTAAACAACTAGAACTATCCGAAAATGTGTATACAAGAGTTGAGATATGTTTTAATATAATCGTTTTCAAACATATTTATTGTCTATTTTCTACTGTCTTCTCCCAGGTGGACATGATGGAATTAGTTGTCTCACTCTTGCCGTTAAGCGTAGTGGTGGGAGCTTTAATTTGGGTTCCAGGGCCAGATGAGTCGACCTTGTTGTGTTATATTCGTCTTTATATGGGTGTCTGTAGCTCAGGCGGTAGTGAGCTCGATTCAAACCTAAGCGTACCTGGTTCAAATCCCACAGTGGGGCAAGTTTGGAAGCAAATTAGTTTCCGTGGGATTTTTATAAAACAGTAAAAATAGACCTCACCGCTCAGAACGCAATGGAAAACTACTGAACGTATAAGTGATGCCTAGAAAAATCAATGACTCTGATTTCCCTTCCGGAACTTGGCTCCCATGACAGCAGTCCTGAAAAACTATCTGTTCTGTGCAAGTTGACCGGTGTCATCAGCAGACATTCTAAGATCATCAATGACATCTTACACCCGATTTGATGATTACAGAATTGAAAACGTTTGAACGTTGTTCATGCTTTAAACAAACAAACACTAACAAACTCTATTTTATAATATAGAATGTATATATACATATAAGTAATGTGGTTGCACCCTTTTATTAGATGTGTCTATGATAACACGCCTCTGTAAGAATGAATAATGACGTACTCATATAAGTCGAGACTGACAAGTGACGTTTAGTGCAAACTTGGGCAGGTTTTCATAAACTGTCTTGTTGTGCATACGGCATATCCAACACATTTTCCACATGACTGAATTTTCTAAATAAACTGCTTCAGCGGATATAGTTTGGTCTCAGTCACCTGACAGGAGTTACCGGTATATATAGAAGTAACAGGACAGGAAAGATATAACAACGAGAGACACAACAGTGCAAAGTACATTGGTGGCAACTTTGCGCATAGAGACGAGCAAAACCATAACGAATTGAACCCAACTAAGGTTAAAACAATTGACGGAGGTTGACGACTGAACTTCCGGGTTACATTTACAGTGACGCCATACGACCTCTAACGTGTCTCAATGTCACAATAACCTAGTTTCTAGCTACAGATCCTGATGGCGAATATGTGCAACCTCTCATGCTTACTTAATTAAAAGACGGGAGACCCTGCCACAGAGTGGTTGTCTTTTTTTTAATTAACAGAAAAAACTAACAAACATTTTGTTATACAATTTGGCCACATGTTGCAAAAGACATTGCTCTTGATGATAAACTGCGTTTAGTGTATGCATTGTAATTATTATTTTTTTTTAATAAAATAATTCTTGAAAAAATTTTTATAACCTCCTTCCCCCTCCTGCATCTGGGAGTAGATTTCGCAAACATAAAAAGTGCAAATAATAAGAAACCAGCATAAGATGTACATATCACCAATAGTTATGTAGAACTAGTTATCACCAATAGTTATGTAAAACTAGTACGGCTGTAAACCGTAGGGATCGAAAGCTAGTTGCTGCCATCTACAACAAAATTGTAAGTGTTTTGAATAGTCTTCTTTGCGCACGTTTTTATCAACCAAGTTCACCACTTTTTGTGATTGTGGATCTTGTTTTTATCAACCAAGTTCACCACTTATTGTGATTGTGGATCTTGCGCTGAGAACGTGAATACGTTGACTTTCGATCTTATTGTCTTTATTGCATGTAAAACAGGAGCATGTGAATATTCCAATTTTGGCGACACATAAAAAGAGTTTAAAGTCTAGATAAGACAAATATGGAGGTGGCAAACCGGACAAAGATTAAAAAAGGTAGGCCAAAAAGAAGATGGCTTCAGGATGTAATATATGGTTTGAGTATGACAGCGGTGGAGGCGGAGCAGCTGACTTCAGGATGTAATATATGGTTTGAGTATGACAGCGGTGGAGGCGGAGCAGCTGACTTCAGGATGTAATATATGGTTTGAGTATGACAGCGGTGGAGGCGGAGCAGCTGACTTCAGGATGTAATATATGGTTTGAGTATGACAGCGGTGGAGGCGGAGCAGCTGACTTCAGGATGTAATATATGGTTTGAGTATGACAGCGGTGGAGGCGGAGCAGCTGACTTCAGGATGTAATATATGGTTTGAGTATGACAGCGGTGGAGGCGGAGCCTCTCCCTATTGTGACCTGTCCGAATTAGGTGACCTTGCAAGGGACAATGTACCAATCGGTACAGTTTACTTGCTCACTAAAGTAACCAAGTTCTCTGCATAGTAAGGGTTTATGGGAAGTGGGGAGACAGGGGGGGGGAGGATAATACTAATGGTACTTTTGCAATAGGTTCGCCACCCACGTCAACATTATATTACACCCACGCCAACATTATATTACACCCACGCCAATATTATATTACACCCACGCCAATATTATATTACACCCACGCCAATATTATATTACACCCACGCCAATATTATATTACACCCACGCCAACATTATATTACACCCACGCCAATATTATATTACACCCACGCCAATATTATATTACACCCACGCCAATATTATATTACACCCACGCCAACATTATATTACACCCACGCCAACATTATATTACACCCACGCCAATATTATATTACACCCACGCCAATATTATATTACACCCACGCCAATATTATATTACACCCACGCCAATATTATATTACACCCACGCCAACATTATATTACACCCACGCAACATTATATTTTTTTTAAAAAGACAACAACAAAAGTAAAGATATTCACAATAAAGTTTGATATGCAACTTACAACAATAATGATATGCAACGTACAACAATAATGATATGCAACTTACAACAATAATGATATGCAACTTACAACAATAATGATATGCAACTTACAACAATAATGATGTCAACTTAACAATAATGATATGCAACTTACAACAATAATGATATGCAACTTACAACAATAATGATATGCAATTTACAACAATAATGATATGCAACTTACAACAATAATGATATGCAACTTACAACAATAATGATGTGCAACTTACAACAATAATGATATGCAACTTACAACAATAATGATATGCAACTTACAACAATAATGATATGCAATTTACAACAATAATGATATGCAACTTACAACAATAATGATATGCAACTTACAACGATAATGATATGCAACTTACAACAATAATGATATGCAACTTACAACAATAATGATATGCAACTTACAACGATAATGATATGCAACTTACAACAATAATGATATGCAACTTACAACAATAATGATATGCAACTTACAACAATAATGATATGCAACTTACAACAATAATGATATGCAACTTACAACGATAATGATATGCAAAGTTCTACTGCTACTTACAAAAATTAAACAGTGCCTAACTTCAACGTTGGTAACACCGGAAATAATGACAGGAAAACCTACATTCAAGACTTCCAAATATATATATAGATTGTAGACAAAGAGATAGATATTTACATAGCTTATCATAACATATACAGAATAACACAGCTAATACTAGCACAGATTGTCTGCGTCGTTACATCTAATATATATATAAATTTGATTAGATAAAATGTCGTTTCCAATACGTTGCACAAAACGTTGGATACGAATTTAAAATAAATTTTAAAATAAAATTCATCATCATCAAGTAGCGTGTCCCTTCCGGAACTTGGTTCCCATGAGAGCATTCCTGAAAAACTCTCTGTTCTGTGCAAGATGGCCGATGTCAGCAGCAGTCATTCTCAGATCATCAATGACATCTTGCAACCATCGTCTTCTAGGTCTTTCTCTCATTCTTCTTCCAGACACCATTCCTTCCAAAATTATTTTCTCTAGGCACTCATGTTGTTTGATGTGTCCGGAATATTTAATTTTCCTTGTTTTTATTCTCTTTAGTAGCTACCTCTCTTTAAATAAAGCTCATCATCATCAAATAGCTTGTCCCGAGCATAACTTTGCCACCCCAACAGTCCTCCGGAATTTCTCTATCTCATAGGCCAGATGTCCTGCCTCTGCAGCCGTCATGATCAAACCATCAGTTACATCCTGAATCCATCTTCTCCGTGGTCTTCCTCTTCTTCTTTTTGCCGGTATGCCTCCTTCCATGATGGTCTTCTCCAGCCCTTCGTTTCTTTTTATATGGCCAAAATATTTCAATTTTCTCTTTCTTATTTGTAGCATCAGCCAGTTTTCTTTGATTCTGAGTTCTTTCTGGATAGATCTATTTGTTCTCTTCTCTGTTCAAGATATACGAAGGACTCTTCTGTAACACTTATATTCAAAAGCACATATATGTTTTTCCACTGCTTTATTAAATGTCCATGCTTCACACCCATAAATAAAGCTACAGCAAAGAAATGTCAAATCGTGTCCTAGGACTGGCAATGGACGTCCGCATAAATTTTCAGGGGTAGCAAAATGAATTTTTAAAATGTTGGTAGTTTACTACACGGAAATGGATGAATACCAGATTCAGATCAGATTTTGATTGCGGGCTCAATGTTTATAAATCTTCTTATAAATGTTTCAACCATAACACGTTATACAGCTCTTTCAGATCAAGTATCACAACAGCTTAATCTTCTTATAAATGTTTCAACCATAACACGTTATACAGCTCTTTCAGATCAAGTATCACAACAGTTTAATCTTCTTATAAATGTTTCAACCATAACACGTTATACAGCTCTTTCAGATCAAGTATCACAACAGCTTCTTCTTCTTATAAATGTTTCAACCATAACACGTTATACAGCTCTTTCAGATCAAGTATCACAACAGCTTCTTCTTCTTATAAATGTTTCAACCATAACACGTTATACAGCTCTTTCAGATCAAGTATCACAACAGCTTCTTCTTCTTATAAATGTTTCAACCATAACACGTTATACAGCTCTTTCAGATCAAGTATCACAACAGCTTAATCTTCTTATAAATGTTTCAACCATAACACGTTATACAGCTCTTTCAGATCAAGTATCACAACAGTTTAATCTTCTTATAAATGTTTCAACCATAACACGTTATACAGCTCTTTCAGATCAAGTATCACAACAGCTTCTTCTTCTTATAAATGTTTCAACCATAACACGTTATACAGCTCTTTCAGATCAAGTATCACAACAGCTTCTTCTTCTTATAAATGTTACAACCATAACACGTTATACAGCTCTTTCAGATCAAGTATCACAACAGTTTAATCTTCTTATAAATGTTTCAACCATAACACGTTATACAACTCTTTCAGATCAAGTATCACAACAGCTTCTTCTTCTTATAAATGTTTCAACCATAACACGTTATACAGCTCTTTCAGATCAAGTATCACAACAGTTTAATCTTCTTATAAATGTTTCAACCATAACACGTTATACAGCTCTTTCAGATCAAGTATCACAACAGCTTCTTCTTCTTATAAATGTTTCAACCATAACACGTTATACAGCTCTTTCAGATCAAGTGTCACAACAGCTTCTTCTTCTTATAAATGTTTCAACCATAACACGTTATACAGCTCTTTCAGATCAAGTATCACAACAGTTTAATCTTCTTATAAATGTTTCAACCATAACACGTTATACAGCTCTTTCAGATCAAGTATCACAACAGCTTCTTCTTCTTATAAATGTTTCAACCATAACACGTTATACAGCTCTTTCAGATCAAGTATCACAACAGCTTCTTCTTCTTATAAATGTTTCAACCATAACACGTTATACAGCTCTTTCAGATCAAGTATCACAACAGCTTCTTCTTCTTATAAATGTTTCAACCATAACACGTTATACAGCTCTTTCAGATCAAGTATCACAACAGCTCCTTCTTCTTATAAATGTTTCAACCATAACACGTTATACAGCTCTTTCAGATCAAGTATCACAACAGCTTCTTCTTCTTATAAATGTTTCAACCATAACACGTTATACAGCTCTTTCAGATCAAGTATCACAACAGCTTCTTCTTCTTATAAATGTTTCAACCATAACACGTTATACAGCTCTTTCAGATCAAGTATCACAACAGCTTCTTCTTCTTATAAATGTTTCAACCATAACACGTTATACAGCTCTTTCAGATCAAGTATCACAACAGTTTAATCTTCTTATAAATGTTTCAACCATAGCACGTTATACAGCTCTTTCAGATCAAGTATCACAACAGCTTCTTCTTCTTATAAATGTTTCAACCATAACACGTTATACAGCTCTTTCAGATCAAGTATCACAACAGCTTCTTCTTCTTATAAATGTTTCAACCATAACACGTTATACAGCTCTTTCAGATCAAGTATCACAACAGTTTAATCTTCTTTATCTTACAACTCCCAACGGAGCACAGGTCTTCAATAAACTTCTTTCAGCTCTTTCTCTCTCTCCTGATATCCCTTCAATAAACTTCTTTCAGCTCTTTCTCTCTCTCCTGATATCCCTTCAATAAACTTCTTTCAGCTCTTTCTCTCTCTCCTGATATCCCTTCAAATTGTTTCAATGATTTACCCTCATCGTCATCAGGTGCCGTGCCGACCGGCGTAGGAGATCATGGGTCTCCACAAATCTCTGTCGTTGGTGTTTGCTATCAACTCAGATGTTGACGCTCTACCGTGCCATGAAGTCAGGCTATCTAAAATTTTATCTCTCTGTCTTCCTCTGTCTCGTCTACCCTCGATTTTACCAGTTGTTACAATGTGTTCTAAACCTCTCCTCCTCATCACATGTCCGAAAAATGATGACTGCCTCTTTCTTATATTGAAGATAAGCTTTCTCTGTGTCTTGACCTCATTCAATGTCCTCAACATTATTTATTTTAGCAGTCCATGGGATTCTCATCATTCTTTTTTTATTCTCATCATTGTTTTACCTATCACTTTAATATCATCCTCTAGTTCTCTTCTCCAGGTATGTCTAGGCCTTAACCTACTCCTCTTTCCCTGCGGGCTCCAAAACAGTGCATGTCTTGCAATGCTTCGGGTCCGTCTTCTCAATGTGTGTCCTATCCACCGCCAACGTCACTTTCTTAGTTTTCTCTCTCTACCGGCATCTGCCCAGTTCTGTCTCTGAGTTCCTCGTTCGTAATCGTATTATACAATCCCAGTACCTCCACTCTACACAAACATCCATCTTTGAAGGTCTGTAGCCTTCTGGTGCTGTCCTCTGCTGACTTCCATACCTCCGAGCTAAAGAACAGCACTGACTTGACATTTGATTGAAAATGTTTACTTCGCCGAAATGGATGAAGAACAGATTCAGAGATGAGATTTTGATTGAGGACTCCATGTTTAGAAATATGAACTTTTTATACATGTTTCAGCCATAACTAGTCAATCACATATTTCTATCGTGTAAAATAACTAGTCAATCACATATTTCTATTCTGTAAAATAACTAGTCAATCACATATTTCTATTCTGTAAAATAGCTAGTCAATCACATATTTCTATTCTGTAAAATAGCTAGTCAATCACATATTTCTATTCTGTAAAATAGCTAGTCAATCACATATTTATATTCTGTAAAATAGCTAGTCAATCACATATTTCTATTCTGTAAAATAGCTATTCAATCACATATTTATATTATGTAAAATAGCTGGTCAATCACATATTTATATTATGTAAAATAGCTAGTCAATCACATATTTCTATTCTGTAAAATAACTAGTCAATCACATATTTCTATCGTGTTAAATAGCTAGTCACACATATTTCTATCGTGTTAAATAGCTAGTCACACATATTTCTATCGTGTTAAATAGCTAGTCACACATATTTCTATCGTGTTAAATAGCTAGTCACACATATTTCTATCATGTTAAATAGCTAGTCACACATATTTCTATTCTGTAAAATAACTAGTCAATCACATATTTCTATTCTGTAAAATAACTAGTCAATCACATATTTCTATTCTGTAAAATAACTAGTCAATCACATATTTCTATTCTGTAAAATAACTAGTCAATCACATATTTCTATCGTGTTAAATAGCTAGTCACACATATTTCTATTCTGTAAAATGCTAGTGATAATAACAAGAAAACTAATTAACCATTTTCCAGAAAAGTAAAAAAAAAATAGTTTTCATAAGGCTGACAAACTTATTCCCTCCCTCTATTATCTTAACATATAGACGGCCATAAAGCTGACAAACTTATTCCCTCCCTCTATTATCTTAACATATAGACGGCCATAAAGCTGACAAACTTATTCCCTCCCTCTATTATCTTAACATATAGACGGTCATAAAGCTGACAAACTTATTCCCTCCCTCTATTATCTTAACATATAGACGGCCATAAAGCTGACAAACTTATTCCCTCCCTCTATTATCTTAACATATAGACGGCCATAAAGCTGACAAACTTATTCCCTCCCTCTATTATCTTAACATATAGACGGCCATAAAGCTGACAAACTTATTCCCTCCCTCTATTATCTTAACATATAGACGGTCATAAGGCTGACAAACAATAGAATACAAAATGATGCCAACAATAAAATCAACATCAGCATGTGCATCTATGAGAGAAAACATTGGAAATTTGTGGAACAGTTCACATATTTTGATAAGAAGATTTCAGGAGGGAATAAAGAAAAATATAAAAGTACGTTTGAATAAAACTACATCTCTCTTTGGAAGAATGTAACGGTCTCTTGTACGTGAAGGTATCATTGTGTCACAGAAAGATCTTCACTGTAACGCATAATAGACAGCGAATATCTCTCATTTTTCTAAGTTTATGAGAGATGAAATATATAGATCTCTCCTCGTTTCTAATACTAACTATTATGCCTCTTTCATCTTTAATTTCTGCTTGTACTAAGCACGATGCGTTAAATGCTATCTAATGTATCCGTATTTCTGCTTGTACTAAGCACGATGCGTTAAATGCTATCTAATGTATCCGTATTTCTGCTTGTACTAAGCACGATGAGTTAAATGCTATCTAATCTATCCGTATTCCTGCTTGTACTAAGCACGATGAGTTAAATGCTATCTAATGTATCCGTATTTCTGCTTGTACTAAGCACGATGAGTTAAATGCTATCTAATGTATCCGTATTTCTGCTTGTACTAAGCACGATGAGTTAAATGCTATCTAATGTATCCGTATTTCTGCTTGTACTAAGCACGATGAGTTAAATGCTATCTAATCTATCCGTATTCCTGCTTGTACTAAGCACGATGAGTTAAATGCTATCTAATGTATCCGTATTTCTGCTTGTACTAAGCACGATGAGTTAAATGCTATCTAATGTATCCGTATTTCTGCTTGTACTAAGCACGATGAGTTAAATGCTATCTAATCTATCCGTATTCCTGCTTGTACTAAGCACGATGAGTTAAATGCTATCTAATGTATCCGTATTTCTGCTTGTACTCAGCACGATGCGTTAAATGCTATCTAATGTATCCGTATTTCTGCTTGTACTAAGCACGATGAGTTAAATGCTATCTAATGTATCCGTATTTCTGCTTGTACTAAGCACGATGAGTTAAATGCTATCTAATGTATCCGTATTTCTGCTTGTACTAAGCACGATGAGTTAAATGCTATCTAATATATCCGTATTTCTGCTTGTACTAAGCACGATGAGTTAAATGCTATCTAATGTATCCGTATTTCTGCTTGTACTAAGCACGATGAGTTAAATGCTATCTAATGTATCCGTATTTCTGCTTGTACTAAGCACGATGAGTTAAATGCTATCTAATGTATCCGTATTTCTGCTTGTACTAAGCACGATGAGTTAAATGCTATCTAATGTATCCGTATTTCTGCTTGTACTAAGCACGATGAGTTAAATGCTATCTAATGTATCCGTATTTCTGCTTGTACTAAGCACGATGCGTTAAATGCTATCTAATGTATCCGTATTTCTGCTTGTACTAAGCACGATGAGTTAAATGCTATCTAATGTATCCGTATTTCTGCTTGTACTCAGCACGATGCGTTAAATGCTATCTAATGTATCCGTATTTCTGCTTGTACTAAGCACGATGCGTTAAATGATATCTAATGTATCCGTATTTCTGCTTGTACTAAGCACGATGCGTTAAATGCTATCTAATGTATCCGTATTTCTGCTTGTACTAAGCACGATGCGTTAAATGCTATCTAATGTATCCGTATTTCTGCTTGTACTAATTACGATGAGTTAAATGCTATCTAATGTATCCGTATTTCTGCTTGTACTAAGCACGATGCGTTAAATGCTATCTAATGTATCCGTATTTCTGCTTGTACTAAGCACGATGCGTTAAATGCTATCTAATGTATCCGTATTTCTGCTTGTACTAATTACGATGCGTTAAATGCTATCTAATGTATCCGTATTTCTGCTTGTACTAAGCACGATGAGTTAAATGCTATCTAATGTATCCGTATTTCTGCTTGTACTAAGCACGATGAGTTAAATGCTATCTAATGTATCCGTATTTCTGCTTGTACTAAGCACGATGAGTTAAATGCTATCTAATGTATCCGTATAAAAGACAATGTATTACCCTACGTCGTGGTACGCTGACAACGGAATACCAGATAAGCTTACCTTGACAGAGTCATAAGTATTTTGGTAACTTCTAAGTCCATCTAAATCGTGCAAACTTTCTCGCTAATGCTACCACAGGGTTCTACAATATTAGGAAAATTAGGAATAAAACGTCAACAGTACTAACACAGCACATATCTAAGAAACACTAGACGCCACTAACATTAGTTAGTGAAGATATCACTCTGAAAACTTTTACCTTACCTGCATCGGGTTTTATTTCTAATTAATTAATAGTAAATCACAAGTAGTTATAATCTCAGTTTTTTTCTCCAAATAAATTACATTTGTTGAGTTAAAATGTTACCGAATGGTCACTTCAATGTTGAAATACATGCTGAATATAGTTTACGTTGTTCTTTACATTACCGGATGTATGAATGAGGATGTCGTCGATGTACGCAAGAACAACACCGTTTTGTTGTCTGTTATGTAGTCAATTAAAGCCTCTTTAAGCCGGGGCACTCCTTTTCTCTACACAAACAAGCCATTTGTTAACAATTATATTAGAGTATGTAGGCCAACAGCAACAATCATAAAACAATGAGTGTTAACTCCTTGTGTAGCAGAATCCGGTTAGGGCAAAAACCTGCAGACTATCAAGCTAATATACGTCACATTAGACAATGTCTAGACCACAATGCATTACATTTCAAACCAAAACTGCCTACATGAGATAGCAAAACACTTGAAGTCTATCATCAAATGAATAAGGTGTTTTAAGAAATCATGGGAAGCACCGGGGATAATGAATATTGTAAATAAATATACATTAAACAAGTACTTGCTACAGAAGAGTACTTAGAATATCATGGACAGAGAAAATGTATACATTAAACAAGTACTTGCTACAGAAGAGTACTTAGAATATCATGGACAGAGAAAATGTATACATTAAACAAGTACTTGCTACAGAAGAGTACTTAGAATATCATGGACAGAGAAAATGTATACATTAAACAAGTACTTGCTACAGAAGAGTACTTAGCATATCATGGACAGAGAAAATGTATACATTAAACAAGTACTTGCTACAGAAGAGTACTTAGAATATCATGGACAGAGAAAATGTATACATTAAACAAGTACTTGCTACAGAAGAGTACTTAGAATATCATGGACAGAGAAAATGTATACATTAAACAAGTACTTGCTACAGAAGAGTACTTAGAATATCATGGACAGAGAAAATGTATACATTAAACAAGTACTTGCCACAGAAGAGTACTTAGAATATCATGGACAGAGAAAATAACAAATGCTTCTGTTCTGTAACAACGTGTCTCTGTGGCTAAGTGGTTACGTCCTTTACCTTGGGAGTCGAAGGTCGTGGGTTCGAATCCAGACCGCGCCGTTCTGTTCACGAGTGCAGTTTTTTCCAGAGACCCCTAGGATTGTTGCTGGAGCTACGGAGTTGGTGCTTTGTGCAATACTCTCGGCAGGTAGCGTGCCATTTCTGCGGAGAGAAACAGAGCCATATGGGAGTAAAACCTGGTGCAATGAAATCAATCCTTCGACATTGAAACCCCTTTAAAACAGTTAAATATTAAAGAGAGTTGGCTATTAAAGAACATAACAACAAGGGTATTTCAATATTTCCAACATATTAAACGACATGAGTGCCTGGAGAAGATAATTCTAGAAGGATCGGTGCCTGGAAGAAGAATAACAGGAAGATCTAAAAGACGATGGGTGCAAGATCTCATTGATGATCTGAGAATGACTGCTGCTGACGGCGGTCAACTTGCACAGAACAGAGAGTTGTTTCAGGACTGTTGTCATGGGAAGGGGCAAGCTACTTGATGATGATGATACAAATACTAAGAAGAGCCTCCGGAAAAAATAGTTTACCGAACACAGTATTCGAATCACGACCTTTATTTCTTGCGAAACCCATTGTCTAGTCCTACAGACAATTGTTTGCCTAGTCCTACAGACAATTGTTTACCTAGTCCTACAGACAATTGTTTACCTAGTCCTACAGACAATTGTTTACCTAGTCCTACAGACAATTGTTTGTCTAGTCCTACAGACAATTGTTTACCTAGTCCTACAGGCAATTGTTTACCTAGTCCTACAGACAATTGTTTGCCTAGTCCTACAGACAATTGTTTACCTAGTCCTACAGACAATTGTTTGCCTAGTCCTACAGACAATTGTTTACCTAGTCCTACAGACAATTGTTTGCCTAGCCCTACAGACAATTATTTTTTCAGACCACAACGTATTTCCGGAGGGCCTGGTGGGTAAAGGGAGGGGGAAATCAGTTGAGGAATTTTTTCTTTTTTTCATATTAACATAGAATTTGTATAACAATTTTTTAGAGATTACGACTTAGAAGAGTAGAAAAAGGTTAGTTTACACAAATATGTCAAAGCGTTGCTATTTAAACAATACAAAATGGCCGCCAAACACAAAATTTCATATCCCTAAGGCTCTGAATCTAATGAAAGTAAATGAATTATATTTGCACTCTAATGTGAGCAATTGTAATATCTGAAATATTACACAAGCTTTTCATAATATATTAAAAATTACTTGTTAGCAAATTTGTGGGAAAAGACACTCCCAACTGTAGGTAATATAAAGCTTTTGACTGCTCTGAAATATAAATTATACATCATTTCTAAACAAGCTTATGTAATTGTGTAGATAGATATGTACAGAATCAGCATGCAAAATTGTGTAGTTAGATATGTAACGAATAAACATGCAAAATTTTTTAGTTAGATATGTACAGAATCAACATGCACAATTTTGTAGTTAGATATGTACAGAATCAGCATGCAAAATTGTGTAGTACCTATCTATTCTCAGAGCTGAGCCTTAGCGATTTGAATGTTAGTAATTTTAGTAACAAATTTCTACAAATTTCCCGATCAGAATCCCCCCTTAATACTTGTTTACTTGATATTTATTGACTGTAAGTCTAGTCTCTGGGTTATGGGAATACATCAGACATCTGATCTCATATTTATAGTAGACAAATACCTAGAGTTATACAGTCTCCAATATGTCTTCTATCACCAGTTCAAGATATGAAATATTTCTAGTTACTTTATTGAAAACTCTGTAGTAACCGGAAAACTGTGAGACCTATGCTTTTTAGTTGCTATAACAATGGAAGACGTCCATTCCGAACTTATTCTCTCAATTTTTAACTACAGCCCATTGTAGTTCTAAGAACGCTCAGCTCAAGTATCAAATATAGGAAGTCAGACCATTCACGTCACGTGACCCTTGTATTCCAATATTGTTGAATAAAAGATCATTTGTTTTACAAACAACACAACATTTTATGATACAAATTAAATTTCACGCAAAGTTATATCAGTATTATGAACACTTTTCATCAATAAATAGCCATAGACTTATAGAATTGTGTAACATTGCGATAACACGTACATTTAAAAAATTATATATATATATATATATATAAATAAGAGACAGTATCAACGGGAATTTCCTATCTCCCGAATAATCTGAACGGTCTCATGTAACTGCGGGCCATGTTTAAATACATCCTCAGTCGATTTTTGTATTTCGAGATTTTGTAACGAGGACCTAACAGTCTCAGCCTGACTTTGATGTATCTGTTGTATCTATTTTCACCTGTACCGTCTCGCTGCAATTTAACTCGAGGTCAGTCAGTACGAACACGTCTTGATTTTCACAGCTTGGTTTCTTCAAACCTTATTTACTTCTATTGTAGTTTCTATCTAAACATCTTATACCTGAGAACTGTCTGTCCAACGCTTTTATATATTAGGGTTTCAATGGGTTTTTTATATCTATACATCTTATACCTGAGAACTGTCTGTCCAACGCTTTTATATATTAGGGTTTCAAAGGGTTTTTAAGCCCAAGGATTGACTTCATTGTACTGGGTTTAACCCCATATGGCTCTGTCCATCTCCGCAGAAATGGCACGCCACATGTCGAGAGTATTGCAAAAGCACGAACTCCGTAGCTTCAGCAACAATCATAGGGTTCTCTGGAAAAAACTGCTCTCGTGAATAGAACGGCACCGTCCGGATTCGAACCCACGACCTTCGACTCACAAGGTAAAGGGCGTAACCAATTAGCCACAGAAGGGTGCATGTGACTAGTGACTGTAGAAGCGCATGCGACTAGTGACTGCGGAGGTGCGGGCACCGTGCAGAACTTACATTATTAATAATAATAAAGTAATTTTATTAGTAACATTTCTTCTGAAGTCGAAGTAAGATTCACATAAATGACAAGAGACACTGGTAATAACGAAAGCAAGATATCACGCAAAAATCAGTTAGAAGCGCTATTTGATACATATTATACCAAATTATATCATTACTACACATAAACTCATAGCGGGCGGGCGAGCGAAGGAAAACAATAGTAATATTAATAACGAAAAATACTAACTGATGAAAAATTACTTACTTACTTTTTCCTCTCCGCTCCTCGTGGAGCATAGGACCTACATCAACAGTTGTTGGCCACTCTTCTTGGTCTCTGACTGTTTTCTTCATGGTCTCCAAGGATAGTCGAGCACTTTTCAGTTCCTGAAGAAGACTTTGTCTACAGGTCTGTTTAGGACGCCCTATTTTTGGTTTCCCTTGCGGGTTCCACCCAAGTGCTTGTCTAGTGACACTCGACTGTGTCTTCCTTAGGGTATGCCCGACACATCGCCATTTTCTCCTCTTGATCTGGGTCATCATGGGTTCCCTGTCCGTTTCTTATCCGCAGGTCTGTTTTTGCAACTCTATCATACCATCTCAGTCTGAGAATCTGTTGAAGACATCCGTTGACAACTCTATCATACCATCTCAGTCTGAGAATCTGTTGAAGACATCCGTTGACAACTCTATCATACCATCTCAGTCTGAGAATCTGACAAAGACATCCGTTGACAACTCTATCATACCATCTCAGTCTAAGAATCTGACAAAGACATCCGTTGACAACTCTATCATACCATCTCAGTCTAAGAATCTGACGAAGACATCCGTTGACAACTCTATCATACCATCTCAGTCTGAGAATCTGACAAAGACATCCGTTGACAACTCTATCATACCATCTCAGTCTGAGAATCTGACAAAGACATCCGTTGACAACTCTATCATACCATCTCAGTCTAAGAATCTGACGAAGACATCCGTTGACAACTCTATCATACCATCTCAGTCTGAGAATCTGTTGACAACTCTATCATACCATCTCAGTCTAAGAATCTGACAAAGACATCCGTTGACAACTCTATCATACCATCTCAGTCTAAGAATCTGACAAAGACATCCGTTGACAACTCTATCATACCATCTCAGTCTAAGAATCTGACAAAGACATCCGTTGACAACTCTATCATACCATCTCAGTCTAAGAATCTGACAAAGACATCCGTTGACAACTCTATCATACCATCTCAGTCTAAGAATCTGACGAAGACATCCGTTGACAACTCTATCATACCATCTCAGTCTGAGAATCTGACAAAGACATCCGTTGACAACTCTATCATACCATCTCAGTCTGAGAATCTGACAAAGACATCCGTTGACAACTCTATCATACCATCTCAGTCTAAGAATCTGACGAAGACATCCGTTGACAACTCTATCATACCATCTCAGTCTGAGAATCTGTTGACAACTCTATCATACCATCTCAGTCTAAGAATCTGACGAAGACATCCGTTGACAACTCTATCATACCATCTCAGTCTAAGAATCTGACGAAGACATCCGTTGACAACTCTATCATACCATCTCAGTCTGAGAATCTGTTGACAACTCTATCATACCATCTCAGTCTAAGAATCTGACGAAGACATCCGTTGACAACTCTATCATACCATCTCAGTCTGAGAATCTGTTGACAACTCTATCATACCATCTCAGTCTAAGAATCTGACGAAGACATCCGTTGACAACTCTATCATACCATCTCAGTCTAAGAATCCGTTGACAAAGGTCTGAATCTTCTTCTTTCTTCTTCTTAGAATGCTTCATATTGACCACTTGTAAACCACTCTGTGTAATTTGTATGTGATCTGAGCCTAAGAGTTGTGCCAGTTATGCGCCTACAAGTAGGCCAGCACATCCAATTTCTGCGATGCTTTTTATTTACTAAGGCAGCATCCATCCCTATGGCCTACATCAGTTGCCTCTTACGACATGCATTGTAGGTCGCAGTAGTACTATCCGTTGCTTCCCTTGCGGGCCCCGGCACCCCACGGACGTGTCTGAATCTTATTTGTATTTAACTTGGTAACTCGCCACGTTTCCGAGCCATACAGCAACACAGATTTCACATTTAACTTGGTAACTCGCCACGTTTCCGAGCCATACAGCAACACAGATTTCACATTTAACTTGGTAACTCGCCACGTTTCCGAGCCATACAGCAACACAGATTTCATATTTAACTTGGTAACTCGCCACGTTTCCGAGTCATACAGCAACACAGATTTCACATTTAACTTGGTAACTCGCCACGTTTCCGAGCCATACAGCAACACAGATTTCACATTTAACTTGGTAACTCGCCAGGTTTCCGAGTCATACAGCAACACAGATTTCATATTTAACTTGGTAACTCGCCACGTTTCCGAGTCATACAGCAACACAGATTTCACATTTAACTTGGTAACTCGCCACGTTTCCGAGTCATACAGCAACACAGATTTCACATTTAACTTGGTAACTCGCCACGTTTCCGAGCCATACAGCAACACAGATTTCACATTTCACTTGGTAACTCGCCAGGTTTCCGAGCCATACAGCAACACAGATTTCACATTTAACTTGGTAACTCGCCAGGTTTCCGAGCCATACAGCAACACAGATTTCACATTTAACTTGGTAACTCGCCAGGTTTCCGAGCCATACAGCAACACAGATTTCACATTTAACTTGGTAACTCGCCAGGTTTCCGAGCCATACAGCAACACAGATTTCACATTTAACTTGGTAACTCGCCAGGTTTCCGAGCCATACAGCAACACAGATTTCACATTTAACTTGGTAACTCGCCAGGTTTCCGAGCCATACAGCAACACAGATTTCACATTTAACTTGGTAACTCGCCAGGTTTCCGAGCCATACAGCAACACAGATTTCACATTTAACTTGGTAACTCGCCAGGTTTCCGAGCCATACAGCAACACAGATTTCACATTTAACTTGGTAACTCGCCAGGTTTCCGAGCCATACAGCAACACAGATTTCACATTTAACTTGGTAACTCGCCAGGTTTCCGAGCCATACAGCAACACAGATTTCATATTTAACTTGGTAACTCGCCAGGTTTCCGAGCCATACAGCAACACAGATTTCATATTTAACTTGGTAACTCGCCAGGTTTCCGAGCCATACAGCAACACAGATTTCATATTTAACTTGGTAACTCGCCAGGTTTCCGAGCCATACAGCAACACCGAGATGAAAACTGAATCCTAACTAAACGTTTAATTAAAATCAAATATATTGTGTTAACGAAAATGTTGAAACTTATTGTTATTTATAGATACATGTTTTTTTTTCTTGAAATTATGACTAACGTTTAAGCCGCATAGTAAAAAAGAGGCGCCATGGATATATTTCGTGGGCGCCAGGTTGAACAGGGTTGTCTTATTGTATCCATACGATCTTGATGGAGTCACAGTTCGTTGAGCATATCATGTAGTTCTTATACCAAACCATCTGCTGCCAAAAATGAATTATTTAATGACTGCAGTAAAGTAAATGCTCCAAATGGCGGCCAAAAGAAGCATTTCAAAGAAAAGGCCAAGATCTCACACAAAAAGTGATATAAACACTGACATGAGAGAGAAAGCTGCACAAGATAGAAAGACCTGGTGTGCATTACCTAGACATGACATAGTGGTTTGTAAGACTGCCAGAGCAGCAGCAGAAGAACAGCAGCAGAAGAACAGCAGAAGAACAACAGCAGCAGACAGTATCCAACAATTGCATAAATGTATACTCCTTCCCCTCCCGTATCGGGCTCATCAGTCAGCTACGCAGCCATTGACGGATTTGACGTGTTGAGTCGCTGGGTGCTGCTAGATCTGTTGAGACGGGGATTAGAGCACCTATGGACATGCCCAAAGTGCTATAAATGATAGTTCTCATGTAAGAGAGAGGGTATCTAAAGAGGGAGCAAGGATGTCTCAAGATCACATAATCGCAGTGGTTATCATTCAAGAGGACTAGGGATGTGACTAAGTTATCAAATAACAGCAATCCCATTTATGATAGATGAGTTGTCCCTGTTAATCTTTATTTACTGACATAGTAACGTTAATGTATGTGACACTATTGAAAGTGATTAAAGGCGTGTTCATGTACAGTTATATAGTCTCATGATGGAACAAGTGTTGATATGGGAGAATGGAAAACTCTAGAACACCATGAAACCATCATACCATTTGTAAATGATGAAACCTATCTGTGTATGCTGAGCGTCTAAGAACTAAGGTAATCTAAAAGAGTCTAAAAGCGAAGTCATATTTGACTTTATTGGGTCAGGTATGACTAAAGGAAATATGACTGTCCGAATAATTAGGAGTGTTTAATCATTGAGTTGCCCGCCTGCCCAGCATGTTCATAGCGCGTTGGACGACGGGTGACAAGCCCTCTGTGAGTACTGTTCAATTCCGCGGGCTGGCAGAAAACCCACAGGTTTACGGTGTTTGTGGCACGAACCGAAGGGTTACAATGTCCATGACACCGAGCCAAAGAGCTGAAACTCAAGTGCTTCTGGATTGAAAAATAAAAAAATAAAAATCAATGAGTCACATGACTAACCCAAATAGGCCAGCATGGAAGGATAGGTGTGTGTAAGCAGTGAGTCAAATGACTGGACTAATAAGGAGTGATTATCCATTGAGCCACATGACTGACATAATAAGATCAGAAGAACTCTTTGATTACGTTATGTTATGTTGTGCGATCGACGTCATGGCACATTGGGCATTCCCATTCGTGCTCTCTCATCCGCTGCAGCAGCCATCTCAAAGTCCACTTGCTCACCGTCTCCATAAGAAGTTGATTAGTATACCTACGCTCTCTACCACGAAGACGACACTGTCTGGCATGTCCAAACTTAACTCCTAATTCTCGCACTCGTTCCATTGTCTGAGACTCGCCCATATCACATAAATGAGAGCGTGCCGCATTGGTGACATCGGCTCTGTCCATGCTTCTGCCCGCTTGAGTCGGCGCATTGTTTGCAAGAAAGTCAGCACGCTCGTTACCCTGCACTCCATCATATTCAGGCATGTACAGTTTTCTTGAGATGTGATCTCCGAATGATGTCCACCTATTCCACACGCATACTTCTAGATTCAACAGTTTGAAGCATATTAATCGAGTCTGACATGATAATCGTATGGATTACCTGTTGCTCAGCCCCCATGACAGAGCCCTGGAGGCACCAGTGATCTCCATAGTCATGCTCGATGTCGTTTTTCTCAAAAGCACCAAGAAAACTGGATGATGCTACAAAAACACCAAGAAAACTGGATGATGCTACAAAAGCACCAAGAAAACTGGATGATGCTACAAAAGCACCAAGAAAACTGGCTGATGCTACAAACAAGAATGTGAAAATTGAAGTATTTTGGACATATAAAAAACATGAAGGGATGGAGAAGACCATCATGGAAGGAGACATCCCATCCCGTAAAGAGGAGAATGGGAAGACCACGGAAGAAATGGGTTCAATGTGTAACTGTTGGTTTGAGCATAACGGCTGCAGAGGTGTGACATTTGGTCTACGAGAGAGAAAAATTCCAAAGAACAATTAAGGTGGCAAAGTTTCCCTCAGGACAAGCTATTTGATCAGTAGTTCTCAACCTGCAGGTCGCGACCCCTATGGGGGTCGAACGATCATTTCACATTGTCGCATAAAACCATCGGAAAACACATATTGTCGATGGTCTTATGAACCATATTTTACTATGAAAATACATCCTGCGTAACAGTAGCAAAATTACAGTTATGAAGTAGCAACGAAAATAATTTTATGGTTGAGGGTTACCACAACATAAGGAATTATATGAAAGGGTCGAGGTATTAGAAAGATTAAGAACCACTGTATTTGATGATTACAGCGTGTGTAGACCAACAAATATAAAAAAAAAAATAAGAATGAACTCCTTGCGGAGAATCCATGTTATAATGTATAGCTGTTTAATAAAAAAGGATAGGCCCTAGGAAGTTATTCCCCTAAGCCATGTTACCTTTTGTTGTTTACGTTGACTTTATGCCAGTGAGGGTTTTTTATTATGTTGAATTTCTTCTATTCATATACAACGTAACCGAACACGCGTGTCTTACTTTCTTTTCAAATGTTCAGAAAAATGGATCGCATGCTAGCTCAGCAATACGTATAACATTTCACATGCCTTATTACATGATTATTTTATGTCTAGTTAATTACGATTATTAGCGAACTTTTTTTTTTAATTAGTCGAATTTTAATTGATCCACAATTCCATAATATTGATTCTTGAAACTATCTTTCAGTTCTTTTAATTTTTTTATTGTTTTGTTTATAAAATTATAATAAATATATCGTTTCGCTTTCACCAATCCTGTTTCAGTTTCAGTTTGGAATATCTTCATTGCACTCCGGACATGTCCATAGGTGCTCCGATCTCCTTCGCAATATCTCTAACATCGTCCAGCGACTGACTGTACCAGTTCGATTTTGATTGATGAGCATACTCATGTACCTGTTATGCTATTCTTTTCTTGCTACTCCAATCTTCAAACCCAGCTCCTGCAATCTAGTAGTTGACGTGGATTGGTATAAATGAAAATCTTCTTTGCGGCCACACTCTATGAGTGTGTTCAAAATATCAGCTCTATCCATTGGCTGGCCCTCTGATATTGTGTCAGAGCCAGCCAGCCTGTCTGCTCTCTCATTGCCAACGACACCCATGTGCCCAGGAACGAAGATAAGTGTGATTCTGCAAATTGTTGACGCTTGTAGTGATTCAGTCCATTGCCTGCGCACCGAACCAGCCTCTACCAGTTCTGTTTTGTCTCACAGCGTCAGGATAAGACGATATTTCGAGAACGGGCTTTTTTGTGCGCATCATAAATAGTGTTTTTTCACCCCTCTGTTATTTCTGAGGTCCGCCTTTTGCGTGTAAGGCCTTTTGCTTTGTATCCAATATATACTTCTATGTATACCTTAATCCTTAGAGCTCCTGAGCCCCCCACCCCACCCTCCACCTCTTCAAAAAGGCAGAGGTTTAACGATTGCAGATGATACCGTCTATTGTCACACGGAAGCAGATGAAACATCTGATCTGACTAATCTTTCTACTCACAACCTTCTAATGCCTTCACTCCTTCTAAGATTTGTCCAATGTATATATTATGTATCACCTACCAGTTGGCACCATTACTACAACACCAAAAGATGAAGATGGAAGCGAAAAGACAGATGATAAAAGTATTTTCCTACCAACACTTTGTTACCAGTGCCAAACTTGGTCTCTTACAGCAACACACCGCAGAAAGTTCACCATGTGTGAAATGAAATGCTTGAGGAAAGCAGTTGGGGTCAGCAGGAAAGATAGACTACGAAATGAAGACATCAGAAGCATAGTGGGCATAACTTCATGAACCGAATACATTGAAAGACAACAAATGCAGTGGTTTGGACATTTAATGAGAATGAAACACAACCAACCACCAGTAACAGCATACAATAAAAAGAGATCAGCTACTAGAGCGAAGGGAAGACCAAGAAAAGATGGACAGACAATATCAAGACCACACTACATAAACATGGATATAACACAACAAGGGCGACTCATCTAGCACTAGAACACAAATTAAAGCTCTCACCCCTACGCTTAACGGCAAGAGTAGACAACCAATTTCATCTTCCACCTGCGGATAGACAATGGACAATAAAATATGAATCAATCAAGTGCCATGTCTGCCGGCGTAGGCGATCATGTCTCTCCACAACTCTCTTTGCTTGGTGCATGTAATCAGTTCTGACGTCGATATTTTGTCGAACCATGATGTCAGGCCATCCAACATCTTCTCCTCTGTCTTCCACGATCTCTCCTTCCCTGAATTTTACCTGTAGTCACCAAATGTTCTAAACCTTCTCTTCGCATTATATGCCCGAAGAACCTTGATTGTCGGATTCTTATTCTTTTGATAAGGTTTCTTTGTGTGCAGGCCTGATTTAAAACCTCCACGTTTGTTTTCTTTGCTGTCCATGGAATTCTCAACATTCTTCTGTAAAACCACATCTCTGTGGCTTCCAATGATCGTATTGATTGTTTGTTCAGTGTCCATGATTCGCTGCCATACATAAGAATTGGTTCAATATAGCATTGGAGTACTCGTTTTCGCAGTGTCATTGGTAGTGAGTTCACGCATAGTGTGTTCTTCATTTTCATAAAAGCTGCTTTCGTTTGAGCTATTCTACTTCTAATCTCTGTTGTACATCTTCCATCTGGTGTTAAGAATGTTCCTAGATACTTGAATCGATGGACTTGTTTCAGTGTTGTGTTATTTATTTTGATATTGCATGTTGGTGTTTCTTGTTTCTTGGAGACAACCATAACCTCTGTTTTCTTTATATTCATGCTTAATCCTTTCTTTTCACTTTCTCTCACTAGTATGTCTATCAAGTCTTGCAGATAGAGTTCATTTGTAGCTATGAAAATATGAATACAAAATTAAAAAAATTAAAGAATTAAAAAACATCCAAATCACAATATTTCGAGATTGCCATGAAAAAGGTATGTGTAGAACACACAGGCCAGTTTTCAAAATCATTGTGTAGCGAAACAGAACAAAAGTGAGAACAAGTCCTGTAGGCTACAGACTAACTTCATTATATTGTAAACTGCAAACAACATAACTGATAATACCCAGGACAGACGTTCTGAATATTCACGATTTCCTAAATCAACCTACAATGAGCAGAATAATGATGTAATGTATGTGATGTATGTGGTGTGATGTGTATATTTTATTTACGTTGAATTTATTTCTAGTTTGTTATTGCTGCCAGCGGGTTTGAGTGCTGTATATGTAATAATTTTCCCTTGTTCTATGCAATTTTGATATTACAATGCATTTACTAGTGTAAGTGGAAAACATAATTGAGGAAGGGGGAGTGGTCTTGGTAACATTCACGATATAGGATAATCAACAAAACGCAGAAAATACATGCAGCAGAAAATACATGCAATTATAAGGATATGGCTATAGTAGTGAGAGAGCGAAAGAGGTGGACTGAGAAATTGACGGGACAAAATAGAAGTTGAATCAGCCTTTAATCACAAGATACATATTGATTACCAAGATATTTTAAAATTGAAATGAGCGAATGAAAATGCACCGTACCCATTTTCTTGTTTGACCGTAACTGTGTAAGAAACCTGGCCCAATAATCTTGGTAACAAGGAAATAAGCGCGGCTTCAAACATCTGTTATGGGTATGTACATAAATAAGAATGATCTGTGATGTATGTAATTAAAGTAATGGGTTGTATAAATAATAATAAATTAATGAATAAAGACTAATGTGCTGCGTCATTTTTGTTAGTGATGAAACTTGCAGAAACTTGAGACATTGTCGAGAAAATTCCTTATCTCAGACTCAGGCAGACGAGTTTCATGAATCGATATTATATCCGGTGTAGCATGGGTGTCTCTGCTATGCTTGTAAGTTATTCTTTGCATAATTTGTTCATAATTATTACGCTTCTTTGGTTTAACTATTGTGTGCATCAATGAGTTACCTTATCTATATCACGTGTATCGTTAAGCTTTGTGCATCTGCATAACAGTTCAGTAACGGTGCATTGTGATTGTTATTTTCACTCAATCACGTCACGAGGGAGTGTTGTTACAACTTTACTTACAATACATTAATACAAAGTTACCATACATTATACATAATACATTCCTTCATTCCATTCATTCATACGTAACAACTGGTAGGCTGAGTTCATTTTGTAATACATTATTATGATTATTATTTCATTATACATTCGTGGATTTATTTACTTATCAGTCTCTAACTCTGTGAGTGTGTATTTGCATCTGGAGTTAATTGTATTTTTTATTGCGGGCAAAACAATCACCACACACATAGTGACTCGAGTGACAGTCACACACACTTGTGACACTACTTCTACTACTAGTATAGTATTGACAGTGACTGAGTCACCACAGTACGCAGACATTCATTCAATGAATGATTCATTGCATTGATTATGTGAGGAGATTCTGCAGGGACAATGACACCTGTTGTTTTCACTATCTGCTATCATTATTCATACCAATTGTTGTGTAACATGGACTTGGTGAATAATTGATAAACATTTAGGTAGAATACTAAATACTAGCAGTTATTGATAACTGTTACTGAATCGACACACATGCCCGAGTGGTTACCGGGTCCCAAATTGAGGTGTAAAGAATAGAACTACTGTTACCTGCCATGCATGTCGTAAGAGGCAACCAAGGAGGTTGGACGTGGAGCTAACTACTCCACACCGTAAAAACACTAGATAGCTACAGAACGGAGAGCGAACCAAGTAAACGCTGGCTGAAACCGGACACATCGCCGAAGGATAAGCTTGAGAGCTCCAAATGGTGCTGAAGATGTGAAGTAAAACACACCATTGCTAAGGCTGCATGAATCAAATTTCCACATAAATAGAATTTATGGGGAGGTCTGGTACATCGGTCTGGGCGGTGATCGAGAGAGAGAATCGACACCATAACTGGTAACACTCCTGCCAGGCCCATAGGTAGATGATCTATCTTTCCCAGCAGATATAATAAAGAAATAGTATACAGGCTTAGCCTTATGATGGTTCCTGTGCAGCTGGTTAAATGCACTTCTTATTTGTAAGATACAATAGATTAACAGTTCCCAAGCTAGAAAGAAAATGAAATATTTAAACACTGAAACTTCAATATGTAACAATAAAAACTAGTAGATACTACTGGGAGTAGTGGGAGATATCATAGCGTAGGTACTTCTGGAAGAGGGCTTAGCACAGTGACAGTATGCTTTGTTTAATCATCTCCATATAGAGTTTAGTTTCTGCTAGGTCAGTTCCTTAGTATATCCAACTGATAATGGACATCCAACTGGGGGGAATTGCTCTGTCACCGACACTGCCAGCAAGTAGAAATGGACTGAGCACCTCAGGAAAAAACTTAAATATTGATTCTGACCAGTTGTGCAATTATTTTCTTGATTCTGCTACTTAAAAGCTAATAGAAAGAGATTTTCTGTAGCTCTTCCTGAATATTATGTCTAGGTTTTGAATTTTGTTTTGTGAGTCATTAAATAGTATCTACATGAATGTTAAAAATTGTAAATTCACTAAAATCCTTTGTTTTCTTGATTTCCCAAACATTTTGTATTGCACAAAAAGTTTGTTGAGAAATACTAGAATTCTGTTGTTGTAGATGATAAAGTGTCATGCCTGCCAGCGTAGGCGACCATGTCTCTCCACAACTCTCTCTCCTTTGTGCAGTTAATCAGTTCGGTGGATGATATACAACACATTAAACAATGACAATATCTATTAGCATCACATCTGAGGATATTCAATTATGATGATTTGTTAAATCATTGTGTACAGATGATGATTCCTATCTTGTATGTGTCTACTTTCGTTATCTTCTTAGAATGATGCTATTTATCTCTGTACCAAATATCATTGTGCTGGGATATTTTGTACCTCAGAAATAACAGAGACAGGGAAAACACTTTATGAAATGCACACAAAAGCTTTTCTATAAATCTCTTCTTATCCTGACACGGTGAGAAAAGCCTGCTCTATAAATCTCTTCTTATCCTGACACGGTGAGAAAAGCCTGCTCTATAAATCTCTTCTTATCCTGACACGGTGAGGTAAAACAGGATTAGAGAAAAGAAAGAAGTTTTCTACCTTTGGACACAATGCAATATTTTCTTAAACAACTGTTGGTGTTACACTTGCCTGGTGTACTTTGCTAGAAAAAAACAAGCCAGTGTTTGGTTACTACTGCATTAATCTTTCAGAAGTGATTGCAAGATGCAGACCTACAAAAACAGTCTGGAAATCATTCAAATATAGCTTCAGAACCAAGATTAATATATACAACAGCTGTGTGCTATCAACTTTACTATACAGATCAGAATGATGGAGAATGACTGAACAATATATGTCTAAACTCTCCACCTTCCATACAAATTGTCTGCAAAAGATCTTAATGCATCTTCTAGCCAAATACTATCTCTAACCAAGAAGCGCTTACACAGTGTCAACAGGAGAATGTAAACACCATCATTCAAAAGAGACGCTGGAGATGATTTGGTCTTGTGTTACACATGGAGACTAACTCTCTCACAAAAACTGTACTGCGATGGAAACCAGAGAGTAACTGAAAATGTGGAAGACTCAAAATGACCTTATGAGAGTAGTAAAACAAGATCTGAAAGAAATGAATTACAGCTAGAGTTCATTTGTTACTGCACTAAGCGCCAGGGCTAACACTATGGCAAAACATGTAAAAACAAAGTACTGTAGTTAAAAAAAAACCGAAAACAATACACAGCAAACTTTTGACTAAAAGGCCTTTATCAAGCAAAGTATACAACAGAGGTGACGAATTTCACTTCTTTCACAGCACGCTACATAAGAGACTATGACAATAACATCCTTATGGCCCCTAAAATGAAAATGCTACTAAAAACGAATAACGAAATAAATGCAAAAAACTAGTAGTGGAAAAAAGTAGAGAACCAATAACATCATATATATATAAATTTATATACATTTAATATATATATATGGCATTTTTCGTATTTACAGACAGTTAATTTAACATATACACATATAGAATATGGAGCATGAGAAGAGAAAGTACTAAGAAGCATAGGAATGTAGTGCATTGAGTCTATGAGGCCGCAAGGTACCATATAACGAAATAAAACGATTCTCTAGAGCAAATCGACTTCGGCCATCATAGGAACATGATCAGATGGCTGTGACCTGGACATCGCAAGCTCCCAAATGGTCAGTTCCATTGGGATATCGCTAGAGAATGAGACCTACAAAAAGTAGACATAGCCATTCACGAGAGCATTGTCTGTTCTAAATGAATGATTGATCCACTACTTTGTAACACATTCTTAGAGATAACTTCTCAGTGATTGGATTATTGCACTAACTACCCATAGAATCCATCTGTGTAGAGAATGAGTCTTCTATGGATAGATGCAACATCATCAACGCTCTCAGAGAAAACATACGCTCTGAAGATTTCAGCGAGGAAGATAAAGGGTATTCTCTATTTCGGTTGCGCTAGTTGTGCATACCGATAGGTGCGGCAAGACGGAAAACCTCGAGGGAAACCCAGTAGATACATCAGTCAACACAGAACGGGAGTTGTTAACCTAAAACACTGAAACACATACTTGAGCGGAGATGGAAGCAATTATGGACATGATGTGTGATGAAGATGATCCTCAAATGAACAATGAACAATCCATCCGAGTAGAGATCTTCACAACTCACTGAATTATACATCCCACCAACGTTTTCAGAGTCTTCTAAGCGTGGATAAAAGCTCTAGAGAAACTTCCTCAGAATACTGTACGAATAGAGTGGTATTTTGTTCTTCCTTGGAATTTGTACCTCCAACATCTCTCTACATCTGATCTTAGTGTTAGATCATGTCTCTAGAAGTTTGTCATGAACAGAAACTAACACATCTATTGTGTCATGTTTTCTGACAGTGTTTGATTTTCTTGCAGTCTGATCAGTGTTGCAGATTGACCCTTATCTATTGAATCGTTTACTCACCCAACCTCTCTAAAGATGTTCATAGTATCAACATTGTCTATGATTCATCAGTTTCCCCAGTAGCCATGCTAGCAAGCCTTTGTGCACATGTTTGCCTTTACACCTTTGTGCCTTGGCACAAAAATAAAACGTGACTTTTGTCCACCTTGACCTGCTGAGAGATTCAAACCACTGCCTTCAAGTCCAGCCTGTTTTGATCTTTCAGAGCATACTCATTCTATCTATTCTATTCTCTAATCCTGTTTTGCCTTCCAGCGTCAGGTCGAAAAAGGAGACACCTGGAGCGAGCCTCTCTACGCGCCTTGTCTTTCTTTCTCTTCAACAGTCCTGATTTGCATCACAGCTTCAGGGTAAGAAGAGATTTCTAGAATATGCTTTTGTGTACGTTTCATAAATAGTGTCTGTTACCTCTGAGGTCCGCCTTTTGCTTTGTATCCACTCTATCGGAGCAACATTGCTCTTTGAGATACACAGTCTGTTGCTGCACTGCTAATGTGGCCGAACCATGTAGTTTTGTTGTTTCTTGATGAAGTTTAGTACTGATGTTGTACCCACTTTATTCCTGATGTCTTCATTTCTCAACCGGTCTGTCCATACTCATTGAGTCCCTTACAAAGAGTACATGGGACCAAGTGTGTCACTAACCAGATCATTGCTTCATTTGCTGCCATTACCTCTGTAATCAGAATACTTGTCACACAAAACCACCGCTGTCTTCCATCACAATGTCCTTTGTAGTCGATTAGCTTATTATTGGTTACTGAATGGGCTAAATCCACTAACAGCACAGTACAAAACCTAAAAAGAGAACTTGATCAGAAAAGGCAGAAATTCACTTGTAGTGGTGGATTCCATCTCAATGTGGCATTGCAGGCAATGAGAGTGCTGATGTCTTGGCTAAGGAGGGCAGTGCCAAAGAGCAAATTTACTAACCCCTGTCTTTTCAGGTTAAAACCCTCATACAGAGAAAATCTGCAGTAGACTGGAAGACAAACATGGACATTGATTATGGAAAAGACTTCCTGAAAGACCTAAGCTGAACAGACCAGGTCATTATATTTCAACTTTGTACCGGACGCTGCAGACTCAACAAACACTTATATAGACTAGAAATAAATCAAACAGCTCTGCCAGTGTCAGCAGGCGGAACAAACACCGGAGCATGTTCTGTAAGACGTCCTCTCCTGGGTGAGCTGAGAAGAAACATGTGGCCACACCCATTCAACCTAAAAACTAAGCTTTGGGAAACCTGACAGACCTGAAACTGACTGCCCAGTTTGTGGTCCATAGTAAATTAAGGGACTAGATAGATCTAGCAGGGAATACCGAAAAGGTGATATTCTTAAATTTCACGACATACTTGGTGTCTAATTAAAGGTTAACCAATTGTGTAAACATTTCTTGGACAATATTTAGAATTGGTTCAATAGTTTTCAAGTTATGGTGATCAAAGAGCATGAGGTCTTCCTTGTCAAAATGTAAAAATATATAAACAATTTTTTTTATCGATTTTCTTTGAAAATTAACAGTTCATGATAATGCTTACATTATAACTTTGTCTTCTTCTTTCGTTGTTCTTTACGACCAATTTTAATCACTCTTTGTGATATGTTTGATCTTTGCCAAGAACGTGTAAACGTTGCACATTGGTTTGGTAGGCCCCTAAATGCATAGACTCTACACGTTTAGGACCCGTGCATCCGATTACAGCCAAACCTCATTAGTCGCCTCTTACGACATGCGTAACAGTGGTTCTATTCTTTACACCCCACATTTGGGCCTCGGTAACCACTCGGACGAATAACTTTGTCAAATATTAACCTATCAGCATGTAATTTTGCATGTGTGTTGACATTAGAACTGTCTATAGCCTATACTATGGAGCATTCCAATATCTTAATTATATTAACTTTTATGTTTTTTCACATTAGACAATTTTAAAACTATAAAAAGATAATTTTCAGGTGGCTAAAAAATAAATTCTATTAAACATATATGATTTTCCTTAGAACTTGCTAAAATCACACAATCTGTGTGTATGCTGTTTAATTTTGAATGAAGATCACAATCATTTCACAAACAATTTGTAAAAAGTGACACCTGTGTTTTGTACATGTCAAAAATAATTTTTCATGTCCAAATTCTCATTTACCTTCTTGTATATAATGAACTCCGTAGACAATTAGATTTTTACATAGCTTAATGATTTGTTAAGTACATCTGGAAATCTGGGATGAAAATCTGTAAAATATAATTTTTAATGAATTTTTTTTAACTAATAACACCCAATCTCTGCTAGAACTGTCCCCTAAAGCGCATGACCAGAGATCACTGAAGAAGGAGAAGAAGGTTACTGAATTCACAGTATTTTGAGAGGACCCATAGGTGCCCAGTCTCCCCCAGCAGATGTCAACATATATACAAGCTAATATTTTCCTGTGGTTCACTTACTGAACACTTCTTGTTTTGACACTATTTCCACAACTTTCAAGATTATATGCTCAAATATGTTGGTTGCATACATGTAACATGACAACTAAACCATTTTATGTTTTGGTTGTTTCTATAGTTAATAGTTACTATGACCTCATGTATGCTCTGCAGACAATCTTTGCCCACCTCTATTTCATTCCTGACCAAAACTGTTGTGTTTCTTCTATGTTTGGTTTCAGATTTGTTAGTAATGCTTTCTTGTAATATTTATGTGTGCTTGTTTTCCCAGGTCACTTTGCTTGATTTTGGAGATAATGGTTTTATTTCTGAGGTCTGTTTTGTGAATTTTGTCAGTGTTCATTGCTTCATTGACTGCTTTAGTGTTCCAAGTTTTTTTTGGATGTGTTTAGACTTTTGAAATGTAGTTTAATGGGATTTCTGTGGTAGGGACAATGGATATGCATAGGCCTACGTATTGAGAGTCTCCAACGCTTACATGAATATGAACTAGGCTGATGATAATGTTATCCTGAAACTGCAACAGTTTGACATACGGTTGCATCATGATCAGGTATTGTACATGCTGGCGTAGGCGATCATGGATATCCACAAATCTCTGTTCATTATAAGTGCTATCATCTCAGATGTTGACGTTCTTGCGTGCCTTGAAGTCAGACTATCTAAAATGTTATCTCTCTGTCTCGTCTCCCCTCGATATTACCGGTTGTCATTTCATCTTCTTTACCTTTCAACTCCCAACGGAGCACAGGTCTTCAACAAACTTCTTCCATCTCTCTTGCCATCCCTTCCAACTCTTTCAACTCCCAACGGAGCACAGGTCTTCAACAAACTTCTTCCATCTCTCTTGCCATCCCTTTCAACTCCCAACGGAGCACAGGTCTTCAACAAACTTCTTCCATCTCTCTTGCCATCCCTTCCAACTCTTTCAACTCCCAACGGAGCACAGGTCTTCAACAAACTTCTTCCATCTCTCTTGCCATCCCTTCCAACTCTTTCAACTCCCAACGGAGCACAGGTCTTCAACAAACTTCTTCCTCTCTCTTGCCATCCCTTCCAACTCTTTCAACTCCCAACGGAGCACAGGTCTTCAACAAACTTCTTCCTCTCTCTTGCCATCCCTTCCAACTCTTTCAACTCCCATCGGAGCACAGGTCTTCAACAAACTTCTTCCTCTCTCTTGCCATCCCTTCCAACTCTTTCAACTCCCAACGGAGCACAGGTCTTCAACAAACTTCTTCCATCTCTCTTGCCATCCCTTCCAACTCTTTCAACTCCCAACGGAGCACAGGTCTTCAACAAACTTCTTCCTCTCTCTTGCCATCCCTTCCAAATCTTTCAACTCCCAACGGAGCACAGGTCTTCAACAAACTTCTTCCTCTCTCTTGCCATCCCTTCCAAATCTTTCAACTCCCAACGGAGCACAGGTCTTCAACAAACTTCTTCCTCTCTCTTGCCATCCCTTCCAAATCTTTCAACTCCCAACGGAGCACAGGTCTTCAACAAACTTCTTCCTCTCTCTTGCCATCCCTTCCAAATCTTTCAACTCCCAACGGAGCACAGGTCTTCAACAAACTTCTTCCTCTCTCTTGCCATCCCTTCCAAATCTTTCAACTCCCAACGGAGCACAGGTCTTCAACAAACTTCTTCCTCTCTCTTGCCATCCCTTCCAAATCTTTCCATGTTTTACCTATTCTTTTAATATCAGCCTCCAGCTTTCTTCTACAGGTCTAGGCCTTCCCCTACTCCTATTTCCTTGTGGGTTCCAAAACAGTGCCTGTCTTACAATTCTTCCGCCCGGTCTTCTCAATGTATGTCCTATCCATCGCCAGCGTCTCTTCCTTAGCTCTTTCTCCACAGGTATCTTTAGTTCTTTCTCTGAGTTACCCGTCTGTAATCTTATCATACCACCTCAGTCTCTCTATTCTACGTAAACATCCATTTATGAAGTTCTGCAGTTTTCTGATGGTTTCTTTTGTTGTCTTCCGTTTCCGAGCCATATAACTGGTTGTCACAATGTGTTCTAAACGTTCCATGCTCATCACACATGACGTCACGCATGTGAAAAAGGTAACCTAAAGGGTTATGCTCAGTGTATACACAAGCAACGAGCTACTTGAACCATCAGCGTCGCACACAACACGTCCGAGTTGCACAAAGCTACAGAGCACCTATGAGTTTCCCCAAATCAATTATAACAATAAGTAACTAGAAGTTACAAGATATTGAAATTGCACGTTATACAGCTGTCAACTTCCACCATCATTCCTCCAGTATAATATTTTCTTCTTCTTTTGTCGTCACACTTCTACCAGGTTGTTGCCCAGTGTCGTGGTTTTCTGTTTTTTCTTGTGCTTTTCTGGTGGATTTGGTAATAGTTATTTTTCCTTTTGTTTGACAGGATTCTCCTATGCCACCTAACCATATTTTGCGTGGTTTTCCTCTTTCCTGATGTTCTGTTGTAGACTGTACACAGTGGAGCTTGGATGCATTCTTATTAAGTGACCAAAACACCAAAATATCCAAATTTTCTCTTTCTGGTTTGTAGCGGTTAGTGAGATACACAATTTTATATCTGTTATTGGCAGATTAGAATTTTAAACTAGACAATACTTAAAAAAGCCAAATCAATTCTCTAGCGCCGAGTTGGAAAAAAAGCCAAATTTCTGGAATTTAGCTGAAAATAAGGCCAATATGGCAACCCTGATTCCAGTAAAAGACACCCCCAGATTCTGGATAACTATTGATTCCTCCACAGCCCACGTGACTCATACTTGTCTATCGTCATCCACCCAGTGGTTGGTGCTTGCAGGAGAAGGCGAGAGAACGCGTGGTGTCTTGTCCCAGCTTATTAAGTTCAGTCATACAAGTTTCAATGTCCCTGACCCCCAGTATTGATTTGATCCCTTCTTCTTTCTTCCACTTTAAGTATCATGTGATGATGAGAATTGAATTGTCTGCATTAACAAAGCAGTGAAACAATGGCAAGAGTTGTGGTAGTCTTTCTATTTGTTTTCTTCATTCCTTATTTTTTTTGCCTCACAGCGTCAGGGTAAGAATAGATTTCGAGAACGGGCTTTTGTGTACGCTTCATAAATAGTGTCTTTCATCGGCTCTTTTATCTCTGAGGTCCATCTTTTGCGTGACCTGCCTTTTGCTTTGTATATATTGATAGTAATTGAAGAAGAAAAGGTACATAATTTGTGGGCAGTTGTCTTTGAGCAGAATTTAGAAGATGATAGTTTGTTCATGGAGGGAGGGGTGGTTCCCTCTGTGGGGCAGATGATAGGTGCTCGTTCCGAAGGTACTCGATTAGCACCCTAGTGAAGCCATCGGTCTTTTTTCCCTTAGACCCCTGATCTCAGTGAAGAGGAAATCGAGTTCCTAGTCCTATCGGAGACGGATGATGTAACGTAGGTATCTTGTTCAGGTTGAGCAGTAACAGAACCGTTGGTAGTTCACAATCGAGAAGTGCATACTGGAAAGTCACTGACCTGACAAAACTCATTGGAAAATCACTGACCTGGCAAAACTCATTGGAAAGTCACTGCCCTGGCAAAACTCATTGGAAAGTCACTGACCTGGCAAAACTCATTGGAAAGATTAAAAAAATTAAATTTAGATCAAATATTTTCACTATCTTCTAAAATGTGCATGATAGACCCTCGGTGGTGCTACGGAGCTCATGCACCTCCGCTGAGATCTATCTTACTCTGCAATAAAGATATCGGGACACCCATGGTTACTCACCAAAGTACAATGCTGATGGTCCAATCAATCAGTTTATTTATAAATTCTTATACACAATCTGGTGCAATCATCTCGATAATTTATTGATGTATTCCATGTAGTTGTTGCATTCAGTCATTTATTCTTCATTACCATGACATTGTTCAGAGAGATGGATATGGAAATTGGTGCATCCCGAAAAGAACAACATACAAATATGCAAAGAGATTGATTGATTAATCAACATCGAACTGGAATGTTGGGTCACTGGACGCTACTGGACTTGTTAAGGCGAAGATCGTAGCACATATGGACGTGTCTGAAGTGCTATGATGATAGTCCTTTGATAACAGATACCGTGCCATTTTATGAAATAAAGTTGTACTAACAACAGGAAGTGAATAGAAAAGAAAGGACGACAGCAGGAAGTGAATAGAAAAGAAAGAAGGACAGCAGGAAGTGAATAGAAAAGAAAGAAGGACAGCAGGAAGTGAATAGAAAAGAAAGAAGGACAGCAGGAAGTGAATAGAAAAGAAAGAAGATGGACAGTAGGAAGTGAATAGAAAAGAAAGAAGATGGACAGCAGGAAGTGAATAGAAAAGAAAGAAGGACAGAAGGAAGTGAATAGAAAAGAAAGAAGGACAGCAGGAAGTGAATAGAAAAGAAAGAAGGACAGCAGGAAGTGAATAGAAAAGAAAGAAGGACAGCAGGAAGTGAATAGAAAAGAAAGAAGGACAGCAGGAAGTGAATAGAAAAGAAAGAAGGACAGCAGGAAGTGAATAGAAAAGAAAGAAGGACAGCAGGAAGTGAATAGAAAAGAAAGAAGATGGACAGTAGGAAGTGAATAGAAAAGAAAGAAGATGGACAGCAGGAAGTGAATAGAAAAGAAAGAAGGACAGAAGGAAGTGAATAGAAAAGAAAGAAGGACAGCAGGAAGTGAATAGAAAAGAAAGAGGGACAGCAGGAAGTGAATAGAAAAGAAAGAAGGACAGCAGGAAGTGAATAGAAAAGAAAGAAGGACAGCAGGAAGTGAATAGAAAAGAAAGAAGGACAGCAGGAAGTGAATAGAAAGAAAGAAGGACAGCAGGAAGTGAATGAAAGAAAGAAGGACAGCAGGAAGTGAATAGAAAAGAAAGATGGACAGCAGGAAGTGAATAGAAAAGAAAGAAGGACAGCAGGAAGTGAATAGAAAAGAAAGAAGGACAGCAGGAAGTGAATAGAAAAGAAAGAAGGACAGCAGGAAGTGAATAGAAAGAAGAGGGATGCAGGAAGTGAATAGAAAAGAAAGAAGAGGGACAGCAGGAAGTGAATAGAAAAGAAAGGACAGCAGGAAGTGAATTCACGGAAGTCAATTCATTTGATGTTTCTGGAATGTCACCAAAACGTGTACTAAACATCAGTGTCTACAGTAGGGCGCACCGATTAGCGTGTCACTTTGATTCAGAGCTGTTAGTTAGTCATCAGATCACATCCTCACTGCTCAAGGAACTAGTCGATAAATGCTCCGATCTGATCTTCATTATATCTGTCAGCACATGGTAACCGACAGGATCCAGTCATGTGTCGAGTAATGAAACATCGTTTACTGGAAGTCACCACGTTATTTCTCTCTCTCTCTCTCTCTCACCTCCCCCCGCCCTACCTTATTACCGGAGGAGGGGAAGACTGACGTTTTGCTAAAACGATGTTTATGCGAATATTAGTATTTTCTTTTTCGGCGTCCGCGTAGTAAACCAAATGAATATTGACATTGGCAACGTATGGGTGTGAAGCATGGACATTTAACAAGGCAGTGGAAAACGTATGGGTGTGAAGCATGGACATTTAACAAGGCAGTGGAAAACATTGGCAACGTATGGATGTGAAGCATGGACATTTAACAAGACAGTGGAAAACGTATGGGTGTGAAGCATGGACATTTAACAAGGCAGTGGAAAACATTGGCAACGTATGGATGTGAAGCATGGACATTTAACAAGGCAGTGGAAAACATTGGCAACGTATGGATGTGAAGCATGGACATTTAACAAGGCAGTGGAAAACATTGGCAACGTATGGATGTGAAGCATGGACATTTAACAAGGCAGTGGAAAACATTGGCAACGTATGGGTGTGAAGCATGGACATTTAACAAGGCAGTGGAAAACATTGGCAACGTATGGGTGTGAAGCATGGACATTTAACAAGGCAGTGGAAAACATTGGCAACGTATGGGTGTGAAGCATGGACATTTAACAAGGCAGTGGAAAACATTGGCAACGTATGGATGTGAAGCATGGACATTTAACAAGGCAGTGGAAAACATTGGCAACGTATGGGTGTGAAGCATGGACATTTAACAAGGCAGTGGAAAACATTGGCAACGTATGGATGTGAAGCATGGACATTTAACAAGGCAGTGGAAAACATTGGCAACGTATGGATGTGAAGCATGGACATTTAACAAGGCAGTGGAAAACATTGGCAACGTATGGGTGTGAAGCATGGACATTTAACAAGGCAGTGGAAAACATTGGCAACGTATGGGTGTGAAGCATGGACATTTAACAAGGCAGTGGAAAACATTGGCAACGTATGGATGTGAAGCATGGACATTTAACAAGGCAGTGGAAAACATTGGCAACGTATGGGTGTGAAGCATGGACATTTAACAAGGCAGTGGAAAACATTGGCAACGTATGGGTGTGAAGCATGGACATTTAACAAGACAGTGGAAAACATTGGCAACGTATGGGTGTGAAGCATGGACATTTAACAAGGCAGTGGAAAACATTGGCAACGTATGGGTGTGAAGCATGGACATTTAACAAGGCAGGCAGTGGGAAACATTTATTGTGCTATTGAATATAAGTATTACGCCCGTGTGGTTCCGGGGCTCTCAAGGAAAGCAAAGAATAGTACCACTGTGACCTACAAGACATGTCGTAAGAGGCGACTGATTTAGGACCTATGGAAGCTACCCTAGTAAATAAAAAGCATTGCAGAAATCGCACGTACTGGCCTTCTTGTAGGCGCATAACGTACAATCGCTCTTATGATCAGATGACATACAAATCACACAAAGTGGTTACCAGGTGATCGATATTTATCGTTGGAAGAAGAAGAAGAATATAAGTGTTAAAAAGTCATCCGAATATCATGGACAGAGAAGAGAACAAATAGATCTATCTAGAAAGAACGTAAAGTCAAAGAAAACTTGCTGATGCTACAAATAAGAATGAGAAAAATGAGGTATTGTGGACATATAAAAAGTTATGAAAAGTTAGAGAAGACCATTATAGAAGAAGGCATCCTGGCAAAGAGAAGAGGAAGACTACGGAGAAGATGTATTCAGGATGTAACTGATGAGTTAATCAAGTGACGGCTGTAGAGACATGACATCTGACCTATAAGTTCTGCTGTAGAGACATGACATCTGACCTATAAGAAAGAAACATTTCGAAGGACGGTAAGGATGACAAAGTTCTGCTCAAGATAAGACTTATGATAATCTTTGTTTCTAATGCTGTTTTATCATTGTATATTGTGTTGTTAAATAAAGTGGTATCACATCCTCACTGCTCAAGGAACTAGTCGATAAATGATCTGATCGGCAAGGGTCTGCTCAAGATAAGACTTGTGATAATCGTTGTTTCTAATGCTGCTTTATCATTGTATATTGTGTTAAATAAAGTGGTATCAATTGTAATCTCTTTTCATATTCTCAATGTGGACATTGTGTGTTGGAACAGCTTCATCGGTAAGTCATACATGTTAATCATTGTTTTATTTTGTGACTGGTCACGAAGAGTTGCTTGAAAGAGTAGCTTCAAACAGAGGTTCTCTGTGTCTAAATGGTTACGCCATTGCCAGTTCAAGGTTGCGGGTTAGAATCCGAACCGCGTCGATCTGTTCACTGGTGCATTTTTTCCACAGACTCCTAGGATTGTTTACGGAGTTCGTGCTTTGTGGAATCCTCTCGACAGTCGACGTGTGATTTCTGCTGGGCGGGACCTAGCCATATGGTGTAAAACCCGGTACAATGAAGTGAATCCTTCAGCTGTAAACCGCTTCAAATGTGAATGTTGATGATGGTTTGATAGTTTATATACAGGTAGATTTCACGTTAGAATCTTAGTATTAACAGATATCTGTACATCTCATTGTTGGATCTGTATGTTGTTGCCAGGGCCTCACAAGGGGAGCATAGAATAGTAACACTGCGACCCACAAGACATGTCGTAAGAGGCGGCTAAGGTAGGGGCCTAGGGAAGCTTCCTTAGTAAATAAAAAGCATCGCAGAAATCGGATGTGCTGGCCTACTTGTAGGCGTATAACTGGCACAACGTTCAATCGTTCTTAGACATAAACCACATAGCGGTTTAACAAATGGTCGATATGTAGTGTTCAAAGAAAAAGAAAGGATCAGTATGTACATAGACAAATGTTTCAGGTAAAAAGATCATCATACCGAGTCACTGCATCTTAATGATGGTTGACATTCGTCAGAAAGTTGCACATACTGGTTCTGTATCCTTAGTTCTAGTCAGTATCATTCTATCTTATGTTCAACAGTAGTTCGTGTATTCATATTATTCAGTAGAGTACATATTTCAACAGAGGATCTAAAGGGAAAACAAAGTCAAGGAACCATTTTTCATACCTCGAGGTATATTGGGTAATTCCCGAATCTTTCATTGACCATGGGTACGTGATGTAGTCATCAAACATCACGCCGGTCATCTTTACTTGACTTCCCAGAGCTTTTCCCGGTATCCAATCAAACTGGATTAACATGAGAGCTGTTACTGTCGGAAACACATATTTCATGCCCACTGTGGGATTGAACCCGGACGACTAGTCTAAGAAGCAAGTATACTAACCACTTCGCTGCTGTGTCTCTTGTATCGATGTTCTAGTAATCAGATTTCATAAACACCACTTTATTAACAAAGTTATACTCTAAGTATGGTGTCTGATCTGTTTGGTCATATGGGTTACCATCAGAACTGAATCATGTCCTGCATAATGCTCAATTTAGACACTGGGAAATTTAAGTTCAAATTTGTAAGAATATGGGATGTTTACTGTTAGATCTAATTTGTAAGAATATGGGAGGTTTACTGTTACATCAAATTTGTAAGAATATGGGATGTTTACTGTTAGATCTAATTTGTAAGAATATGGGAGGTTTACTGTTACATCAAATTTGTAAGAATATGGGAGGTTTACTGTTACATCAAATTTGTAAGAATATGGGAGGTTTACTGTTAGATCTAATTTGTAAGAACATGGGAGGTTTACTGTTAGATCTAATTTGTAAGAATATGGGAGGTTTACTGTTAGATCTAATTTGTAAGAATATGGGAGGTTTACTGTTACATCAAATTTGTAAGAATATGGGAGGTTTACTGTTACATCAAATTTGTAAGAATATGGGAGGTTTACTGTTAGATCTAATTTGTAAGAACATGGGAGGTTTACTGTTAGATCTAATTTGTAAGAATATGGGAGGTTTACTGTTAGATCTAATTTGTAAGAATATGGGAGGTTTACTGTTACATCAAATTTGTAAGAATATGGGAGGTTTACTGTTAGATCTAATTTGTAAGAATATGGGAGGTTTACTGTTACATCAAATTTGTAAGAATATGGGAGGTTTACTGTTACATCAAATTTGTAAGAATATGGGAGGTTTACTGTTACATCAAATTTGTAAGAATATGGGAGGTTTACTGTTAGATCTAATTTGTAAGAACATGGGAGGTTTACTATTAGATCAAATTTGTAAGAACATGGGAGGTTTACTGTTAGATCTAATTTGTAAGAACATGGGAGGTTTACTGTTAGATCTAATTTGTAAGAACATGGGAGGTTTACTGTTAGATTCAATTTTTATGGGAAAAGAACAAGCAGAGTCCTATAGCTAGATTTCTCGGAGCGTGTAAGTTAAATTCATTTTCCTTTCCGTTCTTGGGAGCATAGAGCATCAACAGTTGTCCTCAATTTACCTGGTTCTATGGCATATTATGTTGACTTCCCTGGATCAACAGGTGTCCTCCAATTTACCTGGTCTATGGCCATATTATGTATGACTTCCCTGGATCAACAGTTGTCCTCCAATTTACCTGGTCTATGGCCATATTATGTATGACTGCCCTGGATCAACAGTTGTCCTCCAATTTACCTGGTCTATGGCCATATTATGTATGACTTCCCTGGATCAACAGTTGTCCTTCAATTCTACCATGGTCTATGGCCATATTATGTATGACTGCCCTGGATCAACAGTTGTCCTCCAATTTACCTGGTCTATGGCCATATTATGTATGACTGCCCTGGATCAACAGTTGTCCTCCAATTTACCTGGTCTATGGCCATATTATGTATGACTTCCCTGGATAATCCGTCAGCTCATCATAAACGCTCGTCTCCAGGTCTGTTTAGGGCAGTGTTTCCCAACGTGGGGGCCCATGCCTCACATGGTTTGATTATTAAGAGGGGCAATTTGATTGTTACAGTGGGCAATTAAATACATGAATTTCAGTTCTTCATTATATGTTTATATGAAAATTTACTTACTGTGTTTCCTCAACAATTTCCTAGTGATTCCTTCCTTAAACCTATCATTTAAGTTTCTTCAGTGAACAATTCAATATTTGAAAATTATGTATATGTTACTTATGGGGCGTACACATTTTAGAAAGGCGTAGGTGGGGCATGACGCAAACAAGTTTGGGAAACACTGGTTTAGGCATCCACTTTTAATTTTCCTTGCAGTTCCACTCAAGTGCCTGTCTAGGTACACTCGACTGTGTCATGTTATTAATTTATTATATTTAATCTATTTCTGTGCATGCTCATGTTAATAATATATACGTTTGAATTTTGACCCACTGTTATAGCATTTCTAATGAATGTGGTTTACTATTGCAGAACGTTGGTCCTGTGAGTATGTTATACATAACAATTGCTCTGTTGTATCTGTGTATCATAAATTGCTCTATTGTATCTGTGTATCTTGTGCCGCTTATCGTGTATCATACTTGTCGGTTATCTGACTCACCCGAATACAATTTTATAAAGAGTATTGAGCAACATAACTTATGTACACATTGCAATGAGATCACTGGAGTATCTCTCTAGTATTGAGAAACATAACTCATGTACACATTGCAATGAGATCACTGGAGTATCTCTCTCGCCTGCGTGGTGCCGGTGCTTGCAAGGGAAGCAAAGAATAGTACCACTGCGAACTACAAGACATGTCGTAAGAGGCGACTGATGTAGGACCTAGGAAGCTACCCTAGTAAATAAAAAAGCATCGCAAAAATCGGATGTGCTGTCCTACTTGTATAACTGGCACAAGCACAATCGCTCTTAGGATCAGATCACATACAAATCACAGAGTTGTTAACAAGTGCTTGATAAGGGGCGTAAGAAAAAGAAGAAGAACTGGAGTAACTTTGACATGTAATTTCCTTAACCGACAAGTACCCAATGTATTCTTTTCTGAGCTTGTTTTTTATTGTGTTGATTTGTAGTCTCTGCATCTCTTGCACACTTTATTGTGTTGATTTGTAGTCTCTGCATCTCTTGCATACTTTATTGTGTTGATTTGTAGTCTCTGCATCTCTTGCACACTTTATTGTGTTGATTTGTAGTCTCTGCATCTCTTGCATACTTTATTGTGTTGATTTGTAGTCTCTGCATCTCTTGCATACTTTATTGTGTTGATTTGTAGTCTCTACATCTCTTGCATACTTTATTGTGTTGATTTGTAGTCTCTGCATCTCTTGCACACTTTATTGTGTTGATTTGTAGTCTCTGCATCTCTTGCACACTTTATTGTGTTGATTTGTAGTCTCTGCATCTCTTGCATACTTTATTGTGTTGATTTGTAGTCTCTGCATCTCTTGCATACTTTATTGTGTTGATTTGTAGTCTCTGCATCTCTTGCACACTTTATTGTGTTGATTTGTAGTCTCTGCATCTCTTGCACACTTTATTGTGTTGATTTGTAGTCTCTACATCTCTTGCATACTTTATTGTGTTGATTTGTAGTCTCTGCATCTCTTGCACACTTTATTGTGTTGATTTGTAGTCTCTGCATCTCTTGCACACTTTATTGTGTTGATTTGTAGTCTCTGCATCTCTTGCACACTTTATTGTGTTGATTTGTAGTCTCTGCATCTCTTGCATACTTTATTGTGTTGATTTGTAGTCTCTGCATCTCTTGCATACTTTATTGTGTTGATTTGTAGTCTCTGCATCTCTTGCATACTTTATTGTGTTGATTTGTAGTCTCTGCATCTCTTGCACACTTTATTGTGTTGATTTGTAGTCTCTGCATCTCTTGCACACTTTATTGTGTTGATTTGTAGTCTCTGCATCTCTTGCATACTTTATTGTGTTGATTTGTAGTCTCTGCATCTCTTGCATACTTTATTGTGTTGATTTGTAGTCTCTGCATCTCTTGCATACTTTATTGTGTTGATTTGTAGTCTCTGCATCTCTTGCATACTTTATTGTGTTGATTTGTAGTCTCTGCATCTCTTGCACACTTTATTGACGTGTATTGCTGTTATTGTTTATTCTTTTCTGGCTAGTAGTGAGAAACGTATTGTCCATTCACATACCATCGAGCATGTTAGTGTAGCCACTGTTACATATGTGGCTACTAATTACATGTATGCATAGACTTGTCCCTTCACATACCATCAAGCATGTTAGTGTAGCCACTGTTACATATGTGGCTACTAATTACATGTGTGCCTAGAACATGACTATCTTTTACCCTATTGCTTGCAGCCTTAGTATGTATTGCTTATTGATTTATTTTATTTTGCTATTACAATGCTTAAATGATTGTTATAAAATATATATATAGTTGAAACCACAGCCAACTCTAATATTGGGCTGCAGAAATGACCGGGGAAACCCTGACCTAGTTTGAGTTGGAAGCTAAATATTGTATATGTTTGATAGAACACTGCAAGCTTTTTGCAATTTTTTCTCAATTCTGTGAGTTTCTATTTATTTACTGATGAAAAATATTCATAATATTGATATTCCTTATTGTTAAACTGAACTTGTTACATAATATAACCTTGATTTAACATTTTGTGTTGATTTTAAAATGAATTCGTCTATATACAATACTGGAATGTGAGGTCACGTGACGGTTGTGGTATTATTTCCTCGAATTTTTACATGAGTCTTCTGGCCGTATGTTTATCGTAGGGCTACGGTCCAAGTATACACAGAATTTTAGTGGTCAGCTTCCTGTTCTTCCAGCTTCTAGCTAACAATGAGCTTATTAAGTTTAGTATATGGAAGCTTGTTATTTTTAGATATCCTGTATATGTAAGCTATAAGCAATATTGACATGTTTATATACTGACGTGTCTTGTGGTAGAAGTTTATGAATATTGTCTCCTTGGCACATTTACTAACATGTTTATATACTGACATGTCTTGTGGTAGAAGTTTATGAATATTGTCTCCTTGGCACATTTACTAACATGTTTAGATTGTTGTCTGGCGGGGAAATATGTCGAGAATTGAAGTGAGAGAATTCGCCCGTGTGTTGTCTGGCGGGGAAATATGTCGAGAATTGAAGTGAGAGAATTCGCCCGTGTGTTGTCTGGCGGGGAAATATGTCGAGAATTGAAGTGAGAGAATTCGCCCGTGTGTTGTCTGGCGGGGAAATATGTCGAGAATTGAAGTGAGAGAATTCGCCCGTGTGTTGTCTGGCGGGGAAATATGTCGAGAATTGAAGTGAGAGAATTCGCCCGTGTGTTGTCTGGCGGGGAAATATGTCGAGAATTGAAGTGAGAGAATTCGCCCGTGTGTTGTCTGGCGGGGAAATATGTCGAGAATTGAAGTGAGAGAATTCGCCCGTGTGTTGTCTGGCGGGGAAATATGTCGAGAATTGAAGTGAGAGAATTCGCCCGTGTGTTGTCTGGCGGGGAAATATGTCGAGAATTGAAGTGAGAGAATTCGCCCGTGTGTTGTCTGGCGGGGAAATATGTCGAGAATTGAAGTGAGAGAATTCGCCCGTGTGTTGTCTGGCGGGGAAATATGTCGAGAATTGAAGTGAGAGAATTCGCCCGTGTGTTGTCTGGCGGGGAAATATGTCGAGAATTGAAGTGAGAGAATTCGCCCGTGTGTTGTCTGGGCTAGCAAGGGAAACAAAGAATAGTTACACTGCTATTTACAATGCCTGTCGTAAGACGTCACTGAGATATGGTCTATGAGTCAAACATTGACAGAGAATATCTAGTCTATGAGTCAAACATTGACAGAGAATATCTGGTCTATGAGTCAAACATTGACAGAGAATATCTAGTCTATGAGTCAAACATTGACAGAGAATATCTAGTCTATGAGTCAAACATTGACAGAGAATATCTAGTCTATGAGTCAAACATTGACAGAGAATATCTGGTCTATGAGTCAAACATTGACAGAGAATGTCTATGAGTCAAACAATGACAGAGAATATCTGGTCTATGAGTCAAACGTTGACAGAGAATATCTAGTCTATGAGTCAAACATTGACAGAGAATATCTAGTCTATGAGTCAAACGTTGACAGAGAATATCTGGTCTATGAGTCAAACATTGACAGAATATCTGGTCTATGAGTCAAACGTTGACAGAGAATATCTAGTCTATGAGTCAAACATTGACAGAGAATATCTGGTCTATGAATCAAACGTTGACAGAGAATATCTGGTCTATGAGTCAAACGTTGACAGAGAATATCTGGTCTATGAGTCAAACGTTGACAGAGAATATCTGGTCTATGAGTCAAACGTTGACAGAGAATATCTGGTCTATGAGTCAAACATTGACAGAGAATATCTGGTCTATGAGTCAAACGTTGACAGAGAATATCTGGTCTATGAGTCAAACATTGACAGAGAATATCTGGTCTATGAGTCAAACGTTGACAGAGAATATCTGGTCTATGAGTCAAACATTGACAGAGAATATCTGGTCGGAAACTATGATCTCTAATCCTTCGCCTCAGCATCATCAACTTCTTCCAGACTGCATCTACGATCTCACCTTTATCGCTAGCATTCACCCTCTCTCAACTTCTTCCAGACTGCATCCACGATCTCACCTTTATCGCTAGCATTCACCCTCTCTCAACTTCTTCCAGACTGCATCTACGATCTCACCTTTATCGCTAGCATTCACCCTCTCTGATTCGCCTTTCTACCCTTACCCACATACGTATAATATATATCATATTTTATTTGTGTGTACACATTACAACTGTCCCCCTAATACCCCATACAAATCTACCCCTAGTACATAGATTCCAAAAGAATTTTCTGCCACCCCCACTTTGCACAACATAAACTTTGTAATGTTATACACATTATAACAGTTTCTTTCTCTCCCCCCCCCACACATATATGCATGCTCTATTTTCTCTTTGACATAGACAATTGATATATATTTCTGTCATATATGGTCAATTTTCAAATGATTATATGCATGAAATAGAAAATTGATGAAAAAATGGATCGTGTAAGACGGACGTAAGATGAATTTAAATGCAGAATTCAAATTGTAAATGATTATTCAATCGCAAAATCACGGAAATAATTTATTTAAAAATATTATTAATTTCTTCTTTAAGAAGCCACCGACCCCTAATCAACTGACTCCCCCATCCTTCTGAATCCACTATATCGGCTCCCTAGAACGCTTCAGTGCCCACTGGGGCAGGGGGGAGTACCGCCCATTTTGTGAAATGCTGCACCAGTACCCCTCGACCCACATCATATATGCTTTAAGCTCATGACTAACCCATTAACTCACTGCATGCTCTTTCAAACCGACCCTCTCGTTATATTCACGTCTAGACCTTGCCGTTGTACGAACTCTTCTCTTGCTCAGTGCACGTTCTGACGAATTACTTCCTATAGCGGGATGAGAATTTGCACAGCAACACACCGATATTGCACACCGAACCGAACCTTTCTGTGAGTGAGATTTGACATAGTTTCTTTCTACTTGGGTATCGATCCTCGTATTAGTATTGAGAGAGTCGATACAGAATAAACATCTGTTAAGGAATCGACAGATGCCATTGTGTTACTTTGTTGCACGTATTTGATGCTGTGTTCTCTTTGTTGCATGTTTTTGCTGCTCTGTTCTCTTTGTTGTATGTTGTTGTTCTCTGTGTACATGTATGTGATTGTTCTATGTTAGATATAGTTCTTCTATTTGTTGCGCGGGTATGTGACTTCAGGCTGCATGTATGTTGTTTCTGTTCTTTATCTTCAAGTAGTGTATGTGACTGTTCTTTAACTACACGAAGTATATGAGACTGTTCTTTAACTACACGTAGTATATGAGGCTGTTCTTTATCTTCATGTAGTATATGTGACTGTTCTTTATCTTCAAGTAGTGTATGCGCCTGTTCTTTATCTTCAAGTAGTGTATGTAACTGTTCTTTATCTTCAAGTAGTGTATGTAACTGTTCTTTATCTTCAAGTAGTGTATGTAACTGTTCTATATCTTCAAGTAGTGTATGTAACTGTTCTTTATCTTCAAGTAGTGTATGTGACTTCTTTAACTACACGTAGTATATGACTGTTCTTTAACTACACGTAGTGAAACAAGTCGTCTATCGATTCAAGTACCTGAGAACACTCCTAACATCAGATGGCAGGTTTAAACAGAGATTAGGAGTAGAATAGCTCAAGCGAAAGCATCTTTTATGAAAAATGGAAAACACACTTTGTGTGAATTCACTACCAATGACACTGCGAAAACGAATACTCCAGTGTTATATTGGTCCAATACTTCTGTATGACAACGAATCATGGACAATGAATAAACAATCAATAAGATCATTGGAAGTCACAGAAAAGTGCTTTTACAGAAGAATACTGAAAATTCCATGGCCAGCTAAGAAAACAAATGAGGTTTTAAATCAGGCCTGCACACAAAGAAACCTTGTCAAAAGAATAAGAATCCAACAATCAAGGTTCTTCTGCCATATAATGCGAAGAGAAGGCTTAGAACATTTGGTAACAACAGGTAAAATTCAGGGAAGGAGAGATCGCGGATGACATAGGGAGAAGATGCGGGATGGCCTGAGATCATGGTTCGACACAAGATCGACGTCAGAACTGATTACATGCACCAAACAGAGAGAGTTGTGAAGAGACATGATCGCCTACGCTGGCAGGCATGACACTTGATTGAGTGTATGCGACAGTTCTTTAACTACATGTAGTGTATGTGACTGTTGTCGTTGTACAATGTGGTTGTTGCTGTTTTTATCACTTACTTGTGTTATTTGTAGTTTTCTTTGTGTTATTTGTAGTTTTCTTTGTGTTATTTGTAGTTTTCTTTGTGTTATTTGTAGTTTTCTTTGTGTTATTTGTAGTTTTCTTTGTGTTATTTGTAGTTTTCTTTGTTTTAGTGCGTTTTTAAAAATTTTTGCTTTTGTCTATCTTGCTTGAGTTAATACTTGTGCTCTAACTATCTATCTAACTAACTATCTATCTATCTATTTAACTATCTTTCTATCTATCTAACTATCTATCTATCTAACTATCCGTCCGTCCGTGTTGACCAGTATCTCAGTGTCAACCCGTGTTGCTCAGTCTTCATGTGTCAACCGTTGTTGCTAATTTATTATTCTGTTTTAGCCGATGATGGCCAAAGACTTTCTTTGAACTATTATTACTGATCGACTACGGAAGATATACTATATCATTGTCTATCATATACTTATAGAAGCCATACTGTATATTAGTCTACTTGATCCATGTTAGTGATAAGTTGCAGTTCTATATTTGATTTGCAAGTTCAATGAATAACAATAATAAGAATTCCTCAAGTCGGATTTAGGTGGCCCCCACCAAACAAGAACAAGCTCTAATTTCGATTGCTTGTTCCCCACTAAATAAGATTGCCGTTCCCACTAAGTAGCAAAATTGCTTGTTCCCCAATAAATAACAAAATTGCTTGTTCCCCAATAAATAACAAAATTGCTTGTTCCCCAATAAATTGCTTGTTCCCCACTAAATAGCAAGATTGCTTATTCTCAACTAAATAACAAGATTGCTTATTCTCAACTAAATAACAAGATTGCTTGTTCCCCACTAAATAGCAAGATTGCTTATTCCACACTAAATGGCCAAATTGCTTGTTCCCCACTAAATAACAAGATTGCTTGTTCTCATGCATACTATCAAAAGAATTGTTTTACTCAAAGGGAAGCCATGTCTGTTTCATATGTTCTAATCATGCTATCTTGGGCTGTTTCACTACTGTCTCGAGCGATACTTCTATCTCTCCTGCCAGTGTAGTTATTTTATATCCCAAATATTTGTTTGTTGTCTGCTCTTTGTAAGGGTCCTACATCTTTCTTGTCTTATTTTCTAGAATTATGTATTCTGTTGTGCCTCACATCATCACGATAAGAAGAGATTTCAAGAGCCTTCTTTTGTGTGAGCTTTATAAATAGTGTCGTCTCTTCTTCCCCCTTCCGCGCCTCTGTTATTTCTGATGTCCACCATTAGCGTGGACGACCTTTTGCTTTGTATCCACTATATCGGAGTAACATTGATCTTTGAGGCGTGGTGTCTGTTAGTTATCTGCTTCTGTGACCGAACAATTAAATTTGTTGTTTCTTGATGAAGTTCAGTACTGTAGTTGTACGCACTTTTTTCCTGATGTCTTCTTTTCACAACCGGTCTCTTCTTGATACTCCCATCATTCTGCGTAGACACCTCATCTCTGTCGTGACTAGTTTCTTCTTGATACGCCCATCATTCTGCGTAGACACTTATCTATATCGTGACTAGATCCACATTATCATTCTTTACCATAATTTATATTCAAAATTTCTGACTTCTTCTCTCCATATTTTTTTTAATCGATCAAATCTCACATCCACACAAAATAATCGATTAGTACTTGTATTTTATATTGCTAGATCTTTACCTCAGCAATGCTGCTCAGATACAATGGATACAAAGCAAAAGTCAGGCCACGCAAAAGATAGGCCTCAGAGATAACAGAGGTGACGAAAGCCACTGTCTACGAAACGCGCACAAGGGCCTGTTTTAGACATCTCTTTTTGACCTGACGCTGTCAGACAAAACAGGACGTGAGAAAAGAAAGATCTTCACCTCAGAGATAACAGCGGCGGTGAAAAAAACACTATTTATGAAGCACACACCGGTGGGTGAATCCGAATACACCAGTTGCAAGGGGCAGACCAAGAAAAATATGGAAGTTACAGACATCTTAAAACTACAAAATATCACAGCATATCAAGCGACCTATATACTATATAGGAAACCGTTCATCAGTTAAACCTGCTACGCCTAACGGCAAAAGAAAACAGAGTAGGATAAAAGAACATAAGAAAGACGCAAAAGCCCGTTCTAGAAATCTTTTCTTATCCTGACGCTGTGAGACAAAACATGATTAGAGAAAAGATTTTCACCAAATAAAATGTAATGTTACTTTCTCCCAGTCACATTGTAGATTTGCCATTGCAACTACAAGCATTTAAAGTCTTGTTTTAATTTCATCTGTATTTCTATTGTGAAGTTGCATAATATAGTATTAATAAACGTATTGAAAACAATACATTGAACTAATGAGGCCTCCATATTTTGAACGTGTAGCTTCTGTAACCATAAATGCGGCCGTGACCTGATTTTTCCCTTCTGCATCAAAGTGTCTTTCTCTCTTTCCATTGTCCTTGTGTTCAGAACGCGCGTACTCGTACGCTGATGTTGTAGTATCGACGGTTGAATGAGATCGATTATGGCTACCAGAAGTCGGCAACTTGTGAGTTCTCGTAGTGTATTGTGAGGGCGCGATGCTCTAGCCACACGTGTTATTTTAGGTGCGTCATTCCCAACTGCTCTGTCCATGAACATTCATATATTTTCACTTGAAATGTCGCTCTGTACACACTTCCCACTACTGGCACAGTCTGGTCTTGCGACGCCTCCTCCCTCTCCCCTTCTTTCTACTCCCTAACTCATCACCTCTTACCCGCTCCCTCCCTGCTAGCGTGCCTTACACTACTCACTTCCCTCCTACTAACAACGACTCTGATATCCGCCTTGATTAGACAGACGCCAAGATTCTGTGTTTGTGTATGTGTGTGCTCACACTGCTTGTCTGTACTACTTATTCTCAACACAGGATCACACACATTGGAAAATATATTGTTTCGTGTCTTCCCTCGCTTTTACAATCACATTTTATATTTATCAACCAGTTTGTATATTTCAACACAGTTCATTGATGAAAGGAAAATTCAGAACTATAAGTGTTATAATGCTATTCTCTACAGTTTAATTTGGGATTTTAGTACTTCCTAGCTGTTGCGTGTGAAATGAAGTGACCTGGTTCAAGGATAGTCTTGTGTAGAATTTATGTGGCTAAAGAATGTGCGATATCCTATCTAAAGTTTTGTGTGTTTTTGTTGGCTAATTTTTCGTATTTTAATTGTATGTTATGGAAGTATGAATGAAAATGTGTTGTTTCGCAAATGAAGTAATTGTGTTTTAGTTGTAGTCGTGGTAGATATACACGCGCTGTTCTCTTTCTCTCTCGCTAACTTTCTCATTCTCTAACAAACCATAGTGTGATAAGGTATTAGTTACACGATTCTCTCTCGCTAACTTTCTCATTCTCCAACAAACCATAGTGTGATAAGGTATTAGTTACACGATTCTCTCTAGCTAACTTTCTCATTCTCTAACAAACCATAGTGTGATAAGGTATTAGTTACACGATTCTCTCTAGCTAACTTTCTCATTCTCTAACAAACCATAGTGTGATAAGGTATTAGTTACACGATTCTCTCTCGCTAACTTTCTCATTCTCCAACAAACCATAGTGTGATAAGGTATTAGTTACACGATTCTCTCTAGCTAACTTTCTCATTCTCCAACAAACCATAGTGTGATAAGGTATTAGTTACACGATTCTCTCTAGCTAACTTTCTCATTCTCTAACAATCCATAGTGTGATAAGGTATTAGTTACACGATTCTCTCTCGCTAACTTTCTCATTCTCCAACAAACCATAGTGTGATAAGGTATTAGTTACACGATTCTCTCTCGCTAACTTTCTCATTCTCTAACAAACCATAGTGTGATAAGGTATTAGTTACACGATTCTCTCTAGCTAACTTTCTCATTCTCTAACAAACCATAGTGTGATAAGGTATTAGTTACACGATTCTCTCTTCGCTAACTTTCTCATTCTCTAACAAACCATAGTGTGATAAGGTATTAGTTACACGATTCTCTCTAGCTAACTTTCTCATTCTCCAACAAACCATAGTGTGATAAGGTATTAATTACACGATTCTCTCTTCGCTAACTTTCTCATTCTCTAACAAACCATAGTGTGATAAGGTATTAGTTACACGATTCTCTCTAGCTAACTTTCTCATTCTCTAACAAACCATAGTGGGATAAGGTATTAGTTACACGATTCTCTCTAGCTAACTTTCTCATTCTCTAACAAACCATAGTGGGATAAGGTATTAGTTACACGATTCTCTCTAGCTAACTTTCTCATTCTCTAACAAACCATAGTGTGATAAGGTATTAGTTACACGGTTTCTCTCTCCTAACTTTCTCATTCTCTAACAAACCATAGTGGGATAAGGTATTAGTTACACGATTCTCTCTAGCTAACTTTCTCATTCTCTAACAAACCATAGTGTGATAAGGTATTAGTTACACGATTCTCTCTTTCTCACTAAATCTCTCACTTTTTATTTTCTCTTCTACCATTTACTTCTTAATAGAAGTGTTTAGAGAAGGGGGTAGGGGTGGGTGGTGTAGTGATCTTGTGTGTTCTTGTTCTAAGGCAATTTGTAAGCAGTTATTCATTTTCTTAAGACTGTTCTTGATTCCGTCGTCCATCTTTTGCGTGGTCTTGCTCTGTACTCATTATACTTTTTCAGTGTGCCTCTCTGTGGTAGACGATACAAGGGCATTCTTGTCAGGTGTCCAAACCATTGAATTTTTTGTTCTTTTCTGAATTGAATGACTGGTTTCACGTCCAATCTTCTACTTATTTCTAATTTTGTCTCTTATTGTCACACCTGCAGCTCGTCTAAGGTACCTCATCTCTGTCGTTATGATTTTCCGCTCATTAGCTGCTACTGGCCATGTCTGACACTGGTAACAGTGTTGGCCAGAAAATCGTTTAGCGGTATCTCTTTATGTGACAAGTGGTGTTAACTGTCCCAGTACCTGGTTGACGTTTGTTCATCGATTGCTGTAGTAACAACCCAGAATGCTGTATATATATCAAGCAAAGGAACCCTTTCATACCTCGTGGTATATGGGTCAATACAGTGTTAGGCCTGTATTTTCATTGACCGTCGACACATGAGGGGTGATGTGGTCAGCATCACGCCGGCCGCCTTTACTTTCCCAGAGAATGTCTGGTACTAGTTGATGCTGGGTCGACCTGAGAGCCGTCGGGAAAAATTCCGCGCGCATTGCGGGAGCTGAACCCAGACCACCAGCCTTGCGAAGCGAGTTCACTAACAACTACGCTACAGCTGCTCTATATATATATATATATATATATATATATATATATATATATATATATATATATATATATATATATATATATATATATATATATATATTGATTTGATAGAACCATTAGTATTCCACTTCAATGAGTAACCATGTGTGCTCCGATCTCTTTCTTACACAGGATGATCACAGCTGCAGTGAACGAACCCCGTAGCACCGGCGAGGGTCCCCGGTGTAATTTTGAAGATGGTGAAGATATTTTTGTAAGAATTTTATTTTTATTCTCTTCTAATGAATTTTGCCCGGCAGCGGTTTTCCAGCCTGCTCTTTTCGATTTTGAACTGCCGGGGGTTTCTTTTACGTGATCAAATTGAACACGGGACCTACATTTTATCGTCCGTCTCCGATGGGACTAGAAACCAGATCTCACATACACTGATTTCATGGATCTCTGGAAAAATATCCAGATGGCTCCGCGAGGGAGCGAACCTGGTACCTTTGTCACGAGAGATGAGCACCTAGCTTCTTGACCTGACGCTGCGAGGCAAGCAGGATTGGAGGAAAGAAAAAGAAAGCTTTCTTCCTTTCAACTATAGCTCTCTCCTTATTTCACACACACACACAGTTTCTTGATATCGAAGCATAGCATAAACAATACAATTTGGTAATCTAGACATACATTTTCTATTCATAAGTTACATGTAAGAATCAACTGTAGCCGAATGAATGTTGATATGATTCATGGGTTAAGCCCCATGTTAGAATATCTTACTACTCAGGGTAAGCCCCTGTTGGAATCTGTCTCTACCCATCTACGACGTATTTGACCAAGCCGTCTCACCTGTTTTATTGTTGTACTGTATTGTTTGTTGAGTCATGGAATTGTTTGATGATAGTTTCAATGTTGTTTGTTTGTTTGTTTTAGAGGGCTATTATTGTTAGTATGTCATTATTGGTAAAACGTTATATGTGCGCTTGGTTGTTTAACCAGTGTTACATTTTAGCATCGATGACAGTTTAGTAGTGTCTGCATATAGTGGCCTGTGCTGTCATATTGGGGACATGTGCTCGATATAGTGACGTGTGCTACGTATAGTGACATGTGCTACGTATAGTGACGTGTTTGATATAGTGACTTGTGCTACGTATAGTGAGTGACCTGTGCTTGATATAGTGACATATAGTGAGTGAACTGTGCTTGATATAGTGACATAGTGAGTGACCAGTGCTCGATATAGTGATATAGTGAGTGACCAGTGCCCGATATAGTGACATATAGTGAGTGACCTGTGCTTGATATAGTGACATATAGTGAGTGACCAGTGCTCGATATAGTGACATAGTGAGTGACCTGTGCTCGATATACTGACATAAAGTGAGTGACCTGTGCTCGATATACTGACATAAAGTGAGTGACCTGTGCTTGATATACTGACATATAGTAGGTGACCTGTGCTTGGTATACTGACATATAGTAGGTGACCTGTGCTTGGTATAATGAAATGCCCTACGGTCTGTAGGAATGTATTACGTTAGTTAAATATTTCTTTATAAGTACATGTTCTATGACACTTATATTCTAACATCTGTAACTGTGTAAGCTGTTGTATGATCTAACTTAAAATAATAATTCTGTTCCTAACGTTATACGTTACATAGGGTATCTATTTCTCCATGCCGTTCTTTCATAGGCAACTCGCTCGATCTCCTCCATGGAACTCAGACCCATACTTCTTGCCTCTCTCAGCAAAGTTCGTTTCATTGTCTTCCTCTCTTTCATGAACCCTTTGCATCCCACTTCAATGTCTGCTTTGATATTTGTTGATCATTTCTTCTCAAGGTGTGTTCAACATATCTCCATCTTCTCCTTCTTATAACAGTTGTTACTAGTGATTGACCAGACATTTCTTCTCAAGGTGTGTTCAACATATCTCCATCTTCTCCTTCTTATAACAGTTGTTACTAGTGATTGACCAGACATTTCTTCTCAAGGTGTGTTCAACATATCTCCATCTTCTCCTTCTTATAACAGTTGTTACTAGTGATTGACCAGACATTTCTTCTCAAGGTGTGTTCAACATATCTCCATCTTCTCCTTCTTATAACCGTTGTTACTAGTGGTAATTTATTATTATATATTTATTTGATGTAACTTACTATATTTATATTTATACATAACCGATTCAGATTTCGATCCTGCTTGTTCTGTACACAAGGTTTTTATATTGTTATTGTTGTGAAACGAGTGTTCATCTTAAACTGTGTGTGTCTTGGATATGACGGACTCCGTGCCTGTTTCACAACATCCTCCATCTCGAGGACCAGCTCCACCACTTCCAGAGAAACCACCATCGGTTGCAGAACGTACACGTCTACTTCGATCTAGCTTCCGTAAAGACGACTCTGAGAAGCCAAAGATACCAGAGAAACCAGATAACAGAAACATTATGGCAAACGTCTCCAATATGAAATCAGAGTACTCAGGTAACTCGGTCAATGGTGAGAGATCTCCATCGCCTCCACAGTCTAATGTTGGACTTACTACTAGCAACTCAGGGTCACTCACCCCATCTGGGGGAGGGCCTCCACCACAGAAACCACCAGTTCCTGATAAAAATATTTCAGCGGCTGTGTTAACAGACATTAACAAAGAGGTCAATGGAAGACAATCTCCAGGAACGGTGCCACCTGTATGTATCTTTGTAACATATCTACAGCATGTTTACGTTTGTTACTGTTTTTTTCCCTGTAATATCAAGTCATTTTATTGGTTAGTTTTAAATTATAGTATGTGTTGTCTCACGTGAGCATGCGTTTTATCACGTATTCAACAAACCTGGTCTGATCAAACAAACATGGACCGGGTAATCTGTTTTATGTAGTTCACAGCCAACCATTTAACTGCATTTTGTCCTCACCATTTTGTTGCTTGTTAGTGTTTATGACTCATTCTTTTCTCATGTAGTTACTACTTTGATATGTTATTGTTTTTTTCTCTTACCATTTGTTGATACTGCTTCTTCTATTAGTATTACTACTACGTTTACTAGTATTACTACTGTTAAATTACTGTTACTACTATTGCTCAATTAATCAAGTGCCATGCCTAGGCGATCATGTATCTCCACAACTCTCTCTGCTTGGTGCATGTTCTGACGTCGATCTTTTGTTGAACCATGATGTCAGGCCATCCATCATCTTCTCCCTCTGTCTTCCACGATCTCTCTTTCCCTGAATTTTACATGTAGTCACCAAATGTTCTAAACCTTTTCTTCGCATTGCATGCCCGAAGAGCCTTGATTGTCGGATTCTTATTCTTTTGTAACGGTTTCTTTGTGTGCAGGCCTGATTTAAAACCTCATTTGTTTTTTCTTCGTTCTCCATAGAATTTTCAGTATTCTTCTGTAAAACCACATCTCCATGGCTTCCAATGATCTCATTGATTGTTTGTTCATTGTCTATGATTCGCTGCCATACATAAGTATTGGTTTAATATAGTGAAACTATTGTTACTACTTCAGTACTTATTCTTCTACTACTTTACTACTATAACATAACATTTCTCGTAGCCTTTTCAGACCTTAGACATAAAGTGCCTGTCACTTCACATTTCTACACCCTATTGTGCAGGAGGTAGGAGGACCAATTCATTTCCTCACATGTTAAACGTTGTGTCTGGGATTGAACCCACAACCCTCTTGTGTCCAAGTCGACAGACAAACATTTACGAATTACCATAATCCGTCCCACCTTCTACTACAGTGGTTCTCAATCTTCCTAATGCCACTCCCCTTTAATACAGTTCCTCATATTGTGGTGATCTCCAACTATACAATTATGTAACAATATTTATTTCTAATTATGATAAATATATGTTTTATGGTCTTACGCGAACCCTGTGAAATGGTCGTTCGACCTCCAAAGGATCGCGACCCACAGTTTGAGAACCGCTGTTCTACTACTATAACTACTATTTCTCAAGGCTGCTATTTTGGGCATGTTCATATGGAGAATCTATGTTGGTACGTTTAGCAGTTTCTCCCCCTCTCCCGCCGTACCCCCATCCTCCGTCAGCTGACAAATCTAAGGGAGCGGCAAGGTCGATATAGCTTGCCGCTAGCGACATGGCATGAGTTACCAGATTAGGAACAAATATAGTGACATACTGTCTTCGTTGCTCAGATTTGTTCTCGGGGTTTACTCGCCAAACCTTTGCCATAAATGGGTATAGCTACAAGACAGCAATAGTTTGAAATCCGACTTTACCGTCTCCTAGATGAGTTACCTACCAAGGTTATAACATGTAATAACAAAGTACTGTAGTTTTAGAAAATACGCAGGAACGTTTCGACCAAAAGGCACTTATCAGGCAAACGATACAACAGGAGTGACGAATTTCACAGCACACTACATATATACTAAGACAAAGACATCCCAACGGTCCTAAAATGACAATATTTGGTATTACGTGTTTCTTCATTTTACATAGCTTTACTGCAGTCTCCCCCCTATATCGATAACACTAAAAAAGGTTACTGAGTCCGATCTGCTGGAAGCTACTGGTTTTGTGGCGCCAGTTGGTCGTTCTTCTACTACTAAAATTACTATTACATTTACCACTAAACTTTCTTGTACCAACTGAAACATGGGACTGCACTATGCATTTTCAGTAACTATACTAATGTGTATTTTTTGTTAAATACTATCTCTAACCAAGAACTGCTCGCAAGATGTTAACAAGAGAATATGAGCACCATCATCTGAAGACGACGCTGGAGATGGATCGTGCATGTGATGCGCATGGAGACTGGTTCTGACACAAAAATTGCACTGAGATGAACTCCAGAGGGTAAACGAAAACATGGAAGATCCAAGACAACCTGGAGGAGAACGATAGAGCAAGAGCTGAAGGAAATGAATCATAGCTGGAACACAAAACAGAGGAAGGCCATGAATAGAGCAGAATGGTGTGTGCTTGTTGCTGCCCTAAACGCCAAGGATGTAAGAGGCTAAAAGAGAGAGAGAAATACTAATAATGTGTCCGATCTGGATGGGTTGTTAGCTCTAACCCAACCCACTTGACCTGAAGGATGGTGTGCTCTCTTTGTCTGACCTGCATGACCTTTCGGACCCATTGCACCGTGGCCTCCGGTAATGTACGGCCGTTTAGCTCAGTCGGGAAATCGGAAACTTCTTGAGATGGGGGCTGAATTGTAAATATGTTTGATAGAATACTACAAGTGTTATTGTAATGTTATATAATTATGTGTGTCCATGGTTATTTATTGATGGAAATTGTTAATAATAGTCATATTTCTTAGCATTAAATTTAGACAATTAATGTAGGTGTCGAAATATCTCTCCATATTCCCCATTACACCTCATGGTATGAAAACACGTTTCTTTACATTTATTTATAATATCCCATTATATTTTGAAATTGATTTTTGCTAGATAAAAGAAAGCGTAAAACTACATTTGTCTCATGTGTTTTGATAAGCAACCAAATTTTGATCAGATTTTTTAATTGATATACCGCGTTTATAAATGGTGCAGCTACATTTGTCTCACTGTTACCGCTGCTCTTGTTCAATCACTTGGTGTCATAGTTGACTGAAGACGTTAGAAAATATATACCTTTTTTTTAAAACTAGCTCAACTAATTCATAATTTGATCAAGACAGCTCATATTGACTAGCTCAACTAATTCATAATTTGATCAAGACAGCTCATATTGAATTGAAAATAGTTGTGTTGATTTACGCATTTCTGCAGTAATAAGATTTCCAAATTTCATGATTCCGGACTCAGGTTGTTCCCATGACACATACGTAGACAATTAGTTTCATAATTAAGATTGCACCGCCTACATGTTGATCTGATATATATATATGTTAACATGGGTGAGATTCCATTCCTACCTTAAATTTTAGTTTCTTCAACGTGTTGAAGAAATTGTTTGATAAAAACCTTCGAATGATTCATCCAACGTGACAGATTGGCTGCCAGCTAGTACTTAGATTACAGAAACGTAGAGAGCAGCGGTACGATTCACTAGCTTCAAGATGTCTTCAGAAAAGTAGTAGTTCGTGAACTCTGGTTACCATAGCAACCATACTTTCATGCGCCCTCTTCACTTCTCTGTCTCTCTCAGCTGTCCGTCTCTAGAATGTATATTGCCCAAGTTTACTTGTGTGTAATCTTCTTCATATAAGCACTGATATTGTTTATATAGATGAGATCTCATGATGAACTCAACTGTTATTTGAAACCCCCGACCCATCCCCGTGTGGTGTAGGGTTATGCGCCTACAAGTAGACCAGCACGTCCGAGTTCTGCGATGTTTTTATTTATTAAGGTAGCTTCCCTAGGTCCTACATCAGTCGTCTATGCCTTGTAGGTCGTAGTGTTACATCAGTCGTCTATGCCTTGTAGGTCGTAGTGTTACATCAGTCGTCTATGCCTTGTAGGTCGTAGTGTTACATCAGTCGTCTATGCCTTGTAGGTCGTAGTGTTACTATTCTTTGCTTCCTTTGCTGGGCCCCGGCACCACACAGCCCATGTACTGTATGAGAACCGCTGTTCCAGTTCTAAACTGACGTTAGTTTAGAATGTCAAGAATTTGTTGAAGTTATCTCTTCTAGAAATCTCTGGAGGCTACAGAGATGTGATTTTTTTTTTACAAGAGAATGCTTATATCACATGGACTGTTGGAATGACTAATGTTAATGTGTTGAAAAAGCTCACGACACATTATCATGACGTATGCGATCTTGGATCTCAACAAATATCTGGTGTTTGCTATCATCTCACATGTTGACACATTGTGATACCGGTAACATTAATGGGAGACGAGTCTGAGAGAGAGAGAGAGAGAGAGAGAGAGAAAGAAATAATTCTGGACGGTCTGGCTTCATGGCACGAAGGAGTGTCAACATATGAACTGGTAATCGGCAACAAGGGCAGACGTTTGTGGAGATGCATAATCGCATACGCTAGCCGGCTAGGCACATAATGATGATGATCTATTCCAGTCTACGGTTTGTTTGCAGTCTGTTTTGTGAAGACATCTTCTTTCTTCTTCTATCGTCACATTGCTACCGGGTTGTTGCACAGTGTCGTGGTTTTTGTCTTTTGTCGTCACGTTGCTACTGGGTTGTTGCACAGTGTCGTGGTTTTCTGTTTTTGTCTTATGCTGTTCTGGTGGCTGGGGTGATTGTTATTTTTGCTCTTTGACAGGATTCTGCTATGCCATCTAACCATCTTTTCCGTGGTCTTCCTCTCGCCTTCTTTCCTGATGTTCTGTTGTAGAAGACTTTGTATACTGTGGGGTTTGGATGCATTCTTATTAAGTGGCCAAACCACTTCATTCTTTGTTTCTCAATGTAATTCAAGCACGGTTTTGTGCTAACTTTCTTTCTTATGCTGATTTTGAAGAGGTGACTGTTACATAGTAAGCAGTGACGTGTAGTTAACATGCAATGGGGTATAGAAACACAACCTAATCAGCAACTGCTAAACACCAACATCTTCTGCCAGCAGACAGCTTTACATGTCTCGGTAGCATCCTATCCATAGTGACACATATCGACTCTGAGGTTAACAATAGAATATACAACGTCAGTGTTGCATTCGGAAGCTACTATGAAAGATGTGTACACGTATGTTATATGTGTATACTTGTATGTATGTATGTATGTATGCTGGATGTTTCGTCTTATATAAAAAAAAACTATCGTGACTGCCTGTAGTACCACATTTTAGGGCAGTGTAGGACAGTTAGGACGAGAGCATGAGAAATGCAATAGTTAGTACAGTCGTCGCGAAGACGTTCAGATTAGAATTTTACTTTTATACACACAACAGCAAAACGCCCCAGGACTTACCGTGAATTGAACACGGGTCTACCACATGGGAGCCGCACTCTAGTCCATTCGACCAGATGCTCCTCCTTAATACAAACACAGCCCGCCTGCCCAGCGTGTTCGTAGCGCATTGGTCTACGGGTGACAAGCTCCCTGTGAATGCGGGTTCAATTTTGCGGGCTGGCAGAAAAGCCACAGGTTCACCAGATTTACGGTGTTCGTGGTGAAGGGTTACGATGTCCATGGCACCGAGCCGAAGAGCTGAAAGCTCAAGTGCTTCTGGATCGGTAACAAAAAATTTTTTTTTTTTAAAATACAAACACAAAAAGCATGTATCGCATGTGTTTGTGCAAACACTCTCTTCGATCGAATATGTCCTGATTATTCTGTGTTGAACAGTCGCTGCTGTTTATGAAAGACACTATTTAATGAAACTTTTTTTTTTAGAGCTAGTTGGTTTTGTTTTTAAAAGCGCTCATCTCTAGGGCTAGGCAATGCGAGCCGTAAGAAATCAAGGTTTGTGGTTGGAATCTTGTGTTTAGTCATTTGTTTCTCCGGATGCTACTAATAGTTGTTTATTTTCTGTTTATTGATCCTAGTCATTGGTTCCGTTTCTTCCCCTGGGCTTCTTGACACGTCTTATTTACTGATTACAAACACGATTTTATATTGATTATCAACTTCTTGTGCTGTTTGCTATATGTGTCAATATTAGGTATAAGGAGACGGTTTGCATATATCTATATCTATTTGTTTCACTTTAAGCTGCTGAATTATTTTACTTGCAAGCGGGTTCCATCATCATTCACATCTCTCCCTTTATTCCTTCTTAGTTCAATGTAACCGGTCATGTAATTCATAAAAGAACAACAGATTAAATGGTTTCGACACCTGACAAGAATGCCCTGGTATCGTCTACCACAGAGAACAACACAGAGAAAGTATAACGAGTACAGAGCAAGAGGTAGGTCGCGCAAACGATGGAGTGATGGCATCAAAAACAGTCTTTAAGAAAATGAATAACGGTTTACAAAGTGCCTTACAAAAAGCACACACAAGATCACTTCTACAAAGAAGTAAATGGTGGAAGAGAAAATGAAGAGTGAGAGATTTATGGAGAAAGAGAGATTTGTCACTAATACCTATTACACTGTTGTTGTTGACCTCATGTGTCTTTACTCATTTGCCACTCATAGTTAACTCCTTTGTAGGACTTCATGAGACTACACTCTTTCTATGATTGGCGTGTTGCCTATTCTAGTGTTGTTTTGTTGATTTACTGTTGCCAGCAAACACTAGGTTTGTGTGGTCAGAGACCAGGCAAGAACTGTTATGTTTACTAACTAGTGACTCCAACCATCAGTATGCACATAGACATCTTGCAGGAAAAGGATGGAGGGAAAGAAAGCAAACAACGCACTTGACCCCCAGTGATATGGGGTCTTTTCTTTTTAAGCAATATATGCTTTAAAATACCCGAAAAACTCGGTGCTGCTTTTTAGGGCGGTCTAGGATAGATAGGACGAGAGCCTGAGGAATTTAATGGCTAGTGCAGTCGCCGCGAAGCTGTTCAGGTTAGGATTTTTCATTTATGTCCGCAACAGAAAAAAACTCCTTTGTCTTACCATGAATGGAACACGGGACCCAGCATCGAAGCCGAGCTCTAATCCATTCGGCCGGACGCTCCTCAACTTATGCTTTAATCGTTCTAAAATGTTTGGTTTTATTCAAGGGGAATAATCAATATAACTGCTTGATAATCTTTTACAGCGTTATATCCCTTTTATTTACACTTTTATTGTGGTATTTTCATACATCGTTGGCCAAGTTTTTCGTAATCTTAATTATACAACTTGATGTCGTAGTCTAATTATAAACTTGTCAGTCACAGTCATTCTTTGCACATCACACTACCTTTGCATTTCAGTATTGTTAGATTGAAATTCAAGTATGTTAAAAACAACAAAACGCACCAAAACAAAGTTATAAATATGTCACAAATATCAATTAGATCTAAGGACTGTCAATTTTTTTTCTCTTTCACTTGGAAGCACTTGAGCTTTAAGCTCTTCGGCTCGGTGCCACGGACATCGTAACTCTTCGGTTCGGTGCAACGAACACCGTAAATCTGGAGAACCTGTGGCTTTTCTGCCAGCCCGCGGAATTGAACCCGCACTCACAAAGGGCTTGTCACCCGTCGTCCAACGCGCTACGAACACGCTGGGTCAATACATTGAACATTTTTCATCAATAAATAACCACTAACTTATAGAATCGTGTAAAATTGTAATAAAATAATTGAAGTTCTTATCAAACATTAGGTAAAAGTTAACCCAAACTGAGTGTGTTTTTAACCAGACATAAACCACCAGTACGCATACACTACATCTGTTGGGGGAGAGTGAGCACAATATTCTTCCTGTATTCAATAAATCTACTGGATGTGTAGAAGCGAAGATCGGAGCACCTATGTCCGGAGAGCTATGATGATAGTCCTCATATAACTGATATGTTCCAGCTCGCAGTGATATGACATCAGCTCAGTAATCCCTAACCAGTAGCACAACTGACGAGAACGTCTGATCGTGACCTCCGATAACATACGGCCGGCGGGTCTCAGGTACACATTCTAGTAAATAAGATCACAACTGTCGCGTGATACTGGCATTCAAGTATTGTTGTATAGAGACTAATTCATTTGAAAAACAACACATCACATCAATGTTATATTGTGTAGTAAGTTCAGTTGAAATCTATGGAATATCAATATTATTCATATTTGTCATCAATAAATTATCATGAACGCATAGAATTGAGTAAAATTGCAAAAAACCTTACAGTGTTCTCTCAAACATACAAAAATCAGCCCCCATTAAAAAGGAATTGTCTATTTCCCGTCTGAGCTAGTCGGCCTTATGTTGCCGGGGGCCGCAGTCTGATTTACCGAGGTAGTCGGTCTTTTGCTAGAGTTAACCGGACTTTTAAAAGCAACATAACCGGCGGTACACTAGCAAGGTGAATTTTGACGACGATTGTTCTGTTTATTTTAAGCGATTACTACCCGTTGGTGTGATGTTGCTAACATTGATATCAGATGTATTCATCAATCGTGCTCACATGTGTTCATCAATCTTGTATCCTTTGCTTGATAAAGACCTTTTGGTCGAAACGTTGCTGTGTATTGTTATTGTATTTTGTCACACTACAGTACTTCGTTTTTACGTGTTTCGACATTTTAAACTGGTCACGATGACGTCAATGAGAAATAGTAGTCCAGAATGTGGAATGGCTTAGTTTAGTCACACGGTTTGACAGTGTTTGACCATAGATCATGCTTGTAGCCACGTCCAAGCACAGCAACTAGAGTTGACATTCTTCATATTTGTTATGTCTGTTCTCCAACTGAACAGTGTGCTCGTCTACATCTCATCAGCACTAACTGTGACTTTTCTATGCACATTTTTCATTCTGTACTGCTGACCGATATCAATGACTATAATGAAACAGTACACATGATAAGGTAACCTCTTGGTATATCATTCATTTTTTGTTATTATTTAAGAACTGCGTGTTGGATGAGAGCATTACGATATCTGTTGAATCCAGTCAGCGATTTATAGAGTATATAATTAAACGGTGGCGAAACATGTAAACACAAAGTACTGTAGTTTGACAAAATACAATAACAATACACATCTACGTTTCGATCAAAAGGCCTTTATCAAGCAAAGGATACAACACAGAAGTGAAGAAATTCACTTCTTACACAGCACAGAACATACAGAATCGGACCTAACCGCTTAGGTCCAATTGTATCCAAAGGTACAATGCATTACGTTTCCAAGTTCGTGGGTTTGAGTCCAGACTGTGCCGTTCTGTTTTCGAGTGCATTTTTCAGAGACCCTAGGATTTTTGCCTGAGCTTCTGAGTTCTTTCTTTGTGCAATACTCTCGGTAGGGGACGTGTGCCATTTCTGCAGAGAGGGACCGAGCCATACGCGATAAAACCCAGTGCAACGAAGTTAAGCTTTCGTGTTTAGTTAGACCCATTATCTCCCAGTGTTTAGTTAGACCCATTATCTCCCAGTGTTTAGTTAGACCCATTATCTCCCAGTGTTTAGTTAGACCCATTATCTCCCAGTGTTTAGTTAGACCCATTATCTCCCAGTGGGTTTGAGTTTGCACTCGTCCGTTCCCTTCCCCCAGTGTTGAGACATTTAAGCTTATAATTGTGCTTCCCCTGCGGATATATCTCTTGTCGATAATTTTCTGTCCCGGTGTAGGTTTCCAGAGTTCTGTCTCCAATCTCAACTGATTGCTGAATTATTTATTACTGCTTTTGTTGGATAATTCTGTTACTTAAACGTCCCACTGAGAGGTGGTTTAACGAGGTCTTTGTTGTCACTGCGTTTCTTGCCTTTGATCAATATTCTATTCATGTGTATGTGTTTGTGTGAAACTACATTAAGTGCTTATTATACCAGACCGACAATGTTGTTTTTGTCTCTCTCTCTCTCTCTCTCTCTCTCTCTCTTTACACAATAATAAATAAGGTCTTAGCCTTGGTTTTTATTTTAACTCATGTTTTTGTTTAACTTTTCTTGTCGTTTTAACAATTCTTTTTATTTTTTTCCATTAACTAATGTTTCGTTTTAACCGTTTAAAAAAATTAACCTTGACATTTTTAACATTGATCACAGTAGTTCGTTGCTACCTTTCGTCATTTGTTGGGGAAGACTGGGCACCTATGAGTCTACCCGGAGTGCTGTGATGACAGTTCAAAAACTAATGTTATAGTCTATATGTTTTTGTGTTGTGCGTTATGCAAGTTTCTTGAAACGTATGCACACATCTCATGTGGGTTCATACACTTTGACCTCCTCTCTGGAATAATAAATCAAAAAGACTAGCTCTTTAGGGATTTCAATACTATTTTAAAAAATAAGGGGGTGTTGTTGTTCAGAAAAGACTTCCGAGCGTGGGAACATTAAGCATTACAATTTTGCTCACGCGTCTGTTTGATATGAAGCGTCCTTGTTACCTCAGGTATCCTTCTTGACATTGAGAAGTAATATCATCGCTGACTCAGTAAGGTCTACATGCTTGGAATGCCAGCACTACCATATTGGAGATTGTGGAGATTATTGTCATATTAACAGGATAAACTTGTCCAACTTATTTAGTAGCTGCCATTGTTCGTCAACATTAACTCATTCGCTCTTCTGAGCAGTTATACTAGCTCAATGCATTTTTTTAGATGATGGAAAGCCAATATACAGGCTAGTTCAGTATGAAATAGTGGCATATCCTTTACAGGACATGGCTATCAACAACAGTAAATGAGTCGTTGATTTTCTAGGCACTACTTATATGTTCAGTAGTTTGCCATTGCTTTCTGATCAGTGAGGTCTATTTTTACCTTTTGTAAAAATCCCACGGAAACGAATTTGCTTCCAAACTTTGCCACCGTGGGGTTTGAACCAGGTACGCTTGGGTTTGTGATAGAGCTCAGTACCGCATGAGCTACAGGTGCCAGTTCAGTATACACTGCAATATAAGTGCGTCTGGATGCAACAAACAAATTACGTGGGGGTGTGAAGGGGTCAAGTTGTATGTGTTTGGAGGAATTCAGGAGAAGTGATGAAATCAGAGACATGTCTGGTCAACCACTAGTGACAACTGTTATAAAACAAAGGAAAGAAATTGAGATATGTTGGGTATACTCTGAAAAGAAATGATCAAAGAATGACAAAACAGGCATTGAGGTGGAAGGCAAAGGGTCAAGGAAAGAAAGGACAATCTAGTGAAATCATGAAACGAACTTTATAGAGAGGGTCGAAAAACATCCTACTCAATTCCATAGAACCGATTGAACGAGTAGCCCAGGATAGAGCGTTGTGGAGAAATTTGTGTCTACCCTCTTTAACATATAACGGTACACAAGGTTTATAATGTTCCTGAACAATGTACATAATTCTGAGTGAACGGTACTACTTTTATATTATTATAGAGCGTCTGTAGCTTATGCGGTAGGTAGCTCGTTCAAAACCCAAGCGTACCTGCTTCATACTCCGCGACGTGCAAGTTTGAAAGTAAATTAGTTCCCTTGGATTTTTACAAACGTTAAAAGTGGACCACCGTTCAGAAAGCAAACTACTGAACGTATAAGTTGTGCCTAGAAAATCGACGAATCGTTGACTGTTTTTGATGACTGCGTCCTGTAACGGATATGCCACGATTTTCACTTTTATATTTAAGGATGGGAAATAACTGTGTATAGCTTACGTTTATAACACCGTTCTGTGCTTGCTTATTGCCCATGTTTTTGAGTGTTTATCTTTCCGGAGTGGTAGACTTTATGTAACATTGGTCAGTCATTTTGGTTATATTAGGAAGTATGTGCAATTAAAAATAAAGACATGAGACATTGAATTGAGAGTGCTAAACACTGTTTCGCTTACAAAAGAGTCATCCCTCTTCATGGTTATCCCAAGACTCCTTAGATGTCGAATATTATATGATCTCTTAAATCTATTCAAATTCGTAGTGCCAAAGGTCAAAGACTAAGTTATTAACCTTGGTCCAACAATTTCAAAATTTGATTTGAAGATGATGTAAGCCTTAGGGAAAAGCTAGTCTAGAACTATTATCGCTATTTTGTGTTGTCTTGTCCTTGTGACTTTAAGACTTGTCTGTAAGTGTTTTTTCATTCTGTAATGGTTCTCAGTTGAAGATGTTTTAATGTGGTTAACATGCATGTCCATCAATGTTGATACTGTTCATTACTGCACATCAGTCAGTATATTTTAATGTATGAATCCGAAAGAAGCAGAATACAGAGATCTAGCTTCGCAAAAATCTCCAAAGTACTGACCGCAGACCATCCAGTCCTTTCAAAATGCAAAGACAAACCAATCCCGGCAACTGATAAGTGCCCGCCGTGGAAAACCATAATGCCAGAACTAAGGGAAAAATCCCAGGCATATTTAACAAAGGGGAGCAAAAAAAACTTCGAAAGAAAAGCAGCCACAGAAGAGTACATAGAATCCGAGTACCCTGAACAAAAATGGACGCACGTGTACACTGACGCATCGGCCAAAAACCAAGTTGCCAAGTTGCAATGGCGGAGGAGGAATAGTGCTTAAACTCCCAAAGAAAGTGACGGTAACGAAAGCGATTGCCACAGGTAAATACTCGAGTAATTATCGAGCAGAGTCAGAAGCAATAAAAGCTGCGGCTGAAATGATCCTAGAGAGAAGAGGCACCGCTCGCAACAAGGTCGTGATATTCACCGATGCTCTATCGGTCATCACGGCACTCAAAAGTGGAGGCAAAACAGAGCTCAATGAGCTCAAAGCGACTCTCGATGAACTAACGCGTTCACTCAAACGCACCGTCATTCAGTGGATACCATCACACTGTAACGTAAGTAGAAACGAAGCAGCTGACAAACTAGCCAAAGAAGGCGGGAGACTACCTCAGACTGATCACGAGGTCAGTTATGAGGAAGCCAGAACAATAATCGGTTCGCATTACAGAGACAAATGGACAAAAGACCACCCTCAGCACTCCAACAGTGACGGATACCATGGTCTGTCCCGTAGTGAACAAGTTACCATACTTCGCCTCCGTACCTGCCATAACAAACTACGCGCCCACATGTACAACAAGCTCAAAATAGGCACAACTAGCCTGTGCCCATGTAAAAAGGCGGACATGACAGCAGAACACGTTCTGCAGGATCGTCAACGGATAACAGATTTAAGAAACGAAACCTGGCCACGAAACACAGAGCTTCGCGAAAAGCTGTACGGGGAACGGAGTCCCTAAAAACCACGGTAAAATTCATGATAAAAGTTGGTTCTTCAGTCTAGGCCGGGAACGCAAGAGAGAGAGAGATACCAACCGTTATTAACAAACCGTCTTCGACGTATTTTCAGACTTCAATGGTAGGACAGAGTGGTAAACACATACCTGTGGGTACGAACAAATAATGATTGAGGACAGGAAGAGAAAATTGTGGTGGGTCGGACATACCCATAGGAATACACAGTCGAGTGTCACTAGACAAGCACTTGAGTGGAACCACAAGGAAAACGGAAAAGAGCACGTCCTAAATAGGCCTGGAGATAGGTTTTTTGAGGAATTGAAAGTTGATCAACTGTCTTGGGAAGCCATAAAGAAAAGGGTCAGATACCGCGATATGTGGAAGGTAACTGTTGAGACACCATGCTTCACGAGATGTGGAAGGTAACTGTTGAGACACCATGCTTCACGAGATGTGGAAGGTAACTGTTGAGACACCATGCTTCACGAGATGTGGAAGGTAACTGTTGAGACACCATGCTTCACGAGAAACCGAAAGGACTCAAGAATGAAAGAAATGAACATATTATTTGTCATGTGTATTTTTGTCATCCCTATATGGACATTAGTGAAAGTCTGTAGCTTAAGCGGTAGTCAGCTCAAGCACAATCCAAGCGTATGGTTCAAACCCGCGGCGGGCAAGTTTGGAAGCAAATTAGTTCCCTTGCATTTTACGAACGATTAATATACCTCGCCGTTCACAAAAACAATGACAAACTACTGAACGTATAAGTGGTGCATAGAAAATCGACGACTCATTTACTGTTGTTGATGGCTAAGTCCTGTAACGGATATGCCACCATTTTTCATATTTACATCGTATCGCAAATTCTACCCAAGTTTCTCACACAACACGCTGACATCTGATGATGACATGCGAGATTCTGTTGACATCACTTAATGATGACATAACACATTGATGGCATTCTCAGGAAGTGTCATTGTTCTGTTGGCATTTGTGTTTGAACATTCTTTAACGACCACTGTTGTCAAAACAAACATATCACATTCACTCGGTGGCGTTCGTGATTTCCTCTAGTGCATCCTCAAGTCTTGTTGGTGTGGGATAGACAGACCGTGTGGTTCTCCTTCTTGTGTTCGCCTGCTGTAAACTCAGGCGTAGTCAATGCACCTGGAATGGCGCTTCTGACTGATTTTTGCGTGAAGACCTGCTTTCCCTTCTTATCAGTGTTCCCCGCCATACAGGCGAGCCTCAACTCCGACTTCAGAGTTGACCGTGTGATGATAATATGTATATTCTGCATTCAGTGTTGGTAAACTAAAATATCGTGACAGAAATTTGGTGTTTTGGAGGGAATGATGGCCTGGGAGAAGAATGGGAGGATAACGATGGGTGCAAGATGTCAATGACGATGTGATAATGACTGCTACTGACGCTGATTATCTTTATAAGAATATCGTTTTTCAGGACTGCTGTCATGGGAGTCAAGTTCCACAAGGCACAAGCTACTTGATGATGATCTTTATATAGGAGTATATACCTTATTGTTTATTTTGAAACATCTAGTAGGGATGAAATTCAGTAATATTAATAGAGAAACTAGGATGAGTTTCTCTTCGGGCTAGCTAAATCACCGCCAACTCTAAATACTGGCCACCTAACTGACGGGTAACCCATGAATTAGTTTCATTTGGGAGGGGGTGGTGTTGTCCTGGAATTTATAGTGTTTGAGAGAACACTGCAAGCTTTTTTTTTTGCAATTGTGCTCAATTCTGTTAGTCTATTGTTATTTATCGGTGAAAAATATTCATAATATTGATATTCCTTATTGTTAAACGTAACTTGTTGCATAATGTCACGTGACCGGTTGTGGTCTGATTTCCCGTCATTGTTACCTAAGCCCGCTATCCCTATGAGTTTATTGTTGGCTGTGGCTAAATTGAGACTCGATTAGATACCAGAAATAGAATTCTATCTTATCTCGAAGACTCATTTAAGTTTTCATATTTCTGTTAGTCTGTAAAACAAAATTTAATTGCATATCCTTTACATGACTTTGATAATCAACCGCAGCTTTTAAACGCTGTTTGTGATTTTTCTAGGCATTATTACGTTCAGTAGTTTGCCATTGCTTTCTGAACGGGTGGTACCATCGTCCTTTTGTAGAAATCCACGCGAAACAATTAGTAACCAAACTGTTCGCAGCGTCGTGATTCAAACTCAGAACTTTGGGGTTAATAGACCGAGTCACTATCTCCTAAGCCACAGACGCCGCCGTTAGTCTGTAGGTTGTGGCAAATGTATAACATTAGAGTAAGATAGTTTTCCCCCAAACAAATGATAGTTATGACACTCTGAAACAACATAGTAAAATATATGCTGATTAAATGATCAAATAAAGTCAGTAATTTGTCCAGCAAATATGCACAGTTATGGCGAATAACTAGAATTAAAGTCAAGTCAATTTTGTTTAAGAAAAGATACAATAAGAGAGTGTGAAGGTTTGTCCCAACAACCCACAGCAAATTCAAGCGATTCACATCTTCAATGAATTCAACATGTGAGATTTGTATAACGCGTAGATTATTCTTTGAAACTTGATATAACTATTAGATCAGAGAAAATGGGGGAGGGGGAGAGAGAAATTGTGTCCGATAGTTGAAAAATGCAAGGTTTTACCGTACCTGCAAATAACACTTAGTCTTCTTGTTAAATGAAACGTGATATAACTATTGGATCAGAGATAGAAGAAATTTCACACTGTATCGTCTGATCAGTTCATGAATGCACAGATTTACCGTATCTTCTTTGGTCTAGTATGTATTCTGAGAGCTACATAAGAACTTGACATCAATCTTGTTGTGTTGTCAGCCGGAACAGTTACTTGTTAGCATGTCTTTAAACGTTGATAAAAATAATAATAGCTAGTTATTGTGCTGTAACGCTTGTAGCTCCAGCCGTTTGATTGTACTAGACACAAGAGTATAATAGACATGACAAAAGTTGTCTACATAGAGGTGTACACTTCAGAGCTATGCTGAATGTGCCCTTTTCTATAGTTTATTCTCATTATAAATATATATAAGGAGCATAACTTAGTTTAAAGTAGTAATGTATTGAGTCCAAGAGACCCAGTGTGTGGACTGCGCTGCAGTGCTTGACATTCAATCGTTGTGCACTAAGTTGTTGTGCGTTTGAAACTTATCGCTTGGACAACTTTTGTTATGTATAAAGTCTCTGTTACTGTGGTTAAACTTAGCAGAAGGTTGTGATTAGCGTCAGCGCGATCCTATTTGGTTTGTGCGACAGTGTTGATATATGGAAATATATTGATAATTCTTGTTTGTGCTTTCATTTATATCATTGATTTGCTGTTTATTTCTCATCTATTTCTAATGGAGAATTTGTGTGTAGTTTTTTTCTTTAGACTTTTAGAAGAAAGTATGTTTCTTGACGGTGTGTATTGTTAGATATTATTATCATCTTGTGACCACGAAGTTCTACTGTTGTGTTAGTGTACATGGTCTGTCATGACTAGTGACAGTTCAGCTGTAGTAATGACAGATTGGTTTGTTATCATCTTGTGACCACGAAGTTCTACTGTTGTGTTAGTGTACATGGTCTGTCATGACTAGTGACAGTTCAGCTGTAGTAATGACAGATTGGTTTGTTATCATCTTGTGACCACGAAGTTCTATTGTTGTGTTAGTGTACATGGTCTGTCATGACTAGTGACAGTTCAGCTGTAGTAATGACAGATTGGTTTGTTATCATCTTGTGACCACGAAGTTCTACTGTTGTGTTAGTGTACATGGTCTGTCATGACTAGTGACAGTTCAGCTGTAGTAATGACAGATGTTACCCCTCCCAGTTATAAATAACTTATCATATACTTGCAACATATATTCATACGAGAGGAAGATCACGAAAACGATGGTTAGATGGCATAGCAGAATCCTGTCAAAGAGCAAAAGAAATAAAATTACCCAAGTCACAAGAACAGTGCAAGAGAAAAACAGAAAATCACGATACTGGGCACCAACCCGGTAGCAGTGTGACGACAAAAGAAGAAGAAGAAAACCCCGGGAGGGTTCTCAATGTAATTTTGAAGATAGTGAGAATGTGTGTAGGAATTATTTTTTTTTTTAATCAGGAGTTCTCTGTGGTTAAGCATTTGTCTTACGTTCCGAATGTCGTGGCTTCGAAACCGGACAGCGCTGTTCTGCTCACAAGTGCATTATTTTCTAGAAACCCCTAGGATTGCTGCCGGAGCTACGGTATTCGTGATTTGTGCAATACTCTCTGTAGGTGGCGTGCCATTTCTGCAAGATGCAAGCTTGATAAAAGTTCGATAAACTAGACACTATCTGTATCCAGTTTTGTAGACAAGATTGTTGTTATATTTGATGTGTGTCAAGCTGAAGACTAATGAGAGCTTGCTTACCTGCTGCTGTATAGCTAAACTTCAAGATGATATTAACCGTCTTTCATGTCTTAAGTATTACGATATAGATGCAGCAGCTGTTAGCGAGAGAGAAAAGAGAGGATGCTTCGCAAGATAGTGTAGTCGACATTTCCAGAAGCTACCCGAACTGACTTCTTTTTCTCTCCCTCCCTGGTGACTACCTCTAGTTATAGAGATGCACTCATGTTACCGTCTCATGGAAGCCATACTGCCAGACCAGTATGTGCCAGTCTACATGACATTTCACAGGCGGTACCAACGTAGCAGTGCTTTCATTTTGTATGCGTTGTTTCATATGCAGCTTGTTGTATTTAGTCAGGATTTCAACTGTTTCATTATATTGACAATTTAGTTAAGCATGTGACAGGTCTAGAATACACAGACATTAGTCGGTAATTGTGTCTGGTTTCATTAACTTCTCTACGCGACATAAAGTATATATATGTCTATGTGTGTGTGTCTGTGTGTGTGTGTGGGACTAGTTGAAACATGTTCATTATGTCGATGTCTATGTGTCTGTGTGTGTGTGTGTGGGACTAGTTGAAACATGTTCATTATGTCGATGCAAACGTGATATCCATGCGATTATCTCTAACATAGTGATCTAGATTACAAGTACATCTAAACTAGTGATCTAGATTACAAGTACATCTAAACTAGTGATCTAGATTACAACTACATCTAAACTAGTGATCTAGATTACAACTACATCTAAACTAGTGATCTAGATTACAAGTACATCTAAACTAGTGATCTAGATTACAAGTACATCTAAACTAGTGATCTAGATTACAAGTACATCTAAACTAGTGATCTAGATTACAACTACATCTAAACTAGTGATCTAGATTACAACTACATCTAAACTAGTGATCTAGATTACAACTACATCTAAACTAGTGATCTAGATTACAAGTACATCTAAACTAGTGATCTAGATTACAACTACATCTAAACTAGTGATCTAGATTACAAGTACATCTAAACTAGTGATCTAGATTACAAGTACATCTAAACTAGTGATCTAGATTACAACTACATCTAAACTAGTGATCTAGATTACAAGTACATCTAAACTAGTGATCTAGATTACAACTACATCTAAACTAGTGATCTAGATTACAACTACATCTAAACTAGTGATCTAGATTACAAGTACATCTAAACTAGTGATCTAGATTACAAGTACATCTAAACTAGTGATCTAGATTACAACTACATCTAAACTAGTGATCTAGATTACAAGTACATCTAAACTAGTGATCTAGATTACAAGTACATCTAAACTAGTGATCTAGATTACAAGTACATCTAAACTAGTGATCTAGATTACAAGTACATCTAAACTAGTGATCTAGATTACAAGTACATCTAAACTAGTGATCTAGATTACAAGTACATCTAAACTAGTGATCTAGATTAAGAGTACATCTAAAATCCGAAGTAAAGCTCACTGAATTGATGAAATAAACGCCAGCAATTATCCAGTTGACGTCGACTGTGATTATTTGATACATTTGTCATTATTTTTTTTTTTTTAAAGCCTTTAAAAATGTATAAGCTTCCTTCTTTATTGTGTACACTGATAGAGCTAACTATAAACTTATGGACCTTCTGACTCAGGTAAGAATTATGGGAAATCAGACACAACTACACCACGTGATCTCGCATTCCACTATTGTTGTATATAGACGAATTCATTTTAAAATCAACACAAAATGCTAAATCGAAGTTATATTATCCAAGTTAAGTTTAACAATAAGGAATATCAATATTATGAATATTTTTCACCAATAAATAACAATAGACTCATAGAATTGAGTAAATTGCAAAAAAAAGCTTGCAGTGTTCTATCAAACATATATAGATTCCAGTCCCCGCTCTGATCTAGGTCAGGTGTTTCCCCGTCAGTTGTCTGGCCTAGTTATCTACAGTTGGCTTGGACTGATACCCCACTGATAACAATGTATATAGTATGTATTGAGTCCAAGAGACTCGGGAAGTGGGCTGTGCTGCAGCGCTTGCATTCAATCGTTTGCGCTAATACCCCACTTATAAACTGATATCTCATCAATAGTAACAAACATACTAACACGATTATTAACATGATTCTACCATGTTATCGAGAGAAAATAGTAACAAACATACTAACATGATTCTACCATGTTATCGAGAGAAAATAGTAGCAAACATACTAATAATAATAATTTATCTCGTACCGTTATACGTTGCATAGGGCCTGCAAGTAATTTCTTCACACCGCTCTATCCTGGGCAACTCGCTCAATTTCCTCCATGGAACTGAGACCGATATTTCCTGCCTCTATCAGCAAAGTTCGCTTCAGTGTCTCCTTAGGTCGACCTCTCTTTCTTGAACCCTTTGCATCCCACTTCAATGCCTGCTTTGATATTCGTTGATCATTTCTCCTCAAGGTGTGCCCAACATATCTCCATCTTCTCTTTCTTATAACAGTTGTCACTAGTGGTTGACGAGACATGTCTCTGATTTCATCACTTCTCCTGAATTCGTTCCATTTTATATTCATTATTTTTCGCAGACATCTATTTTCAAATGTATTCAACTTGCTTTCTATATCTTTAGTCATTTTCCAACTCTCACTGGCATATGTTAGGATTGATACAACGTTTGAATTGAAAATTCGTAATTTAGTTTTAATACTATATAACTTGCAGTTCCATATTTTATTTAGACTTTTAAAAGCTGATGTTGCTTTGCCAATTCGTATCAGAATTTCTTTTTAACATTTCCTGTGCAATCAAAATTGCTACCTAAATAGGTGAACTGCTCTGTTATTGTTATCATTTTAGATTCCAGTGTGATATCTGCATTACTTGCCATAGGTGTCTTCATTATATTTGTTTTTCATAGCTTATCTGCAGTCCAACTTTTGATGCTATAGATGACAAGTTGTCTGTTTTTCTTTGCATATCTTGGTTGTTTCTACTTAACAAGGCAATATCTGCAAAATCCAAATCTTCTAGTTGACTATTTTCTACCCAATCGATGCCAGTTTCGCCCTGCAACATTTTCGCATCACCCAGTCAATGGCCACTCCAAACAACAAGTAACAAACATACTAACATGATTACTAACATGATTCTACCGTGTTGCTGAGAGAAATGTGTTGGGAATAGAGAACTGTTTTTTTTATTTATTATAACACCTATCACATTTGTTTGTGCACATTACATTATTGTTCTGTGTCTATCAAAACCAAACGTTTGTGACACTCCTCAGTAAAGCTATTTTTTTAAATATCTCGCTGGTTGTGTTCGTTAGAGCGTTCGTATTGTTAGACTAGACAATGTGTGCCGTAAGAAATAAAGATGCGTGGTTCGAGTCCTATGTTTGGTAATTTTTTTTCTTTTCTGAAGTCTCTAATACTTGTACATTGTCGATGTGTTGATCTTATTCATTGATTCCGTTGCTTCCTATGAAACCTCTAATACTTGTACATTGTCGATTTGTTGATCTTATTCATTGAGTCCGTTGCTTCCTCTGGGTTTAAAAAAAAAACCTCATTATTCACCTTTATCAACTTTTGTAGTTGTGTACCAAATGTGTAAGTATGTTTCATCAATATATAATGGATACTACAATATTTTATTATAAGTGTGTATCTGGCATTCGTTGAGAGTTTAGGTGATATGATTGTGTGTTAGACATTTATTGATCATGGATTAGATAGAACGACCTAGCTCCAGTAACAATAAACATTTGTTGAGAGTTTAGGTGATATGATTGTGTGTTAGATATTTATTGATCATGGATTAGATAGAACGACCTAGCTCCGGCAACAATTCTAAACAATCTCTAGAGAAAACGGCGCAGTCTGGATTCCAACATATGACCTTTGACATGCACTATAAACTGCTTAACCACCTCGCTATAGTCCTATATCTCTAATTCTACACCTTGAGAAGTTGCTGTCGTTAGCTTGGTACAAACATGATGTATCATTCTGTTTCTTGCTGTGTATGAAAGCAAAGAATAATAGAAATCATATCATTTTACAGTCCTTCTCTTTCCCTTTACTCGACCATTGTTTTGTTGTATTCGTTGTTCTCTCAAGGCTGAGTTATTCTTCTAACACCTATCTGTACCTGCAATCTGAAGCAAACTCCCCGTGTGTGTGTGTGCAATCTCCGTCTGCAACAACGTGACACCTATGTGAGTGTTAGACTCATTATCTCTCTTACTTCAAGCTATCTTGGCACATTCATCTAACTTCTATTTCTGTCTCCTCGACTTCACACACACACACACTCTCCCCATCTCTCTTTCTCACGTTCGTTTGCTTGCTTGCTTGCTCACCCTCCCTATCCTCTGTACAAATTAGGAGGGTCAAAATGTTGTGATAAGATTCCAACGTATGAGTCACCCCATTCTGACAGTCTCCACCCTTAAATTCTTCTATATTTCATTTATCTGTTGTTGTTGTGTTTATTGTTTGCGTTTGGTTCTTGTCAACCAGTTTAACAACTCTTTGTGATCTGTGTGCTTTTCACCGAGAACGTCAGTATGTTACGACACTGTTAGGCCCATACCACATTTATATATGGCCTTTTTTTATCTTTACAGACGGTCAATTGGTAAGTGTTTTATTGTGACAACTTCTGAATATGCGCTTGTCTCTCTTGCCTTTCAGCGCATCACCAAGTCTCTTTATAAAAGATTCTGCACCTTTGTGTAATGTTGTTTTCCATATACCATATCAGGAGCTAGTTTTTCCATTTTGTTGGGACATATAGAGAAGCTCTTGCAGACATTCTTATATTTGAGCAGTGGTCTACCTTGGTGCCATTTACCATCCGAAAGTTCACAGAACAACATCTGTTGTGGTATGCTGTTATTTTCCATTCTTCTCACATGTTCCAGTGATCTTAGTCTTCCACTGCTGAGCATGTCCATGCTGGAAGGCAAGTTTGCATCTTGCAGTACTTCAGAGTTGGTTATCTTGTCGTACCACCTGATGTTCATAATCTTGTGGAGATATCGAAGGTAAAATATGTTAAGTCTCCTCTCGTGTCCTGAGTAGGCTGTCTATGTTTCTGAGCCATCTAGTAAAGAGCTAATTACACAGACTCGATATATTTGAATCTTCATCTGCAATGTTAATTTTTTGTTGTCCCGCGCTCGCTTTGATAGTTTGACAAATGTAGTAGCTGCATTGATTTCTTTATCAAGAGAAAAGCTGGCAGTGACTATGGACCCAAGATAGCAGAATTTGTGAACTGGGATTAGATGGTTACCATTGAAAGTGATATTTATTGATGTTACTTTCCTGATATAAAACCACCGTCATAGTGACGCTTGTAAGGCGTGTCTGTGGCGAACGAAATTAGTTCATCAGTTTATCTTAGGTCTTAAATGTCGCTGCTCATGATCTAGCTTGTCCTTTGTCACAGAGACTCACTACCAATAAGGGTACACTGACGCATGTCCTGTCTCGGCGCTGTCATATAAGCAGTCACAGAGACTCACTACGAATAGAGTACACTGACGCATGTCCTGTCTCGGCGCTGTTATATAAGCAGTCACAGAGACTCACTATGAATAGAGTACACTGACGCATGTCCTGTCTCGGCGCTGTCATATAAGCAGTCAAAGAGACTCACTACGAATAGAATACACTAACGCATGTCCTGTCTCGGCGCTGTCATATAAGCAGTCACAGAGACTCACTACGAATAGAGTACACTGACGCATGTCCTGTCTCGGCGCTGTTATATAAGCAGTCACAGAGACTCACTATGAATAGAGTACACTGACGCATGTCCTGTCTCGGCGCTGTCATATAAGCAGTCACAGAGACTCACTACGAATAGAGTACACTGACGCATGTCCTGTCTCGGCGCTGTTATATAAGCAGTCACAGAGACTCACTATGAATAGAGTACACTGACGCATGTCCTGTCTCGGCGCTGTCATATAAGCAGTCACAGAGACTCACTACGAATAGAGTACACTGACGCATGTCCTGTCTCGGCGCTGTCATATAAGTAGTCACAGAGACTCACTACGAATAGAGTACACTGACGCATGTCCTGTCTCGGCGCTGTTATATAAGCAGTCACAGAGACTCACTATGAATAGAGTACACTGACGCATGTCCTGTCTCGGCGCTGTCATATAAGCATTCACAGAGACTGACTACCAATAGAGTACACTGACGCATGTCCTGTCTCGGCGCTGTCATATAAGTAGTCACAGAGACTCACTACGAATAGAGTACACTGACGCATGTCCTGTCTCGGCGCTGTTATATAAGCAGTCACAGAGACTCACTATGAATAGAGTACACTGACGCATGTCCTGTCTCGGCGCTGTCATATAAGCATTCACAGAGACTCACTACGAATAGAGTACACTGACGCATGTCCTGTCTCGGCGCTGTTATATAAGCAGTCACAGAGACTCACTATGAATAGAATACACTAACGCATGTCATGTCTCTGCGCTCTCATATTGATATTAGATGGTATATAACATAAGATATTTGCCTGGTAAACATGAGCTGGTGTCGAGTAATGATAACTGTACATGCATTCTTATCAAATCAACTAGATATACATATATAAACATAGCTGATAAAGATGGCAGTGACAGATGTCAAACATCATGCATCTACATAGATGATCATCTGCTAGAGTAGCATTGTTTTTCTCCTTTCTTTATTATTATAACTCTTGTCCTGGACGTGGTGATTGTTTATCAGAGTCATCTCTGGTTATGTTTCTGCATGTGTGTGTGTGGGGTTTAACAAATATATACGTTCAACATTATTATTATTTGTCTACTATCATAGTATAAAAAAAGCAAATGCTGTTACCTACCAGCTATTCCCATTGTTAAGGCATTCAAAAATTTTACTGACAGCTAAGCAACAGACGATCATCATTTTCATACCTTCTTTGTGTTACCACAGCCAAACATGGACAATCAGCAAAGCGCAGTCACAAAAAATAACATGTGAAATGCGGTGTCTGCGAAAAGTTACCAACAACACCAGAAAAGACAGTCACTAACATCAGCATAAGAAAGAAAGTTGGCACAAAACCTTACTTGAATTACATAGATAAACAAAGAATGAAGTGGTTTGGCCACTTAATAAGAATGCATCCCAACTCCACAGTATACAGAGTCTTCTACAACAGAACATCAGGAAAGATGGCAAGAGGAAGACCACGAAAAAGATGGTTAGATGACATAGCAGAATCCTGTGAAAGAGCAAAAATAACAATCACCCAAGCTACCAGAACAGCACAAGACAAATACAGAAAACCACGACACTGGGCAACATCCTGGTAACAGTGTGACGACACTGTGCAACAACCCGGTAACAGTGTGACGACACTGCAACATCCTGGTAACAGTGTGAGGACACTGTGCAACAACCCGGTAACAGTGTGAGGACACTGTGCAACAACCCGGTAACAGTGTGACGACACTGTGCAACAACCCGGCAACAGTGTGAGGACAACAAAAGAAGATATCTAGTGTAAAATAAACCAGCATGCACACTTGGAGATGACGTCTAGGGAAAGCACATCACAATCTTGAGTCTAACATAGATCCCCAGCCACACATTTACGGGAATTCAGTTTTACGAAGTTTCTTTAATAAAATCGACAGTTTTTTTTTTACCTGTGTGTCTGTCTTTACCTGTGTGTCTGTCTTACCTGTGTGTTAGCTTAATTACACCTGCCTGTCTTATCCGTGCTGATAAGAACATGAGAATCTACATGCCTTAGCTGATAAGAAAATAATTGAAGTTAATTACAGATGGTGCTGTCATTACAAACTTCAGTTGACATTAAATAGACGTTGATCTTACCGTACAGATATACCAATTACATGTGTAGAGAAACTGTTGTGTAAATTGTGTAGATAATTTATAGCAACCTTCCCCAAAAAGGGGTCCACGTACTCTCGGTGGTTCGCGATGTGTTCAATATGGTCCTCAAACGCTTGAAGAAATATTATCTTTGACATTTCAAACAGAAAAATACATTTTTTAAACGTGTATAAAAACAGTGCTAAATTAGTTCCGCGGCGAAATCAAAAGAATCGGACCAGACCGGAGTCTTAAATGTCTGACAGAACACAATGAAAGATCATTTGAAGTTTCCCGCAGTTTGAGAAATTGGAGCCAGTTTGACTGTTGGTGTGGGCTAATAATAACTCCATCGCTAGAAGAATGAAATTGAAGTAAGTAATTGGCTGAAACGATCTTGGGAAAGATATTATAAATATCGTTGTGACCTACATTGGATTTTGCTGCAATACATTTTGGGTGCTAAGTTTCAGGATGCAGCGCCGGCAGAAATTAAAACGCAAATGTACTGATGATGCTAATGATGGCGTGTCTTGTTCAAGGCAAAAGGAAACCTCTTCCTGTTTATTAAAATGTTAAATTGCAAACATTGTTTACTATTGTAACTCTGATAATTCATTCCTGTTCATTTTCATATATAGAAACTTTTAGAGTCCGCGAGCAAAGCGTAGTTAAAAAAGAGATCCTCGTTTATGCAAAGTTTGACAACCGCTGATCTATAGCGTAAACCATATGTGTACTAGTTGTGGTGTACAAATTGTTTTGCAACAAATTGCAGTGCAACAGTGTATTGCAGGATTTGAAGTATAAAACTATATTTGCATTAGTTGTAACGTAAAAGTTTACTACCGAAGTTACACTGTCAAACTTGACTGTAGGAACTACAGTGTAAATTGTTACTGAGATCATTTATAGAAGTGTATTTCAAGACATGTGGTATGAAACCTGCATACGATATATACACAGTGTGATAATAAGACCACTTAATATTATCACGTGTAGCTAACCAACAGCTTCTAACAATTGCGTGTGTCTTTGACTGACTTGTAGTGTGGACATCATCAGACATGGATAGTCTAACTATTGAAGAATCGCTACATGTTCCTGTTAGTGATGAGGTAAGAGATTTGAGGATGTATTCTCTGCTGACATTTTAACTTATCCTTTCTTTAGCAGTGTTTGATTGATTGATTGATTGATTGATTGATTTGATAGGACCATCATCACTGCACTTCGGTGAATAACCATGTGTGCTCTGATCTCTTTCTTACAGAGAAAGATCTCAGCTTTGCAGAACTCTGTAGCACAGGCGAGGGCCCTCCCATGTCATTTAGAGAAAGGTGAAGATATTTTTTAAAGGAATTTTCTGTTTAAAAAAAAAAAATTCTAAGGATTTGGAAGGGGAGGGGGGCGGCTTTCCAGCCTGCTCTTCTCGATTTTGAACTGCGAAGGGTTCTTTTATGTGCTCAAATTGAACACAGAACCTACGTTTTATGCCTTCATTTCTAAACCAGTCTCTTCTTATTACTCCAAGCATTCTGCGTAGATACTTCATCTCTGTCGTGACTAGTTTTCTTCTATCATTTGATGTCAGGGTCCAAGTTTGGCACTGATAGCATAATGTGGGGAGAAATATTGTGTTGAACAATGCTATTTGTGTGTTCATGATGACATGTTTGCCTTTTAAAATTATTACACTAAAAGCACAAATCATATGTTGAACTTTGCAATATTTGTAACACAGAACCTTATTTCGTAAAACAGATCACTAGCCGATACAATATTTGTAAATAGTTTGCTGTGCTGCACTTATTTTCTTGGAAATCAGGCTGTAAAGATGCAGTGTTGAAGTAACCATTACTGGTTGTTCAATCTTAACATTTATTGTTCCATAACTAACCTTTTGCTTTTGTTTTGTGTGTGTATTACTTCACTTGTTTTTCCACTATTACTTTTGCTTTTGTGTGTGTATTACTTCACTTGTTTTTCCACTATTACTTTTGGAGTGCTCCTGAATGGCCCAGCATGTACGCCTGATAATACACATACAGAAGACAATACACATACAGAAGACAATACACATACAGAAGGTTCTTGCGTTCATCTGCTATGAATTCAGGCGTAGTCTGGTATTAAACTTCTGACTGATTTTTGTGTGAATACATGCTTTCCTTGTTATCAGTGTAAAACCACCCCATCCATACAGGCGTACCTTTTCTGACTTCAGAGGTAATGCAACAGGTTTAGATCAAATGTTGTATAGAAAAGTGCAAGTAAAAGACATCTTATCTAAGAAACATAACCCTGACAGCAACATCAAGATGAGATTGGAGAAGTCCTTTCCTAGCCATGATATTCCGTTGAACGCCATTCGCTGCACACTGCGCCATTCCAGTTGTTTACCATATTCAAGTCTATTTGACTTCTTCTACTACTTTTTAACCTTGTTATTCTAATAGGTTTTCTTAACATTGGTATATGATCAGATATTTATGTTTATTTATTGACAAGTAGTTATGATGATTTTTTTTAAAATTGCTTTTTTTTTGCCTCCTTTGAATTAACTATGTACAACTGAGGAAATAACTGCGTACGGAAAGAGTAAGAATACCATGGATTGCTAGAATAAGTAATTAAGATGATGTAGGAAATAAGGAATCTTTTGACAAGCATCAATAGGAAGTGAGAGCATTGTAATGTGGACATAATATAGTGAGACAATATAACACATTCTAACTACTGGAAGGGACATAATATAGTGAGACAATATAACACATTCTAACTACTGGAAGGGACATAATATAGTGAGACAATATAACACATTCTAACTACTGGAAGGGACATAATATAGTGAGACAATATAACACATTCTAACTACTGGAAGGGACATAATATAGTGAGACAATATAACACATTCTAACTACTGGAAGGGACATAATATAGTGAAACAATATAACACATTCTAACTACTGGAAGGGACATAATATAGTGAGACAATATAACACATTCTAACTACTGGAAGGGACATAATATAGTGAGACAATATAACACATTCTAACTACTGGAAGGGACATAATATAGTGAGACAATATAACACATTCTAACTACTGGAAGGGACATAATATAGTGAGACAATATAACACATTCTAACTACTGGAAGGGACATAATATAGTGAGACAATATAACACATTCTAACTACTGGAAGGGACATAATATAGTGAGACAATATAACACATTCTAACTACTGGAAGGGACATAATATAGTGAAACAATATAACACATTCTAACTACTGGAAGGGACATAATATAGTGAGACAATATAACACATTCTAACTACTGGAAGGGACATAATATAGTGAGACAATATAACACATTCTAACTACTGGAAGGGACATAATATAGTGAGACAATATAACACATTCTAACTACTGGAAGGGACATAATATAGTGAGACAATATAACACATTCTAACTACTGGAAGGGACATAATATAGTGAGACAATATAACACATTCTAACTACTGGAAAAGTACTAGAACTAGAAAGACAACAGGACTCAGTGGTTCATGGCAAGGACTTAGCCACAGAGACTGTCTAATGATGGCAACTAATGTTATGTTATGCTGTCGACATCATGGCACATAGGGCATTCCTCCGCTGCAGCAGCTATCTCAAAGTCAATTTGCTCACCAGACCCATGGAAAGTTGATTAGTATACTTTCTCTCTCTACCACGAAGAAAACACTGTCTGACATGTTCAAACTTAACTCCTAATTCTGAGACTCGCCCATATCACAGAAATGAAAGCATACTGCATTTATGACATATAGGCTCTCTACATTGCCTATTGTCTCCAGGTGTATGATGGAATTTCTTGTCCACTCTTGCTGTTAAGCTTAATGGTGGGAGCTTTAATTTGCGTTCCAGGACCAGATGAGCCGCCCTTGTTGTGTTATACCCATAATTATTTAGTGTTGTCTTGATATTGTATATCCATCTTTTTCTCGGTCATCCCTTGGCACAAGTACCTGAAGTGTTATCACGGTCTTACCAGTAATACAAAATGTATCAGTTCTGTAATCAAATTATCATCAATATTTCAGCTAGAACATTCTGAAACAGTAAGTATTGCTCTCTCTCTAATCAACATCAAAGAATAGTTGCCTTCATTGTTCTTGATGTTTACATACAGTTCAATTTGTTTCATAACAATTTTTTTTAATGGTTATTTTCAACAACCATGTTGACATATTGTCATGTGATATCTGTGTCCCAACTTATGATAACGGTGTCCCAACTTATAGTACGATCTCTGTGACTAAGTGGTTAAATAGCCTACCGTACGTTCTAAAGATCATGTCTTTGAATCCGAACCATGTTGTTTCGTTCAGACGGGTACTTTTTCTCGGAGATCCGTCAGGATTATTGCCGGAGCTACAGTGTTTGTACTTTGTGCATTACTTTCAGCAGGTGGCTTGTCATTTCTGCCGAGAGGGATGGAGCCATCCGTGTGGTGCTGGGGCCCGCAATGGAAGCAAAGAATAGTACCACTGCAACCTACAAGGCATGTCGTAAGAGGGACTGATTTAGGCGCCTGGGAAAGCTACCTAGTAAATAAAAAGCATTGCAGAAATAGTATGTGCTGGCCTACTTGTAGGCGCTTAACTGGCACAATGTACAATCACTCTTAGGCTCATATCACATACAAATCACACAGAGTGGTTAACAAGTATGGAGCATTCGAAGAAGAAGCCATATGGGAAAATTAGATATCAATAAAGTTAATTCTTTGTTGTTAAACCTTTTAGACTGTCTCTGTTCAGTTATTTCAATATTGTTTTCAATTTGAGTTTTTTTACTTGGATGTTCAGAAAGGAGTTGATTGTTATTTTTTATGTTTGTTGGCCTACACGCTCTGATATCACCAAAACAAGGTTCGTCCTTAGGTTGAAAGAGCGTTCCTCAGCTTAAAAAGGCTGTAATCCCCTACATACCAAACAAATAAACAAAAATATTTCAATAATAAACCATACACACAAAACAAACAAAACTTGTACTCATCTACTTTGTTACAAAAGTTATCAATGCCATAAGACACACGAAAAAAGGAAAACCCCAGGACCAGACAACATAACAACAGAAGAAATAGAAGCAACAGGCGAATTGGGCATAGGCGTTTTAACAAAATTATTCAATGACATCTACAACACTGGATATGTACCCAAAGATTTACGACAATCCATTTTTATAGCACTACCAAAGAAAGCAGGAACGATAGAATGCGAAGAACACCGCACAATCAGCCTCATGAGTCACGTAACAAAACTACTTTTCAGCATTATTATGAGAAGGGTACGAAACAAAATAAGACCAGAAGTTAAGGAAGAACAATGTGGCTTTGTTGAACGTAGAGGAACAAACAACGCAATATATACAATAAGAACAATAATGGAAAGATCAATAGAAATGAAGTTGGACTTATACCTATGTTTCATAGACTACGCGAAAGCTTTCGATAAAGTAAAACATGGAGAAATACGTTAGAAAGTACGTTAGAAACATGTTAGAAAGTATAAATATTGATGGTAAAGATCTTAGACTGATCAAGAATTTGTACTGGCAACAAACCGCAGCCATTAGAATAGAGAGTAAGATTGGAATCTATCAGGCGATACAGTTAGGAGTCCGACAAGGTGCGTACTCTCACCAGACCTATTCAACTTATATAGCGAAAACATCATGAGATCTATAGAAGAAAAGACAGGAATAGCAGTCGGTGGACAAAATATAAACAACCTAAGGTACGCTGATGACACAATTCTCATGGCTACAAATGAACACGATCTGCAAGACTTGATAGACATACTAGTGAGAGAAAGTGAAAAGAAAGGATTAAGCATGAATATAAAGAAAACAGAGGTTATGGTTGTCTCCAAGAAACACCAACATGCAATATCAAAATAAATAACACAACACTGAAACAAGTCCATCGATTCAAGTATCTAGGAACATTCTTAACACCAGATGGAAGATGTACAACAGAGATTAGGAGTAGAATAGCTCAAACGAAAGCAGCTTTTATGAAAATGAAGAACACACTATGCGTGAACTCACTACCAATGACACTGCGAAACGAGTACTCCAATGCTATATTGAACCAATTCTTATGTATGGCAGCGAATCATGGACACTGAACAAACAATCAATACGATCATTGGAAGCCACAGAGATGTGGTTTTACAGAAGAATGTTGAGAATTCCATGGACAGCAAAGAAAACAAACGTGGAGGTTTTAAATCAGGCCAGCACACAAAGAAACCTTATCAAAAGAATAAGAATCCGACAATCAAGGTTCTTCGGGCATATAATGCGAAGAGAAGGTTTAGAACATTTGGTGACTACAGGTAAAATTCAGGAAGGAGAGATCGTGGAAGACAGAGGGAGAAGATGTTGGATGGCCTGACATCATGGTTTGACAAAATATAGACGTCAGAACTGATTACATGCACCAAGCAAAGAGAGTTGTGGAGAGACATGATCGCCTACGCCGGCAGGCATGGCACTTGATTGATTGATACTTGTGGTTATCTGTTTGCTTCATATTGTGACTTTGTGCTGCTAATAGATGCGTTTCTTTCCTTACGTTCGCTTGAAATATCTATAATTGTTGTCTCTTGTATAAACTTCGCTGTCTTGTAGCTCACACAGAGGTCAGTGTAGTTTTCTGTCAAGCTTCACTGTCTTGTAGCTCACACAGAGGTCCGTGTAGTTTTCTGTAAGCTTTGCTGTCTTGTAGCTCACACAGAGGTCCGTGTAGTTTTCTGTCAAGCTTCACTGTCTTGTAGCTCACACAGAGGTCCGTGTAGTTTTCTGTCAAGCTTCACTGTCTTGTAGCTCACACAGAGGTCCATGTAGATTTCTGTCAAGCTTCACTGTCTTGTAGCTCACACAGAGGTACGTGTAGTTTTCTGTCAAGCTTCACTGTCTTGTAGCTCACACAGAGGTCCATGTAGTTTCCTGTCAAGCTTAGCTGTCTTGTAGCTCACACAGAGGTCCATGTAGATTTCTGTGAAGCTTCACTGTCTTGTAGCTCACACAGAGGTCCGTGTAGATTTCTGTCAAGCTTCACTGTCTTGTAGCTCACACAGATATCTGTGTAGTTTTCTGTCAAGTGTTGTTTCATTAGGCCAGTGAGTTTGTCTCAGAATATAATATTCGGGGCAATCTTGAAGTATGTGCTTTGCAGTCTGATGTACCAGTCCACGCATGTGTTCCACAATATCATGACTTTGTATTTGACAATAATAATATCAGATTTTATGATTCTAGTTTTGTGTGTAGTTGTTGATTACGTCATGGATGTATTATTACACATTTTATACAGGTTTTTTTTAATTCATTGTTTAAATTTGGCAAAAATCAAGGAATTGTTCATATGTACGGTTCCAACTTCACTGCAAAGGGTCACCCCATAATTGCTCCATTCCTGTACCAACGAAAATCACCGAAATACTAACAACTGTCTGTCTCCTGTGTGAACTAATTCCAGAATGTAACAGCCGTACCGCCACAAAAAGCAACCTGTACCGCATAAATGCATATCGCCATCGCTAAAGTGTCAACACAAAACTGTTCATCACTTGAATTGCAATTCATGTCGAAGGGAACATCAATTACGACAAAATTCAGCTTTCTGCACACGGAATATCATTGTATATGGCAGATTGAGTTGGGTCGTCACAACCGCCGTGCGCCATTTTCTGAATACACACAACAAATGCTGGAATTGTTTCATTTTTCTTGAATATCATGCCTAGAATATCATGCCTAGAATATCATGACTAGAATATCATGCCTAGAATATCATGCCTAGAATATCATGCCTAGAATATCATGACTAGAATATCATGCCTAGAATATCGGGAAAACAGGTAAAAACAAAGTGCTGTAGTTTTTCAAAAAACAATAACAAGACACGGCAACATTTTTATCAAAAGGCCTTTATCAAGCAAAAGATACAGCAGGAGTGACGAATTTCAAAGAACACTGCATATCAGAACAAAGCTAAGTGTAATTCTACAAATTGTTGACGCTTGTAGTGATTCAGTCCATTGCCTGCACACCGAACTAGCCTCCACCTTTCGGATGATGCTCAATGAATCACTCAGAATGCAGACATGAGTGAAGTTTTGTGACTCCAGCCAGAGTATTGCTGACTCTTCTTCTTGTGCAACAATTGTATTTCATTACTTGAAATCTTATTGAGAAATTATTTGTTATTTCAGGTGAATGCTGCCAAGAGAGATGCCTTCTTCCGAGCTGCAGGTGATGGCCCAGCTGCAAAGTTTGACCCAGCAAACCGTTATGGAGGACATGATAGAGACCGTTTGACTAAGAAAGAAGAGAACAACACAGCCGCTAATGACATGGAGAAAGAGAAAGAACGTGAACGCAAATATGGAGGAGAGATGCGTAAGGAGTTGGAAGGATATGTTGGATTTGCAAACTTACCAAACCAGGTGTATCGCAAGTCAGTCAAGCGTGGCTTTGAGTTCACTCTAATGGTTGTAGGTGAGTGTGTATACTTGTCTGTAGATTAGGTCATCAACCATGTCCTAACAAGGGGCTCTTCTTCGAACGCTCCATATCGACCTCTTGTTAAACCATTCTCTGTGATTTGTATGTGTTCTGAGCCTAAGAGTGATTGTACATTGTGTCAGTTATGTGCTTACAGGTAGGCCAGAACATCAGATTTCTGCAACACTTCTTACTAGGGTAACTTCCTTAGGCCCCCCCTACCTCAGTCACCTCTTACGACAGGCCTTGTAGGTCGCAGTGTTACTATTCTTTGCTCCCCCAGTAACTTTCTGACAAAATTAAATCTAAACTTGAGAGATTTAACTTTATTGCACCATATGTCTCTCGGAAGAACTGGCATGCGATCTGCTGTAAGAGTATTACATAATTCACGAACCGTTTAACTCTAGCAACAATTTGGATCTCTTGAGAAAATTGCATTCATGAACCAAGCGGTCTAATTCGGATTTGAACCCATACCTTCAGATTACAATCCAAACTGCTTTGCCAAAGAGACACCCCCGTGTCATAATTTGTCAGTGGTATCTCTTTTAATGTGACAATTTGGAATTTAAAAGTACATTGAATTTCAACTGTATTGCTCTCATTCTCTTATCGATATAGGGGATACTGCTGTAAAACAAGCAATGGCTAAACACGTAATAACAAAGTACTGTAGTTTTACAAAATACAATGATAATACACAGCAATGTTTCAACCTAAAGGCTTTTATCGCAAACGATACAACAGGAGTGACAAATTTCACAGCACATTACATATAGACTACAACAGTCCTAAAAATGAAAATCTGGGACTGAAAACAAATAACAAAATAAATGCACCCAAAAAACGAAGTGGAAAAGAAGATAAAAATCAAGTAAATATATAACTTATATACATTTAACATACACATATAGAATATGGAGCATGAGAAGAGAAAATACTAAAAAGCATAGGAATGTAGTGTGTTGAGTCTCTGAGGTCGCAAAGTACCATATAACGAAATAAAACAATTCTTCAGAGCAAATCGACTTCTGTCATCAGAGGAACATGATCGGATGGCTGTGACATGGACATCGTGAACTCCCAAATGGTCAGTTCCATTGAAATGAGTGGCTACTGGGATCACATAGTATTGGCATATATCACGCAAGTGTTGACTGATATGGTCACTAAGCAGTGTGCCCGTTTCACCGATATATGCCTTGTCACACTGCTTGCAAGTAATGGTATAGATTATATTGCGTGACTCGCATGTGAAACCATCTTCAACAGCAAACATGGTTTCAGGAAAAGATACAGTACGAGTCTGTATCATATAAGCACACGTATTGCAACGCCGACGGCCACACTGGATGGTGCCAAAATGACTCTAGACATTGGATTTAAGGCGACTGTGTACCAACATATCCTTAAGACTTCTGTCCTGTCTGTAAGCCACCAAAGCATAGTTTTGGAAGACTAAACGTGTCTCATGATCCAACTTAAGAATAGACAGATGGTGGAATAGTTTTTTCACCAGTGTACTATGAAGCTGGAAAGTTAGGACAAGTTTCACTGTCAGAGTTGGAAGTCCCATATGCTGGTTGGTAAAGGCCTCCTGGCGAGAAATTTTCTGAACTCAATGCATAGCTTGTTTCAATTCTCTTCTTTATTCACCTGTATTGCTTCCATGCTGGTGTCTGTGGCTTAGTGACTCTGTCTATTAACCCCGACGTTCTGAGGTCGAATCACGCTGCAGACAGTTTGGTTGCAGATTGTTTCGCTGAATTTTTACAAAGGACGATGGCACCACCCGTTCAGAAAGCAACAGCAAACTACTGAACATAATAATGCCTAGAAAAATCAAAAACAGCGTTAAAAAGCTGGGGTTGATTCGCAAAGTCCTGCAAAGGAAATGCAATTAACTTTTAACTATTACTTCCATTCTCTTCCATAATTCATATTTCACCTGTATTGCTTTGATCCACAGGTGAATCTGGTCTAGGCAAATCAACGTTAATCAACTCACTGTTTCTATCTGACCTGTACAGTGCAGAGTACCCTGGACCATCACTCAGAATACAGAAAACAGTCAAGGTAGGGATGGTCAACACAGATCTACATTTTGCATACATCAATTGTTCTTAAAAATCTATTTCATTACTCTACATTTATAATCTGTTCTCTCTCTATCATATATATATATATATATATATATATATATATATATATATATATATATATATAAAATAGTGTTTTATTTATATATTGTTCAACATACATAATTTTTAATTAGTCAATATATATTCCATGCATTTAAATTACATAAAGAATACCAAAATACGCCCATTTCATGATTGTTACAAATAAGAAAATTGAAGTATTTTGGGTGTATAAAAAGTTACTTGGGTTGGAGAAGACCATTATGAAAGGAGGCAACCTGGGAAAGAGAAGAGGAAGACCGAGGAGAATATTGATTCATGATGTAACTGATAATTTGAGCATGACTGCTGCAGAAGCAGGACTATGAGAGAGAGAAATTCCAAAGGACTGTTAGAGTAACAAAGTTCTGTACAAGACGAGCTATTTCATGATGATGATGATGAGTTTATGTTTTATTGTATATGTTTGTAACATTAATGATAAGAAAGATGAGAGATCCAAGTAAGAAGTAACTGAATATTTTCTGACAGGTTGACACAACACAAGTAACACTTAAAGAGAATGGAGTCCAGCTCAGGCTGACAGTGGTAGACACACCAGGTTTTGGAGATGCTGTGGATAACAGTAATTGGTAAGTAAACATTTTCATCAAACGTTTTTATTCACTGATCAATGGTTGCTGAACTGAAGTCACAGCACTCCAAGCAGACACTTAGGTACTCAGTCCCTCCTACAACAGATATAGAAGGATATGCATACTGATGGTTCCTGTTGCTCGCTGGTTAAGCACACTCATCTCACTCTGCCACCCAAGTGCCCCCCAACTCTACTTGTATAATATCTAATTCCAAACTCCTTAAATCGCTGGATTGATACAAAGTCAATTTTAGTGTGCTCGTCCAACAATAGGTCGCCAAGACACCTAAGAACATCAGTCATATCTATCCTAAACTCCTAACAGTTGATGCTTGTGATACAAGCATGTCCGCTCTCCTGTAACAGCAAACACCTGCATGCCCAGGACAGTAGATCCATGTGAGTATCTGGAGGTTGGAAACATCTATAGATAACATCCACTCATACCTTAACTTACCATTCTGGATTGTGTTTCATGGCACATGTGAACATGATATGTTCTCCATCTTACTCTATAATCTCATGTTTGTACTTTCTAATAGAACATCTATCACGGCGTCATATTTGCATTGAGATACCGCTCTTTTAGTAATTTGCACTACTTTTTTCAGCGCAGTCCGTGACTGTAAATAAATTTAACACAAGTCAGCCATTGTGTTTTTTCTATCGAATCGATGAAACAGCGTGTAAACAATTGCTTCATATGAAATGTGTCATTCATATAGTAAAACCGATTGTTCTACATGTAACTAACATATTCTCATCATCATCATCATCAGGTGCCGTCTCCACATCGAAGGTTGGCTGCAATGAATCTCCAGCATCCTCTGTCTTTCGCCTTGGTGTTGCACACTGCCAGACTGTAACCTGTCCATTTCTTAAAGTTTCCCTCCCACTTATCTCTCGGTCTTCCTCTTGCTCTTCCTCCCTCAACTTCCCCTCTAGTAAATGTTTTATCATGGTGTCATGCCTTTTATGTGCCCAAAATACTTTACTTGTCTGAATTTTATTTCTCTTAATAATTGTTTCTTCATGCCTAGTTTTCCTAAAACTTGTTTATTTGTCTGTTTTTCTGTCCATGAAACTCTGCTTATTCTTCTATATATCCACATCTCAAATGCATCAATTCTGTCTTCTAACTGCTTGTTCATTGTCCATGTTTCCGAGCCATACATTAATATAGGATATATATAGCATTTGATCATTCTAATTTTTAGCCTGTTTGTGATTTGTTTGGATGTCAGTAACTTTCTCATACTATTGAAATTATCCTTGGCCATTCCTATTCTCTTTTAATTTCAGTTATACATCTGCCATCATCTGTTATCATCTGACCGAGATAGGAGTAGCTTTTACTTGATGTAGTAATTCTCCATGTATTTTTATATTCATTTTAGGTTTTCCATTTCCTTGTTGATTACCATAGTTTTTGTTTTCTGTATGTTAATGTCTAATCCATATTCCTTGCTAGTTCTGTCCAATTGGTCCACTAATTCTTGTAGATCTTGTTCATTTTCTGCTACCAATACTGTGTCATCTGCATATCTTAAGTTATTTATTATTTTTCCATTGATCTTGAGTCCTGGCATTCCCTCTAGTTGTTTGAAGATTTTCTCTGTGTAGATGTTAAATAGGCTTGGTGACAGTATGCATCCTTGTCTCACTCTCCTCTCTTTATGTCTATGTATGGAGAGTAGCTATTTTCATATTTTATTATTGCTGTCTGTTCCCAGTATATGTTACTTATTGGTCTGATATCATCCCCATCTAGGCCTATTTCTTGTAGACATTGATTAGCTTTTCATGTTGGACTCTGTCAAAAGCTTTGCTATAATCGATGAAACACAAGTAGATACTTTTTGCACTTCTATATACTTGTCAGCGAGTAGTCTTATACAAAGTATTGCCTCTCTTGTTCCTCTGTTTTTTTCTAAAGCCAAACTGTTCTTCTCCTACTTCTATGTCTATCTTGTTTTTAATTCTTTCATGTATGATCTTGAGTAGTATTTTTGTTATGTGGCTCATCAGGCTAATTGTCCTATAGTCTGTGCACTCCTGTGCTTTGGGCTTTTGGGTAGTGGTATGAATACTGATGTCTTCAAGTCTCTTGGTATATATCCTGTGTTATATATATCATTGCACAAATCTGTAATGGTAGCAATGAAGCAAAAACATATTCTACAGATCTGGAAAATTCTATGATTATATGTTAAGTAGAAGCTATTTTGAACAATTTTTTTCGATGGTCACTACCATTATTTTGGAACCTTAAAAATTTCAGCTATGGTACTACCCATAAACATCGTATTTACGTCAAACGACATTATTAACTTCTCTTTACTCGTAAATTTTCATTACTAGAAATATTTGTCTCTCTTCTAAAGGCAAATTACGTTTCAGGCCAATAACCTACCAGACTTACCATTTCTCTGTGCTACGAAGCCGGTTTGCTTGTAGCGTCCATAACAACCGCTGCAGTTTGTGATCTTCTTGTGAATTCTTTTCGTCATTTTACTTGTGTCAACGATATCCAGCATTGCTAAATAGAAAATTTTTAATTTTCTTTTATATTTCAAACATTATTTATTCCTTTCAGTTGACTTTTGTATCGAGTATCAACCGTAATATTAAATATCCCACACTAGATCTAACTGTCCAAAGTGAACCATTCGTCAGCGATAGACAGCAATAATGACTGGACCGATCTTTATCGTACACTATTCAGATTTACTTGAGAAGTCTCATATTATTGTATTGTGCTTTCAGAATTAAAATAACTAGTGAATCATTTCAGTATTCTGTTAATTGTCTTTCTTAATTATAGGCATTTCATGTTTAAAAGTTGTGCCATTTAAATTGCACTCATTGCTTAGCTGCAATGAAGCTCTGTGACAAAATATAGTCTAGTAGCAATTTCAAATGTAACTATTGCAAGATCATCTACATTTTCTTGTTTATGTAAACTTCTTCTGTGACTTTTAATTTGTTAGTGGTTAACATAAATGTGATCATTTATATTTACTCCACATATATAAATGATTTACCAAATAAGTATCCAGCATGTGAGATGTGCATACATAAGTAAATATATAAAATTCACACTATTCAAAGAGTCACTCAGAACAGCACAACATATTGCAGATAAATCAAGAAATATATGAATACAAAAATTAACCTCTGATGCTAGAGTGAATAATTTACCAATATGCTTTTATTATTTTCTAAATTGTTTTGGTTGTGTGGAACATATAATGAGCACTAGATCAACAGTTTCAATAAATAATATTCATTATGATCTCCCCATGCAACTGACTTCAACCTTGCAATAACATTAAATATATTTATTACTTTATTTTAAAAACTGGAGATAGAGGTTGTGTGAATAATTTACTCAGAAAGTGTTAAAGCTTGACCATCATTGCAAGACTAAGGTCAATGCATGGGGAAATTAGAAAGGATATTATTCAATGAAATTGTTGATCTAGTAGTCAATACATTTTTAAAACAATCAAGAAAGTTTTTGACAATAATGAAAACACACTGGTAAATCATTTACCTGTACTTCAACTATATAGAAATTAGGATTTATACAAAGATCTGATTTGCTGTATCATTGTGTTTACTGTACCTTTGATTAATGAATTTTACTCAAAGCTCAGGTCCTACACAAAACTTTCAATGACATAAAATGTGCTTGTTCAATGTATGTTCATATAGAAGACATGATGCAGTATTTCATCACTAATTATCACATTTAGTTCAATCACTAACAAATTAAAAGTCACAGAAGAAGTTTACATAAAAAAAGAAAACGTAGATGATCTTGCAATAGTTACATTTGAAATTGCTACTAGACTATATTTTGTCACAAAGCTTCATTGCAGCTGATTGCAGCTAAGCAATGAGTGCAATTTAAAGGGCACAACTTTTAAACATGAAATGCCTATAATTAAGAAAGACAATTAACAGAATACTGAAATGATTCACTAGTTATTTTAATTCTGAAATCACAGTACAATAATATGAGACTTCTCAAGTAAATCTGAATAGTGTACGATAAAGATTGGTCCAATCATTATTGCTGTCTATCGCTGATGAATGGTTCACTTTGGACAGCTAGATCTAGTGTGGGATATTTAATATTACGTTGATACTCGATACAAAAGTCAACTGAAAGGCATAAATAATGTTTGAAATATAAAAGAAAATTAAAAATTTGTATTTAGCATTGCTGGATATCGTTGACACAAGTAAAATGACGAAAAGAAGATCACAAACTGCAGCGGTTGTTATGGACGTCAAAAGCAAACCGGCTTCGTAGCACAGAGAAATGGTAGGTTATTGACGCCGTGCAGACGTAAAGTTGCCCTTAGAAGAGAGAAAATGTTTCTAGTAATGAAAATTTACGAGTAAAGAGAAGTTAATAATGTCGTTTCACATAAACGATGTTTATGGGTAGTACCCAAGCGAAATTTTCAAGGTTCCAAAATAATGGTAATGACCATCGAAAAAAATTTGGTTCAAAATAGCTTCTACTTAACATATAATCATAGAATTTTCCAGATCTGTAGAATGTTACAGTTACACGTAGAACAATCGGTTTTACTATATGAATGACACATATTTCGTATGAAGCAATTGTTTACACGCTGTTTCATCGATTCGATCTAAAAAACACAATGGCTGACTTGTGTTCCGTCGCGGACTGCGATGAAAAAAGTAGTGCAAATTACTAAAAGAGCGGTGTTGGTACGCCGTGCTATAGATAACATCCACTCATACCTTAACTTACCATTCTGGATTGTGCTTCATGGCACATGTGGACATGATATGTTCTCCATCTTACTCTATAATCCCATGTTTGTACTTTCTAATAGAACATCTACAGGGTGTTCAACTTAAAAGCAGCCTGTGAATGGAGCTAATCTGGCAAATATGTATGGGAATGTGAAGGTTCAGTTATGACGTAGTATAGTTCAAGGTTGTGTGATGGTGTGTAATTGTAGTGCGGGAAGGGGCGATGAACAAATGTGACGTAGGACAAGCTAGTTAGAACCGGTTTAAATAGTAAATAGACGAGATGCAATGCGTACCTGGCAAATTTATATTTTTCACTGGGGCTGCTTTTAAGTTGAACACCCTGTATGGGGGCTGCCTGATCACAGAATACAGTGATGATGTTGATGATGATGTTTTGTGTCCAGATCAATATATTAATGCCCATCTTCATGCTTTTGTTTTCCAGCTGGTCACCAGTCATTGAGTTCATTAGCAGTAAATATGAGGAATACTTGAATGCTGAGTCTAGGGTCAAGAGATCAACAAGTGCAGATACTAGAGTTCACTGTTGTCTTTACTTCATTGCTCCAACAGGACATGGGTAAGTTCATCCAGTATTCAGTGATAGAATCATCATCTTCGCATGTCTGTGAATTTCCATATGTAGTGGGTCTCTAGGATTGAGTGGTAGTGGTTAAGCCTTTCTCTTGTGTTCCATAGGATGTGTGTTTGAATCTCAATCGCACAGTTCCGTCTCCTCTACACTTTCTCTTATGCATTTTTAACCATAGTTGGGGCATAGACCCTCAACCAACTGTATCACAAGTATATCACAATCACACACATGGTCAAGTATGTTGCACTCATACATTAAGTCTGTCACACTTCTTTATTTATTGTAAATATTGTATTGTATTTGTTACCAGACTGAAGCCATTAGATGTTGAGTTTATGAAGCGACTACATGACAAGGTCAACATCATCCCCCTCATTGCTAAAGCTGACACCTTGACGCCAGATGAATGCAGGGAGTTCAAGAAAACAGTAAGAGCTTAAACAATACTCCTTATCTGTGTGATCAGTTTATCATGCGTATGATGATGTGTAACAACATATGCACGAATAGTTTATCATGCGTATGATGATGTGTAACAACATATGCACCTACTAGTATTCTTCTTTGTTGTCACACTGCTACCGGGTTGTTGCCCAGTGTTGTAGTTTTTCTGTTTTTGTCTTGTGCTGTTCTTGTAGCATGGGTGATTGTTATTTTTGCTCTTTGTCAGAATTCTGCTGTGACATCTAACCAGCTTTTTTGTGGTCTGCCTCTCGCCTTCTTTCCTGATGTTCTGTTGTAGAAGACTCTGTTTACTATGGAGTTTGGATGCATTCTTATCAAGTGGCCAAACCACTTCATTCTCTGTTTCTCAATGTAATTCAAGCAAGGTTCTGTGCCAACTTTCTTTCTTATGCTGATGTTGGTGACACTGTCTTTTCTGGTGTTGTTGGTAACTTTTCACAGTTAGCGCATTTCACATGTTATTTTTTGTGACTTCACTTTGCTCATTGTCCATGTTTGGCTCTGGTAACTAGTAGTATAAACAACACAAACACTACATAACAAACAGCTTGAACCCTGGCCACTTATACCTTAAAAACCCCTTCTCCTGAGTAAAACAGCCCATATCAGAGTTATAATAAAAACATGATTATTTAGTACACTTAAGTGTTCTATAATTTGTGATTGACTTATCCCATCAACTCCGTTATTCCTGCTTATTATTTATTTGCAGAATACTCAACTTTAACATTTATTTGATATAATAAGTGGACACGGCCGCGAATACTTCTGTATATGTAGATTGTTCTCCAGATTGAACATTTATAGCTTGAATATCAATCAATTGAAACTATTCTTCATTGTCTAAGTGATCATTTCACTTTCGATATCCTTATCAGAATAATCACATTCTAATTCATCTTGAGATTTATTCAAAACAAGTTCAACAGCTTGCTCTGTTATATTTTTAGAGAGACCATTTCTGACATTGTGAGAACATCTTTTCATCATGAAAATACTAAAGTAATTACTTGAGCAGTACAAAAGAATATCTCACAGCAGTGTTCATCATCTAGCTAAACCATGTAGAACATGTCAGTTGTGTTTGATATCACAGTTGTACACATAATACCAACAGTACAAAAGAATATCTCACAGCAGTGTTCATCATCTAGCTAAACCATGTACAACATGTCAGTTGTGTTTGATATCACAGTTGTACACATAATACCAACAGTACAAAAGAATATCTCACAGCAGTGTTCATCATCTAGCTAAACCATGTACAACATGTCAGTTGTGTTTGATATCACAGTTGTACACATAATACCAACAAATAAAGATAAAACCTTCTCAGACTAATATTTCAGGATGTGGGGATATGCAATGTGTACATTCAATCCTAAAATATCGGGATCTCAGGGTTAACAGGGTATACAAAGCATATTAGTTAAATTATCAATCCCTGTTTGTAAAGCTGAGACTCACTAGCATAGTAGTTAGTGCTCCTGCTTCATAAACACGTGATCCCTGAATCAAATTCCACAGTTGGAGTGAGATATTTCAGACTTAAGGTTACAGTTCTGAGGTCAACCCAGCCTCACTTGGGTAGCAGAGAAGAAACACTTTTAAGTAAAGACCTGTGGTCTGCCTGATTTTGACTACAGCGGTCATTGTGTGCCATTGACCAGAAACAAATATAGACCAGACACCATATATTCCATAATACCAAACGGTATGAATAAGTTCTTTACTTTCATTTTTACTATTTTCAAAACTACTTGAGGATCATTGTGAGAATATGGTTATAACTACTTGAGGATCATTGTGGGAATGTGGTTATAACTACTTGAGGATCATTGTGGGAATATGGTTTTATGTTATTTGACTTGCATTCTGAAGGTTGTGAGTTCAAATACGGACCTCTTTGTTCATTTCACAATTGCATTTTTCTTCAAAAATGCCTAGTTGAACTGTTGCATAAGCTAGAAAGTTGATGCTTTGTGCAATACTCTCAACAGGTGGCATGCCACTTCTGCGCTCAACGACTGGGTCATATGGAGAAACCCAGTGCATTGAATTTTAGACATTGCATAAATGATTTATCTGAAGGATCTAATGTCTAAGGAATGACTTCATTGCACCGGTCTTACCCGATATGGCTCAGTCCCTCTCTGCAGAAATGGCATGCCACCTGTCGAGAGTATAGCACAAAGCATCAGCCCGTAGCTCTCGCAACAATCCTAGGTGTCTCTGGAAAACAATACAAACACAGCATATACACACTCACCTACATCCATTAGAGGGAACTCAAAGCTATGCTTGACTGACTTGCGATACACCTGGTTCGGTAAGTTTGCAAAGCCACTCAGCAACAAAAATACATCCATGAACAGAACAGCGCTGTCTGGATTTAAACCCAGAACTTTCAGAACGCACAGCAAGGGCTCAGCCACAGAGAGACCCCCCATGGTTGATTTGACTATAATGTGCTACTTGTTATTAGAGCATGCATGATGATTGTGTTTGTCTATTTTGACTGACTAGGTCCTGAATGAGATTGCTCAACACAAGATTCGAATTTATGACTTCCCCGACTGTGAGGATGAAGAAGAAGTGAAAGTACACAAGAAATTGAGGGTAAGAGATATTTGCATTTTAAATAAAGAATTATTTGGATTTTGGATACTGAACTGACGTCACAGAACTCCATGCAGACACATAGGGCTCACTCTCCCCAACAGATGTTGACTTGGCTTATTCCTCTCCGCTCCTCGTGGAGCATAGGGCCTCAACAGTTGTTCGCCACTCTTCTCGGTCTCCCAGAACAGTTGAGCACTCTTCAGTTCCTCAAGAAGACTTCGTCTCCAGGTCTGTTTAGGACATCCTCTTTTTCATCTTCCTTGCCGGTTCCACTCTAGTGCTTGTCTAGTGACACTCGACTGTGTCTTCCATAGTGTTTGCCCGAGCCATTGCCGTTTTCTCTTATTGACCTGGGTCATCATGGGTTCCTGTCCAGTTCTTATCCACAGGTCTGTGTTTGCAACTCTATCATACCATCTCAGTCTGAGAATCCTTTGAAGACATCCGTTGACAAAGGTCTGAATCTTATTTGTATTTAACTTGGTGACACGTCACGTTTCTGAGCAATACGGCAACACAGATTTCACATTTGAGCTGAATATCTTGAGCTTAACAGATGTTGAAGGGTATGCATACTTATGGTTCCTGTGGCTCGCTGCTTACAAAGTGTCCACAAGAGAATATTATCATCCAAAAGATATGCTGGAGATGGATCAGACATGTAATAAGCATGGAGACTAACTGTCATGAAAAATGCACTGAGATGGACACTAGAGGGTAAATGAAAAATGTGGAAGACTCAAAATGACCTGCAGGAGGACAGTAGAACAAGAACTGAAAGAAATGAATCACAGTTGGAACATAATATAGACGGCGGTCAAGAATAGAGAAGAATGCTTTGCATTTGTTGCTGCCTTAATCATATGTGATATGTTTCTCTGAGTCTACTTTAAATAAATGATGTGTTGTGCTAGTTTCTTCTTCTTCCAATGTTCCATATCAACCACTTATCAACCACTCTGTGTGATTTGTATGTGATCTGAACCTAAGAGCGATTTGTATGTAATCTGAGCCTAAGAGTGATTGCGCCAGTTATGCGCTTACAAGTAGGCCAGCACATCAAATTTCTGCGCTGCTTTTTATTTACTAGGGTAGCATCTCTAAGGCCTACATCAGTGCCTCTTATGACATACATTGTAGGTTGCAGTGGTACTATTCTTTGCAACCCTGGCACCACACACGCAGTTGTGCTAGTTTGAAACATAAGCTTAACTGAACTGTAATATCAGTGATGGACAAAAATTGTACACAGTTGTACACAAATATGACATTTACACATTTATACAACATGTACATATCTCACAAAGATTTTCTTTAAATTTTTCTTTTCCAGGATCGTGTTCCATTTGCAGTAATAGGCAGCAATCGAGTGATAGAAGTTGGAGGGAAGCGAATCAGAGGACGACAGTACCCATGGGGTATTGTTGAGGTGGAAAACTTAGAACACAATGACTTCATTGCTCTCCGACACATGATCATCAGGTAGTGTATAACTCAGATAGTGTCTTAACATGCTCGTTAAGTATTGTCCGACACATGATCATCAGGTAGTGTATACTCAGATAGTATCTTAACATGCTCGTTAAGTATTGTCCAACACATGATCATCAGGTAGTCTATAACTCAGATAGTGTCTTAACATTGTGTCTTAATTAATGGAGGTGTGCTCTGAGACTGCAGTGTCTTGTTCTAAGGCCATGGTCTGCAATTTTCTGTTCTTTACTAACCAATTTGCAAATGATATACTAGGGGAAACTCATTAACCCAGTGAAACAACACTGGATAGAAAGCTCATCATCATCATCGAAAAGCTTGTCCTAAGCAGAACTTTGCCACCCCAACAGTCCTCGGAATTTCTCTCTCTCATAGGCCTATGCAGCCGTCATGTTCAAACCATCAGTTACATCCTGAATCTTATCTTCTCTGTGGTCTTCTTCTCTTTGTTGGTATGCCTCCTTCCATGATGGTCTTCTCCAGCCCTTCGCCCTGGAGACCATACTACACAGACTATTATGTGGGATAGAAAGTTACACAGACTATTATGTGTGAACCACAGAAGCCAGTAAAGTTTGTACAAGTCTAGACAACATTCAATATATAGACAATATTTCAAGCAAACGAAAGAAAGAAAGGTAGTAAGGATGCAATAAACATTTGACTCAGTATCTTCATCATTCTATTTGTAACATTGGCATTAAGAATTATTATCTTTATGTGTAATGTAATAACCGTGGAAAAAAACATATATGTGCTTTTGAATATAAGTGTTACATGAGATTCCTCTGTATATCATGGACAGAGAAGAGAACAAATAGATTTATCCAGAAAGAACTCAAAATTAAAGAAAACTGGCTGATTCTACAAATAAGAAATAGAAAACTGAGATATTTTGAACATATAAAAAGATATGAAGGGTTGGAGAAGACCATCATGGAAGGAGGCATACCGGCAAAGAGAAAAGGAAAACCACAAAGAAGATGGATTCAGGATGTAACTTATGGTTTGAACATGACAACTGCAGAGGCAGGACATCTGACCCAGAACACAATCCCTTACCACAGGGGGGTGGGATACATGATCAAAGTTAGACATGTGGGTGTTGTGTGTTCTGTCTTTTCGCGCAGTTTGTTTTCTCTGCGCCTCAACGTGACGGTGGTTCTCAGCTATTTAGCTTGCGCTGTATTTGGATTAAAGTAAGGGAAAGTTGCGCTATTCATCAACCTCACTTTCTCGTCCAGGACTATCTTTATCTGTAACAATGACAGAAAACATTTGATCTTTATCTTATTTTAAATTTAAGATTATAGTTGTGTTTGTTTCAACTGTTTTTCTCAACCATTTTGATCATTCTTATTGTGACAGTCTTTGCCAAGAACATTTAGAACATTGCGTCCCCGTTAGGTCCCTACTAGTGTAGGACAAGCTCATCTGAAACGGAAGTTTTCGGCCTAGTAAATGTTTGAGTCTGTCTTGCTGACAGTCAAACACTTCCCTTCGCCGTACACTTCTCTTTAATGATCCGTTTATCGCCATATATTTGGGCTTGGATCTACGCCGAAGAGCATTTTGTACTTTTGCAGCCTTTTCTGACGCAAAGTGCAGCGTCCTTTGCATTGTATAATAAACACTCTTTAATGATCTTTTTAATGCCAGATTATTATTGTATACTGTGTCCCTTTATAAACTGTTTTTTTTTAATCCATTCTTAAGAAATAAAGTATATGTATAATAGATTTTATGTTTATTGTTACGACAATATGCTCAACATACATATGTATATTTATGTATCGGTGCTTCACAAGATCCAGAAGGGCAGGTTTTCGTATGAGTGGATGTCATCTATAGAAGTTTCTAACCTCCAGAGGCTTACGTGGATATACTGTCCTGGGCATGCGGGTGTTTATGGTAACGGGAAAGCGGCTTGCATCAACAGCATTGTTGGGGATGTTCTTCGGTCTCTACACGACTGTCTGTTGGATGAGGATACTAAAATAGATGTTGAATCGATCCAGCGATTTAGGGAGTTTGGGCTACCTGTTGTGCAAGTAGAACTGGATGCCTGAGGGGCAGAGTGAGAAGTGTGTTTAATCAGCGAGCCACGGGACATGTATACTCTTCGATATCTGTTGGAGAAGACCTATGTGTCTGCCCAGAGTGAATGACATCAGTTTAGTAATCTCTCTTGCGATCACTGCTTAGACTGATGTACCAGATCTCCCCATAAATTCCTTATTCATGTGGAAATCTGATTCATGCAGCCTTAGCATGGGTGTGCTTCATCACATCTTTAGCGCTATTTGGAGCTCTGGTGCTTATCCTTTGGCGATGTGTCCGTTAGCCAGTGTTTACTGGGTTCACTCTCCGTCAGCCTTGGGCTGTCCCCAGTAAGGCAGCAGGTTAGTTTAGTTATCAATAACCAATAAGTATGTATTGATAGACAATTTGATAATCATGTTTCTCTGTGTTATCTATTTCAGAACATATATGCAAGATCTGAAAGATGTCACAAATAATGTTCATTATGAGAACTTTCGCTACAACAAGCTTGCTCCGACAACAGCTGAGGGCAAGGTCAAGCCTGGATCCTTAACTAAGTAAATTTTCATCTTCAATTTAAATATATTTCAATCATACTGTTATATAGGGTTTGCTAGCAATTTCTCCATACCACTCTATCCTGGGCAATTGCTGTTCTTTTCTATGGAAATGAGTTTCCCAACAGTACAAGGGTTCTCAGCTTGGCGAATTCCTCTTGTGTTGTTGCAACGCCACATTTGGTAATCTTGCGCAAGGAATTCCCAACATGTGGTGTCTATCTCAAAGCATTTTAGGGATGCTTTTACGATATTTTTTTAACTCATTTTTTTCTGTCCACCTAGCTATCAGCTCTCCCCATCAAGTTCTCCATACATCAACTGTTTGAGGACATGCAATTATCAGACATCCACACAACAGGACTTTACTCTGGTCTTCTGCAACAGGGTGTTGGTGCTTGGATCCTATAGAAACTGTTATCTGGGATTTCATTTTGCCCGTGTGTTGCCGGGCAAGAGAAGCAAAGGATAGTAACACTGCGACTGAGGTAGGGGCCTAGGGAATAAAAAGCATAGCAGAAATCGGATGTGCTGACCTACTTGCAGGCGTATAACTGGCATAACGTACAATATCTCCTAGGCTCAGATCACATACAGATCACAAAGAGTGGTTAACAGGTGGTCGATATGGAGCATTCAAAGCAGAAGAAGAAGTCCTGCCATTTTATTTTCAGTAGACAGCTTGTGTGGGAGTGGTTTAGTTTTCTTCCGTGTCTGCTATTTGCTGTCCATATTTTACTGGTATACAACAGCATTGTGAGCACTATGACTCCGTTAAACTTTCAGCTTTGTGGCTACGCTTTTCCCGTTCCGCTCCCACACAGTGACATGCAGTCTTCCAAATGCACATATTTTTAATTGAGTGTCAAACCACTACGCTATCGCAACTCTCACTACCTGCCATTTCATTGTTACATGTTCATATTTGTTGTATCATCTAACAGGGACCCATTGACACAGATGGCAGAGGAGAGACAGGAACACAATGCCAAGATGAAGAAAATGGAAGCAGAGATGGAGCAGGTGTTTGAGATGAAGGTCAAGGAAAAACGTCAGAAACTCAAGGACTCTGAAGCTGATGTAAGTATTTTTTGATGAGATTATTAGATGTCAGATATATGTCTATAGTTGTTGGCAAGTTTTATTCAACTCTTTATAGACACTTTCTTATCTTAAGCACATTTGCCGTGGGGAGAGTTAGTTTTCTATCTTGTGACAGGTGTGTTGCGCTTGACGTTGTCAGTCCATGCTGTCGCAGGGACTCTGAGATGTTATCTATCCATCGTGTTCTTGGCTACCTCGTGCTCTGCGCCCTGAGTGTCGATTATTATAGGCACGTGAAGGTAGTAAATGTGGTTCCATTCTCATTAGATGGCCGAACCACTTGATTCTTTGCTTCTCGATGTACTGTATGCATGGTATAGTACCAATGATGCTTCTGATATTCTCGTTTCTCACTCTATCTCGCCTTGTAACGTTGACAGCTTTTCGTAGACATCTCATTTCACATATTGTAATCTTTCTTTCTAGTGTCTTAGTCAGAGGCCATGTTTGGCACTGATAGCAGAGGTTGGAATAAATATGCAGTTTATCAGTTGTCAATGGCTGCCAGGTTAATGCTTGAATGTCTTAATAGTGGTAACAGTTGGTATGCCACTGCATTTGCCTTCTGGCATCTAGTCTCGATTTCTCTGTCCATCTTTCCATCTGTTGTGAATATACTCCAGAGATATTTGAATTCTGGAGTCTGATGTATTTTGACATTATTCACATGTATATTTAGTTGACCTGTTGACCTACTTATTGTCATGACTTCTGTTTTGGAGGTGTTAATTTTCATGTCATATTTTTCGCATGTCGCTTGCAGTTCATTTATGTGTTGTTGAAGTCTGTGTTCGTTGTTGTAAATTATACTCTGATCATCTGCAAAGAGTAGTTCGTTGATTAAATTGTAACTGTTATCGAGGTTGTTATCTGTCTTGGTTTCTTGCGTTATCCTGTCTATGTATATATTGAAAAGTAAAGGCGAAAGCACACATCCCTGCCTTACTCCTGATGATAATTCAAATTTGTCTGTCAGGCCGTCGCATTGCAGTACTACGCTTGAGCATTTTTGATATAGCGCTCTAATATTGTCTAATAGTTGGCCTTGAATTCCATATTCACTTAGTATGTCCCATAGTTTGTTTCTGTTTATTCTATCAAAGGCCTTTTCTTGGTCTATGAATGCTAAGTTGAGCTGTTTGTCATATTCTATGGTGTTTTCGCTGAGTTGCCTTAGTGTGAACAGGGCATCAGTGCAACTCTTTCCCTTTCTGAACCCAAATTGAGCGATGTTCAGCTGTGGTTCTATTATAGGTTTGATTCTAGATTCCAAAATTTTAGCATATAGTTTCCCAACATGACTTAATAATGATATGCCTCTGTATGTATTGCATTCTCTTTTGTTGCCCTTTTTTCCATATTGGTATTATGATGGCTTTCTGCCAATCTTTGGGGACTTCTCTTTCTGTCCAGGCTGACTTGAAGATTCTATGTATTCATTGTATTCCTGTTTCTCCGCATGCCTTGATTGCTTCATTAGTTATACCGTCTATGCCTGTTGTCTTGTGAAGTGGACTACTTCTTCTATTTCTTGGATGAGTATATTTGACTCTTCTATACTTGTGTTATTTTTAAATCTATTCACAGTTGATGTTGGTGGTTGGTTAAGTAGTTCTTGGAAGTATTCTTTCCATCTGTTCTTCCTTCCGTTTGTATTAAATATCGGTGTACCGTTTTATCATTAATAATGTCAGTGGGGTTGAAACTTTCGTCTCTTATCCTCATGGAATTGACACTTGACAAAATTTTGTGGCTATTCTTTGCATAGTAATGACAGTTGTTCTCCGTATTTTTCCCACGATTCTGTCTTTGATTTTTTTATTACTTGTTTACTATGCCTTCTCTTTATTACGACACTTTATTACTACCCACTATTGTGTTTTAGTGTCCAATATTTCTGACTATTTTGTGTCATCAATATATAACTTTTTTTTTAGTATGTGGATGTGTTTTTATAGAATAGCTGCTATTTTCTATTGATAACATCACTATAGCAAGTCTGCTTTTTCAGCATTGACAGACTAAAGGAGGAAGTAGGATCTAGTTAAGATTTCTAAGTGTGGGAACGATCGGAATATATTCTAAAGTTTCCTGATCTCAATGTAGGTGAGATTGAGTTCCTAGTCCTATTGGAGATGGGTGATAAAACATAGGTTCTGTGTTCAAGTTGAGAACATTTAGCAGTTGACATTCGATAATAGCAAGCTGAAAATGCACTGCATTAGCAAAATTCATTAAAAGAGATTACAATAAAAGTTCTATGAAATTTTCAGCATCTTAAAAAAAAAAAACCAGGACCCTCACCGGTTCATGCTACGAAGTTCATGTACTACCACTGAGATCATCCACTGTAAGAAATAGATAGTAGGCCACTTGGTTATTCACCAAAGTGCAAAGATGATGCTCTGTTCAGTCAATCAATACACACTACTATTTTATTTGTTCTTCCTTACAGCTTCAGAAACGATCTGAACAGATGAAGAAGAGCCTTGAGCAGCAACAGAAGGAGTTGGATGATAAATGGAAGGAGTTTGAGAAGGAGAAAGCTGCATGGGAAGAGCAATGGGGAGACAAGAGTCGTTCTCTTGAGAATCAGAAAGAGTAAGTCATTTATGCATATTGATTGTGTTGTTTATCAAAGAGAATGTTTATGTTGTTTAGCAAAGAGAATGTCTATATTGTTTACCAAAGAGAATGTTTATATTGTTTACCAAAGAGAATGTTTATGTTGTTTACCAAAGAGAATGTTTATGTTGTTTACCAAAGAGAATGTTTATATTGTTTACCAAAGAGAATGCATATGTTGGTTAACAAATAGAATGCTTATATTGTTTACCATAGAGAATGTTTATGTTGTTTACCACATAGAATGTTCATATTGTTTACCAAAGAGAATGTTTATATTGTTACTTGACAGCTTTTCCTAGTAATGTAGCTTTGTAATAATGTAACCTAGTAATGTACTAGCTTTTCCAAGTAATGTAACCTAGTTATGGTCCAACTTTGGTGTTTATCTTAGCATTCATATTTTCACACAATATAGTAAACTCATTTCCAGTTGGATGTATCTATGAACATCTACTTCATGTCTTGTCTGTAAACTCTTGTAGCCAAGTAAAGGAAATCCAACTCTTGCTTATTATTACCAGTTTTGTAATAAACGTCTTGAAACATTCAGTTAAACGTATATTGAGATCTGTTTATGAAATAGTGCAACATAATTTACAGAACATTTCACGGAATATATATTTTTTGCCAAAAATAATCAACGGAACAGACTTTAAAAATAAATGAAATCTCAAATTCATAAATTTTATCTATTTTTGTTTAGTTTAGTTTTAGTTTAGTCAATTGCCTGTGTGGTGCCGGTGCCCATAGGAAGCAAAGAATAGTACCACTGCAACCTACAATGCATGTCGTAAGAGGTGGCTGATGTAGACCCTAGGGATGCTACCCTAGTAAATAAAAAGCAGTGCAGAGATCGGGTGTGCTGGACTACTTGTAGACGCATAATTGGCACAACATAGTCGCTCTTGGGCTCAGATCACATACAAATCACACAGTGGTTGACAAGTGGTCGATATGGAGGGTTTGAAGAAGTTTAGTTGACAAATCAACATCACAATGCAAATCGAAGTAATTAGTCCATAAGTGCTCCAATCTCCACCTCAGTACGTCTCTCAGCTTGTGGCAACTAACAACACCAGTTCTTTGTTGATATTTATGTGTGTATAATTAATGTTATACTAACAATAACGCTGACTGTTCCAAGGAGATCTCAAGAAGATTGACAATAGCAATCAAGAAGTTTAACACAATGAAGAATATGTGGCAAAGCATCAGCAATATATTAAAATTAAAAATATTGAGAACATGCATTTTTCCAGTGGCTACTCATGGTTGTGAATCATGGACTATTATACAAACAACAAAAACAAAAATACATTCCTTCGAAACTAAATGCTACAGAAAGATCCTACGAATACCATGGACAGAAAAAGGAAGAACACTGATGTCCTGAAAGAACTGAATGTTAAAGACAATTGGCTGATAAACAATATACTATACAGAAAAATTGAATACTTTGGTCGTCACATCAAGCGTCACGATGGCCTGGAGCAGTGGCTCTCAAACTGTGGGTCACGACCCCTTTGGGGGTGTAGTCGTCTTGTGTGTGCTTGTTATAAGGCACTTTGTAAGCTGATATTCATTTTAATCGGCTGTTCTTGATGCCGTCCCTCCATCTTTTGCGTGGTCTTCCTCTTGCTCTGTACTCATACTTTTTCTGTGTGGCTCTCTGTGGTATACCAGGACATTCTTGTCAGGTGTCCAAACCATTTAATCTGTTGTTCTTTTATGAATTGCATGACTGGTTTCACATCCAGTCTTCTGATTTCTTCATTTCTAATTTTGTCTCTTATTGTCACACCTGCTGCTCTTCTAAGTCACCTCATCTCTGTCGTTATGATTTTCCGCTCATTAACTGCTGTTGTTGGTCATGTTTGACACTGGTAATATAGTGTTGGCCAGACTTATTGTCACACCTACAGCTCTTCTAAGACACCTCATCTCTGTAGTTAGGATGTTCCCGCTCCATTAGCTGCTGTTATTGGCCATGTTTGACACTGGTAATATAGTGTTGACCAGACTTATTGTCACACCTACAGCTCTTCTAAGACACCTCATCTCTGTAGTTAGGATGTTCCCGCTCCATTAGCTGCTGTTATTGGCCATGTTTGACACTGGTAATATAGTGTTGACCAGACTTATTGTCACACCTACAGCTCTTCTAAGACACCTCATCTCTGTAGTTAGGATGTTCCCGCTCCATTAGCTGCTGTTATTGGCCATGTTTGACACTGGTAATATAGTGTTGACCAGACTTATTGTCACAACTACAGCTCTTCTAAGACACCTCATCTCTGTAGTTATGATGTTCCCACTCCATTAGCTGCTGTTATTGGCCATGTTTGACACTGGTAATATAGTGTTGGCCAGACTTATTGTCACACCTACAGCTCTTCTAAGACACCTCATCTCTGTAGTTATGATGTTCCCGCTCCATTAGCTGCTGTTATTGGCCATGTTTGACACTGGTAATATAGTGTTGACCAGACTTATTGTCACAACTACAGCTCTTCTAAGACACCTCATCTCTGTAGTTATGATGTTCCCACTCCATTAGCTGCTGTTATTGGCCATGTTTGACACTGGTAATATAGTGTTGGCCAGACTTATTGTCACACCTACAGCTCTTCTAAGACACCTCATCTCTGTAGTTATGATGTTCCCGCTCCATTAGCTGCTGTTATTGGCCTTGTTTGACACTGGTAATATAGTGTTGACCAGACTTATTGTCACAACTACAGCTCTTCTAAGACACCTCATCTCTAGTTATGATGTTCCCGCTCCATTAGCTGCTGTTATTGGCCTTGTTTGACACTGGTAATATAGTGTTGACCAGACTTATTGTCACACCTACAGCTCTTCTAAGACACCTCATCTCTAGTTATGATGTTCCCGCTCCATTAGCTGCTGTTATTGGCCTTGTTTGACACTGGTAATATAGTGTTGACCAGACTTATTGTCACACCTACAGCTCTTCTAAGACACCTCATCTCTAGTTATGATGTTCCCGCTCCATTAGCTGCTGTTATTGGCCATGAACAGATCAACAAAGTAAATATCTAGTTATCTTCTTTCTTTTCTCTAACCTTGTTTTGTCTCACATCATCAGGATAAGAAGAGACTTCTAGAACTGGTTTATGTGTGCACTTCATAAAGTGTTTCTCTCTGCCTCTGTTATCTCTGAGGTCCACCTTTCACATTATCTAGTTATCAACATATAAAGATTGACATGCTATTGAAAACTATACTAGACAAAGTAGATCTCCTAGTATCTACAACAGTGACTCTCAAACTTTTTTTAGCTGGCAACCCTTTGAAATTGAAGCAAAGACTCCTAGCTCCTGTCCTCATTTACCCCGAAATTTGAGAAACATGTCAAAATCAATGATACTTTGATTATTTGTAATGAAATTGTAAACTTTCAATTTAAATGTTAGTATAAAAAAAACTGATTCTACAAAATCAATGAAATTTTCATCATGTTTATGTCTCCTGTAATACTGCTTCATGTCTCTCTTCTGCACTTTCCTGATCGATGCACTTTCCTGATTGATCTCTCTCTGCATCCTCCTGCTCACATTCTCTCACTTTCTCTCTCTTCTTTACACATTCTCACTGCCTCTCTCTCCTGTACATATTCTGTCACTCCTCTCTATTTCCTGTACACATCTCTCTCCTGTACATATTCTCTCACTTTCTCTCCTGTACACATTCTCATTGCCTCTCACCTTCGCACATTTTCTCACTTCCTCTCTCCTGTACACATTCTTTCTCTGCCTTTCCTTTCTTATGCACACATTTACACTGCCTCTGTCCTGCACACATCATATCTCTGCCTCTCACTGCTGCACACATTCTGTGTCTGCCACTCTCTACTAACAACGTCCTCCTCCCAAACCTGTCAGCTAGATCAAGATTTGACTGTATATATATTCTATCATCACTTCATATATTGACAGATTAGATTAATTGTGTAGAGTCTTACATTAGATTCTAAGAGTTGAAGACAGAGACTTATAGCGTGCTTTTTGTGCTGATGTCTCCACGGTGACACCGCTCCGACCCTAACGAGTTATGGGCTTTATTATTATTATTTATTATTATTATAACATTAGATGTGATTGAAATCTTTCATTTAGGTCTACACTTACCAGGGGAAGAAAATGGATGCCATTTTAGGTTGAATTTTACTATCTTCTGTTGAATGGTTCAACTGTCACTCATATCATTTCTTGTTTAACACTGTTGTTACCACTATTGATTTCTGCAACTTTGTTTCAGCAGACATTTCATTTCCAGTTTTACAATCATTTCTTGATTGAATTTCCTCTTGTTTCAAAAATTTTTCAAAGTTGAATGACATTTGTTACACTTATGATTTCTATTTTTCTGTAATTATATTGAACCACTTTACTTTCAACAAATATTTCATTGCGTATTTGGTAAAATATAGTCTTGCATATTTTGATTAAATATAATGCTATTTTGGGAGGGGGGGTTTTCTTACTCCTTAGTGCTGCAGTGGTTGGACCCGGATACATTTTAAACATGTAAAAACTCAGAGCATCGTTATTCTTTCGAATGTCAGCTGCTCTGTATTTAATTAATATAGCTAGTTGCCTATTGGCTCTGTGAAGGTTCCCATCCTTTGGTCGAGATCGAGTAGACACTACACTCTGATCTTAGTCATATAGTTACATGTTTGGATAAAATATAGTGTGACATATTTGGATAAAATATAATGTTAAATGTTTGTATAAAATATAATGTTAAATGTTTGTATAAAATATGTTAAATATTTGGATAAAATATAATGTTAAATATTTGGATAAAATATAATGTTAAATATTTGGATAAAATATAATGTTAAATATTTGGATAAAATATAATGTTAAATATTTGGATAAAATATAATGTTACATGTTTGTATAAAATATAATGTTAAATATTTGGGTTAAATGTTTGGATTAAATATAATGTTGCATATTTGGATAAAATATAATGTTGCATATTTGGATTAAATATAATGTTGCATATTTGGATTAAATATAATGTTACTGTAGTGTCACATATTTTGATAAAATATAATGTTAAATATTTGGATAAAATATAATGTGACATATTTGGATAAAATATAATGTTACTGTAGTGTTACATATTTGGATAAAATATAATGTTGCATATTTGGATAAAATATAATGTTGCATATTTGGATAAAACATAATGATTATATATTTGAATAAAATATAGTGTTTGCAGTTAGATATGTAATAGGTAGGATCATGTAAAGTATCATTGTAAAGTTGCAAGTAAAATCTGTTGTAAGAGGAAAGGGTAGACATTTAACACAATTTAAAGTTACCTTTCTAACCCGAGAAATACCATACAATATTTTGATCTTCTTTTTCTTTGCGTTCGTTTTTACGACCAATTTTAATCACTCTTTGTGATATGTTTGATCTTTGCCAAGAACACGTATATACGTTGCACATTGGTTTGTAGGCCCCTAAACGCATAGACTTCTACACGTTTAGGACATGTGCATCCGATTTTAGCCAAACCTCCTTAGCCGCCTCTTACGACATGTGTGGCAGGTAACAGTGGTTCTATTCTTTACACCCCAAATTTGGGCCGGTAACCACTCAGGCGAATATTTTGATAACCCATGTCAAGTTCACATGAAATGTTTTGCAGTCCACTTGGTATTAACTCTTTCCATGTACAGTTATTTTCTCAGTTTTATACAGTTAAATCAAGAGAAGTAAACAAAAATCAATTTAAACAAATAAAATCATAACTACTCGTCAATAAAGAAACATATATTTATTATATACTCATTTGAAGAAAACTGGAGAACCTATTAGAATAACAAGGTTAAAAAGTAGTATAAGTAAAATAGTGAAAGTAAAACTAGAAAGACTTCTTATATGGGAAACAACTTGAATGTCGCAGTGTGCGATGATTGGCGTGAAAAGAGTTAATAAATGCATTTCTGTCTATTAAACACCTCATCTGCTTCATTTTGTTTGCCCTTACAGCCCATGCCTTATGTAGCTTATGCTTTCAGGGCTGGACTTTTCCAATAAATTTCCAACACTATTTCATTTCTTGCTTCATCTACCATCTCACCTTCTTTGTTGGTTTTCCTGGCATGGTCCTTTAAAAAAAAGTTTTCAACTATAGAACCAATGTTTTGTTACCATTACAGATAATTTTTATATTATAGTCTGTCATCTCGTCTTATCATTGTCCTTTTCTGATTTGAACATAAGACCACCATTAACTCTTTCCATGCTTTTTGCGGCACACTGTGCCAAAGAGGAATACCGTTGAATGCCATTCGAGTATTGCACAAATTCTTTAGCTCCCGCAACAATCCCAGGTGTCTCTGGAACAAAACTCACTTGTGAGCAGAATGAACAAAACTCACTTGTGAGCAGAATGAACAAAACTCACTTGTGAGCAGAATGAACAAAACTCACTTGTGAGCAGAATGAACAAAACTCACTTGTGAGCAGAATGAACAAAACTCACTTGTGAGCAGAATGAACAAAACTCACTTGTGAGCAGAATGAACAAAACTCACTTGTGAGCAGAATGAACAAAACTCACTTGTGAGCAGAATTGTGCAGTCCGAATTCGAACCCACCACCTTCGGAATGTATGGGAAAGGCTAACCACTTAGCCACAGAAAACTACCAAAATATTATTTCTATCAAAGTTGATGAATGTATGGGAAAGGCTAACCACTTAGCCACAGAAAACTACCAAAATATTATTTCTATCAAAGTTGATGAATGTATGGGAAAGGCTAACCACTTAGCCACAGAAAACTACCAAAATATTATTTCTATCAAAGTTGATGAATGTATGGGAAAGGCTAACCACTTAGCCACAGAAAACTACCAAAATATTATTTCTATCAAAGTTGATGAATGTATGGGAAAGGCTAACCACTTAGCCACAGAAAACTACCAAAATATTATTTCTATCAAAGTTGATGAATGTATGGGAAAGGCTAACCACTTAGCCACAGAAAACTACCAAAATATTATTTCTATCAAAGTTTATCCTCAAAATGATCTCAGAAACCCTTGCCAGTGCTACAAAGTTCATGTACTGCTGCTGAGATCTGTGTGTGTGTTAGAAAGAGATCAAAGCACACATGGTTATTTACCAAAGTGCAATGCTGATTGTCCAATCAATCAAAAAGTGAAAGAACTCTTATTTATACCTCTAGGCTATATTGTGTAATATAGTGTTAGGCCAGTATTTTTTGTTGACTGTTGACAAATGGGTGATGTGGTCAACAAATGAGTGATGTGGTCAACGTCACGCCGGCCACCTCTACTTACTAGTGTTTTTTCTGGTACCCAATTGAGTCTGGGTCCAATTGAGAGCCATTATGGTCTTGAAAATATGCCACGCCCACTGTGGAATTGAACCCAGACCACTAGCCTAAGAAGTGAGTTCACTAACAACTATGCTACTGCAGTTCTGAACTCTTTGTGTGTGGACCAAACGTTACACTATGTCGCTTTGTGTTAGATGCCTTTTTTACAAGGAGTCACACTTAGAGGTCGTTTTTACAAGGAGTCACACTTAGAGGTCATTTTTACAAGGAGTCACAATTAGAGGTCGTTTTTACAAGGAGTCACACTTAGAGGTCGTTTTTATTTTAAAAACAAATGGCTTGTAAAAACGTGGACCGTGCACCTGGTCTACTAAGTGTTAATCAATAAAATGTCAATTAATTTCAGTAAGAAGACATTATGCCATGATTTATTTATGTTTTTTTTTTATATCTGTCCACAGCAAAAAGTCTAAGAAAGGCTTGTTCTAGAGAATCACTTGTCAACTCTGAACAGAAAGGGATCAAGAATTTTGTGAAAACCTGGAACCAAGTCTTAGAAACATTGCAGCAGCATCGACCAAATCACCAGCTACTTGACAAATATTTGACTCAATGTATTCCCAGCCTACCAACCATCTGAGAAATTTTGATATGATTTTTTAAATGTTTATGTATATTTCTGCTTATATTAAATGACAGCAGTGTTGTGACTTATTATAGAGCATGGTTGCTTGAGATGATTAGAGAGATAAATGAATATATGCTGATATGATTGTTGTATTTTTTATTGTATGATATCTCCACATTCTGACATGGCAGACTCTTTAGTCTCACAGAGCTTGATATAACAGACACTTTAGTCTCACAGAGCTTGATATAACAGACACTTTAGTCTCACAGAGATTGATATAACAGACACTTTAGTCTCACAGAGCTTGATATAACAGACATTTTAGTCTCACAGAGCTTGATATAACAGACACTTTAGTCTCACAGAGCTTGATATAACAGACTCTTTAGTCTCACAGAACTTGATATAACAGACATTTTAGTCTCACAGAGCTTGATATAACAGACATTTTAGTCACCCACATCAGGACACAACAAATATTTTAAGCTCTATTGTATAACATAAATTATTCCTTAACTTACTGAAACACATTTGTTTCCCAAACTTGTAAATATGGCTAATTCTACTCAAGAAATATCACATTTAACTGCACATACAATCTCTTTGTATACTTGGATCATTTCTTACATCTATGAGTGTTTGTTTGGTTTTTTTGTTTTCATTCTCACCTAACACAGTACAAGAGTTAGCCTAAACACACTGAAGTACTTGCTTGTGAGGAGATCAGAGCAATTATGGACATGTACGATGAAGATGATCCTCAAATGAACAATCATTCGTCCGCTATGAATTCAGGCATAGTCAGGGGGCGTCTAATATGGCACCTCTGACTGATTTTTGTGCGAAGGCTTAGTGTTTGTCAAACATGAGTTGTTGCTTTTAATGATATATGGCATGTATATTTTTTAATGATTTTTATTCAATTAATAACTTGTCTTTATATAGTTTAGTTGGCATTTGCCAATCTGAAGAACATATGAAGTTCAAGAATGATTAGGAATAAAACTAAGATAAGGATATTTAACTCAAATGTCAAGGCTGTCCTTCTATATGGAGCAGAGACATGGAGACCATCTAAGGGAACACCAAAAAGTTGCAGACATTCACCAATAGATGCCTACGCAGGATGCTCCATCTGTGATGGTATGACAGGACCACAAATAGAGAACTGTGGGATAGAGCTGGACAACGGCAAGTGGAATAAGAGATAAGGAGCAGAACGTGGCGATGGATAGAACACACATTGAGGAAACCCCCTTACAGCATCATGAGACAGGCTTTGCGATGGAACCCCCAGGGCAATAGAAGTAAGGGAAGACCCAGGAACACCTTGAAACGGAAGATGGAGACGGAATGCAAAAAAACGGGGAAAGAGTGGAGAGATCTGGAAAAGATGGCCTTGGATGCGGATTTATGCTTCCCTAGGGATGAAGAAGAAGAATAGTTTAGTTGCTACAAATTATTTAGTAAGGCTTTCTATTTTCTGCACAACTTGTTGCGAGATGTGGCAAGTTTGGATTCAGATGATGGAGGAATTTTGGCCCAGACTGAGGATGAATTAGATATTGATGAATAATTAAGTCAAGATTTGTGTTAGGAAATATGCGACACTAGTTCTAGTAGTTACGATGAATTATGATTATCCATGGATGGGGACAACGCTGCTTTCTCCCAGCGAAGCCATAAAGGGGATAGACAGCAACTGATCAATATCAAACAATTTAGTGAGGAAACAAGTTCTACAAATGACATTGATCCAGAGTCAGATTATTTTTTAATTGTGATTACCCTCATTACTTCTCTTGCAATTTTTACATTCAGCATTTTTTTTAGAACAGGAGTTAACCATGCATTTGCTGAAAGAAAATTTTAGAAAAAGCAAGTCCTTCATGGTAACCTGTTTCTCCTGATTACATCAAGATCTTTATGTAAACTACATGTGTGGAACTTATCGCTTGTTACCTTACTACAGAATGTTTTGCGTTTACCGATAAACTGTTGAATGTAGCTGCTGTTTCAATTGTAACATCAAGAATTAGATTTGAAAGTATCATCAAATATTTCTACCTCAATGATCATTCAAAATTAATTCCATGAGGACAATATGGACACATGCAAGGTTGGACTTTAGAACTTCTGCCTTGATTGTATAAGAACCCCCCTGCCCACCAGTCAAACAAGCAGGCTATAAAGGGAAAGGGAAAGACAACACCCAGGAACTACATGGCTGACAAATTCCATTAAGGATAACCATCAACCGAATTGAATGTTTGACAGAAAACGGATCTGCAGTTAGCGTCACCAAATAAAGATAAGGACTGCATCAGGAAGGTGTGTGGAACCAGTAATGGCTGCCCCACCTGTAAACTCAACTTCTGTAATGGAAACTGTTTTTGCAGCTTTTCACTTGGACAATTATCATCAATAAAATAAAACTGACACTTTTGAGTGAAACATACTTTTGAAATTGTCCTTGATTTTTTTATTTCTTCACTTGTATATTTTTGCACATCCAACTTACATGGCATTAACAACATACATGTTTACAAACTAGTACCTCATCCATTTAACTGTAAATTTAACTTTAAATCACAAATATTGATTAGAAATTGTATTTGTTATGAATTTTATTTCACAAACACCTCTCATTGTTGTGGAGTTATTTCCCTTGCCCTGGGAATTCAGTAGGGACATTTTCTAAAGTGCTGGGGCTTAAAGGGTTAATATCTGTTGATGGAGACTGAAAGCATAATGATCTGCCCAGAGTGATCTGATATTGTTCAACAACCAATAATATACAAACAAAACTTCAAGTTTGGATATCTCTGAACATTACTGACATACATTATTTTATTTGAATATTAGTAAATAATTTGGCCAGGACATTGGCCTATTTTCTATGACTATAATTGTCACCAAAACAGTGGTTTTGAGATTGTGAATATCAGGTGGTATGACAAGATAACCAACTCTGACGTACTGCAACAGGCAAACTTGCTTTCAGTTATCAGTTATATGAGGACTATCATCATAGCACTCCGGACACGTCCATAGGTGCTCCGATCTCTGCCTCAGCAAATCCAGCAGCGGCCCAACACGCCAGTTCGATGTTGATTAATCAATCTCTTTGCATATTTAGTATGTCGTTCTTTTTCGGCTGCACCAATATTGACACCCATCTCTTTCAATCTGGTCAGCGAGTGGGATTCACAGCCCTGAAACTCCTCTAACTTGCTTTCCATGATGGACATGCTAATAATAGCCATCTATCACAAGTGATGATGACAACAATCTCAGACAAGTGTTGCTGCACCTCTCTGGTGTTATTGGTTATTGTGTGTGGAGGTGACTGTAGAGTCCAATCCTAGAACACAATCCCCTACCACAGGTGAGGCATACAAGATCAAGGTTAGACATGTGTGTGTTCTGTCTTTTCGCACAGCTAGTTTCTTTGTGCCTCAACGACACGATGATTCTCAGCTATTCGGGTTCCTCTTTTGTTGTTACAGCACCACATTTGGCGATCTTGCACAAGGGATTTCCAGCACGTGGTGTCTATATCGAAGCATTTCAGAGACACTTTAAGAGTGTCTTTAAAGCATTTTTTCTGTTCCCCAGCTGAAAGTCTGCCCCCTTCAAGTTCTCCATACATCAACTGTTTTGGGATGCATTTATCCAGCATTCGAGCAACGTGACTGGCTCATCTCACATGGGCCTTCTGCAACAGGGTGTTGATGCTTGGGATCTTTGCTCTTATGAGGACTTCGCTATCTAGAATTTTGTCCTGCCAGTTTATTGTTAGTTTTCTTGCGTGTCTGCTATTTACTGTCCATTTCTTGCTCAGAATTGGTAGTGAGGGCGCAGTCATCAGCAAACAATAGGTTTGAGATAGTTGATTCTTTTACCTTGGTGGAGGATTTTAACCTCCGAAGATTGAATAGCTTACCGTCTGTCATGTATCTAATCTTTACCTCATGTTCGTCGCTTTCCCAAAAGACATCCATGAGCATGGCAGCAAACATCATGCTGAAGAGTGTTGGGGCAAGTACACAGCCCTGTTTGACGCCGTTGGTGACATGGACAGCTCCCCTTCATCAAGTACACATGTTATCATGCCCTCTTGAAACTGATGGACGATCTTAATGAATTTTACGGGACATCCAAATTTTTAAAATGATCTTCCATAGACCCTCTCTGCTGACCATGTCAAAAGCCTTCGTCAAGCTTGATGGGCATGCTAAACAGTAGAAGAATAAGATGGCTAGGGCGTGTGAGAAGAATGGACAATAGCCATGTACCACAACAAGTGTTGTTCTGTGAACTTTCAGAAGGGAAGAGGTACCACTGCTGAGATATAAAGATGTCTGCAAGGCCTCAATGAATAACTTTTCTATAGGTCCCAAGAAATGGGAAAAACTAGATGATGACCTAATTATGTGGAAAACAACATTACATAAAGGAGCAGGATCTTTCAAAAAGAGACTTAGAGATAGAGCTGAAAGACAAGCGCAAACTCGGAAGTTGTCACAGTAAAACACTTGCCAATTGACTGTCTGTAGAGACAAACGCAAACTCGGAAGTTGTCACAGTAAAACACTTGCAAATTGACTGTCTGTAGAGACCCAGCGCAAACTCGGAAGTTGTCACAGTAAAACACTTGCAAATTGACTGTCTGTAAAGACAAGAGAGACCCAGCGCAAACTCGGAAGTTGTCACTGTAAAACACTTGCCAATTGACCACCTGTAAAGAAGAGAAACAAGCGCAAACTCAGATGTTGTCACAGTAAAACGCTTGCCAATTGATCATCTGTAAAGACGAAAAAGGACATATTATTTGAATATTGGTACATTATTGGTAGTTATAGTAAGTAACATGATGCCATCAGTAAAATATGAAAACAATAAAGTAAGGTAGTTTTACTGAGTACAAAAACAGGACAATGCTGCTATGACTAAAAAGCTTTTATCATGTAAAGAATAAATGAAGAACACATACAAAATGATGACCCTAAATGGGGAACACAGCGTAGACATGAACCTAGATGGGGAACAGCATAGACGTAAACCTAGATGGGGAACACAGCATAGACATAAACTTAGATGGGGAACACAGTGTAGACATGAACCTAGATGGGGAACACAGCGTAGACATGAACCTAGATGGGGAACACAGCGTAGACATGAACCTAGATGGGGAACACAGCGTAGACATGAGCCTAGATGGGGAACACAGCATAGACATAAACCTAGATGAGGAACACAGCGTAGACATAAACCTAGATGGGGAACACAGCATAGACATAAACCTAGATGGGGAACACAGCGTAGACATGAACCTAGATGGTGAACACAGCGTAGACATAAACCTAGATGGGGAACACAGCGTAGACACCGGGAAAATTTTAATGATAGGATTCCTAACTGGTTTTTAAAAAAAAAATTCATTACATATCCTTTACAGGACTTTGCGGATCAACCCCACCCAGCTTTTTAACGCTGTTTGTGATTTTTCTAGGCATTATTACGTTCAGTAGTTTGCCATTGCTTTCTGAATGGGTGGTGCCATCGTCCTTTTGTAAAAATCCACACAAAACAATTTGCAACCAAACTGTCCGCAGCGTGATTTCAACTCAGAACGTTGGGGTTAATAGACCGAGTCAATATCCACTGAGCCACAGACGCCACACCTAACTGGTATAGATAGGAATATCTATAGGAAAATATGGGACTTAAAATATGAAATAAATGGGAACAGCTAGAAATAGTATTAAGAGTATATTATATATATGTATATCTAATCTAAAATGTATAATGGAGGGAATGGTGTCTGGAAGAAGAATGATAGGATGGTACCTAGAAGACGATGGGTGCAAGATGTTATTGATGATCTGAGAATGACTGCTGCTGACGCTGGCCAACTTGCACAGGACAGAGAGTTTTTCAGGACTGCTGTCATGGGAGGCAAGTTTCAGAAGGAACAAGTTACTTGATGATGATGATATCTAATCTGTTATTGATGGCTACATCCTGTAAAGGATATGTCACAATTTTCATCTATAATCTAGTGTGTATGAGGAAGTATGTGAATGGAAATATGATGAATATAGTGTGTTGAGTTCATGGTATGTGCAACGTATACACGTTCTTGGCAAAGATCAAACATATCACAAAGAGTGATTAAAATTGGTAGTAAAGAACGAACACAAAGAAGAAGTTCATGGTATGGTACGGTCTACTGTTTTAATTACTAAGATGCAGGTTTGTCAAGAACTGGCTTTTATTGAACAGATCGGATCTTTAAAATTGAGTATGTATGATCTTTAGTTCAATATATCCCATCTTTGCTTGAATAGATCGTATCTTTGCTTGAATAGTTCTGATCATTGCTGGAATAGATCTGATTTTTGTTTGAATAAATGTGATCATTGCTGGAATAGATCTGATCTTTGCTTGAATAGATCTGATTTTTGCTTGAATAGATCTGATCATTGCTAGAATAGATCTGATTTTTGCTTGAATAGATGTGATCATTGCTGGAATAGATCTGATTTTTGCTTGAATAGATGTGATCTTTGCTTGAATAGATCGGATCTTTGCTTGAATAGTTCTGATCATTCCTGGAATAGATCAGATCTTTGCTTGAATAGATCTGATTTTTGCTTGAATAGTTCTGAATATTTTTGTTTGCTCATTTGTAAATATTACTTGCTGGCTTTAGTTTCATGTTGTTTCTGAAAGTACTTAACTCTTAGTAGACCAGGACAAAACCATGTTTTTACAAGCCATTTGTTTTTATAATAAAAAAAGGGTCTTTAGTGCGACTTCTGATAAAAAAGTGTCCAACCCAAAGCCACGTAGTGTGGCGTTTCGTCCACAAGGAGTTAATGTATTGCTCAGCAAGTAACAAGTGTGAAACCAAAGTCACATAGTGTGGTGTTTCGTCCACAAGGAGTTAATGTATTGCTCAGCAAGTAACAAGTGTGAAACCAATATCCAATGTTGCCAAGAGTAGCATTATCCAGATATTTTCTTTTAGATTGTTAGTCCTTTTTTTTAAATCTGAAAATATTGAGACATTTTATGTTCTGCTTGTTTTATATTTGAACATTTTAGGAATTTATGTGCAAGCATATCTCATGTTTCAATATTTGAACATTTTAGGAATTTATGTGCAAGCATATCTCATGTTTCAATATTTGAACATTTTAGCAGCATGTGTGATTTAACAAATTCTACACTTTTCTTTTCCACCTTTTGTTGGCTTGAAATATTGTCTATATATTCAATATTGTGTCTTGTATAAACTTCACTATCCTTTATAGCTGACACAGAAGTCCTTGCAGTTTTATGTCCAGTTTTGTTTCACTAGGTCACTAAGTTTGTCTCAGTATATTTATTATATTCTGGGCAGTCTTGGAGTATGGGTTCACAGTATATTTATTATATTCTGGGCAGTCTTGAAGTATGGGTTTTCAGTATATTTATTATATTCTGGACAGTCTTGAAGTATGGGTTCTCCAGTATATTTATTATATTCTGGGCAGTCTTGAAGTATGGGTTCTGCATTCTGGTTTGAATGTACACATACGGCAGAAGTCATAATCTTCAATTTGGTATACATGTGGCTTCCAGGTCACAAATACAACTACTTTCCCATATCTTGGAAGTGTTATGAGCAGCAAAGGAGGTGCTAGATCTGACATTAAAAGCAGACTGAGTAAGGCACGGAGTGTGCTTATGACCCTTCAGACAGCCTGGAAATCTGCCCAATACAGCGTTAGAACCAAGATTAATATATACCGCAAGTGTGTGCTATCAACTTTGCTATACAGATCGGAATGCTGGAGAATGACAGAACAAGATATGTCCAAACTCTTCACCTTTCATACAGCTTGTCTGCAAAAAATCTTATATGTGTTCTGGTCAAATACAATCTCTAACCAAGAACTACTTGCACGATGTCAACAAGAGTATGAGCACCATCATCTGATGAAGACACTGGAAATGGATCAGACATGTGGTGCGCATGGAGACTGGCACTGATACTAAAACTGCACTGAGATGGACTCCAGAGGGTAAACAAAAACATGGAAGACCCAAGACAACCTAGAGGAGAACGCTAGAGCAAGAACTAAAAGAAATGAATCATAGCTGGAACACAATACAGAGGAAGGCCATGAATAGAGAAGAATGGTGTGCATTTGTTGCTGCACTGAACGCCAAGGATGTAACAGGCTAAAGAGAGAGAGAGATAGACGGAGAGAGTGGCTGAAGAGACATTTGTGTCCTGTTATAAGGCCCATGATGACATTATTCTAATCTGCTTATATTTAGTAGTCATTCGGTGTTAGTTATTTGTTTGCACTTTTAGCCCAGTCGATATTTAAGTTTAGATTGCCTCATGGTCAAGGTGCTCAAACAATTGTGTTCACTCTTCTGTGTACAGAGGAGACAATCATCTTTCGTATGCTCATTGACGACAAGTGTGTGTTGTGTGTATGTTAATGTGTGTGCATCCTATCTTGCCTTAACTCTTCCATATGGTGGATGCAGATTAAGGCAACAGTTTGAAAATAAGAATACCTTTTATCTTTCTATCTACATTGTAAACTCACTCACTCATGAGATTCGTGTGTTTTATTTCATGCATCTGTGTGTTTATAACATGTATGCTTTCAAATGTGTGTGCATATGTGTGTAATGTCATCAAACATTGCACATCATGATGGGTTCTCTGAAAATATTTGTAACCAATACTTGTATGTTTAATGAAGGATGCCAGTGTTTTATGTGTATGCAGTTTATGCTCATAACTCATTTTCTATCAAATATATTGCACATTTGACATCAAGTTTGTATAAAAATCTGGCTCATATGTGTGATTACATTTTTTACTTGTGTATTTATGTTGTAAAACAAAAAGATATATTATTTGATTCACTTGTCTTTCTATTTCTAAACCTACACTTTTCAAGTGTGACTATGTTTGTTTGTGCTAATATTAATTTGGTTATTAACCATCTTTTGTTAGAACTTATGTACCAGACAAAAGATTGACTTCATTGCACCGGGTTTCTCCATATGGCTCTGTCCCTGTCTGCAGAAATAGCACACCATCTATCAAAAGTGTTGCACAAAACATGAACTCTGTAGCTCCAGCAACAATCCTGAAGATCTTATGAAAAAATTGAACATGTGACTTGGTCCAGATTCGAATATATATATATACATTTGAGTCGTTCATATTATGATCTTGATTACTTGAAAATACAAGAAGTATTTATATATATGATGAATGCTGAGTTACATTAAGAAATGACTAGTAATTGTTTGGTAAATGCTTATACTGTAGTGATCATATATGCTGATCATTTGAACATATAGTGTGTTTATAAAGTCACTGTGCAGTGAATTTTGCAAATATTTGAGTAATTACATCAAGAATGATGGAAATTTAAATCATGATATTCTGAGTTCCACAATCCTGTGTGCAGCAGTACACCACCAGCTGTTGTTATATTCACGATTTCATTACTGAAAGGAAATGGTGTTAACCATTGAAAACAGGGTAATTTTTGGTGGAAAATGTCTTTTGTAATGGTGGCAAATATACTGAAGAAGTAATTCAATAATAATAATATATGCTCTAATTTCCAGACTCACAAGTCATGTTCACAGCCACTTGATCAAATACAAGCCATCCAAGAGTAGTAGTACCTAGATGAATAATAACCATTTTTCAGGTGTCTTTGAAAACTATATTTCTCATGAAGTAGTCTTGCCCTGGCGTAAATTTAACAGCACAGCGACTTTATAAACACTGTAGTTTCAACATCTGGAAATGAACCAAGTCTCACAGAATGGGGCTATTTGTGTTACAATTGATAGATAATATATTTTTGAACAGTTTACCAGTAGCTATTCTTTGATTAATTTCTCATCAGTTTTGTATGTTCTGCTTGTACATGATGATGATGTCGATTTTTTTCAATTTATTGTTTGCTTTTATCAATGGAACAAAGTAGTCAGGATATTTTTGGTGGCCTGGTATCCAGGGTCGTGCCATTCTATGATACAGAGAGGCAGCCACATCAGGTGAAGCCGTAAGGGGGCTGCATAAACAGCGAAATCAAAATATAATTTGAACCATTACTTACAAATCTGTCATTTATTTCTGTTGAATCTACATTGTCTGCCACTCTAGACTACACATCCATAGTTAACCAATTTGATAATGTTAAAGTTAGAAGGGTAAGACTGTAGTAGATTGTTGTAGTTAATATAATTATTTTAAAGTAGTTTATATTTTCCAAATAAAAATAGTATTCGTACATTTTATACAGTTTTTCTTTTGTAAATCACAATCGAAGGTTATTTTAAAGAAAAATATTTAAGAGACGGAATTTCGAAGACTTGCATCATTCTGAGAAAATACACTGCACGAGCGTGCTGGTATCGTCCTGTTTTTATTTTATTTTAGCCATTGTTCTGTAGCCTGCTCTTATGCACCTTAATAGAAAATCTAAAATTTAAGCTTGAGCTACCTTCTCTATATGCCTGTGCTTGGATTCATTATTTTAAGCATGCATCTTCTTATGTTTGTGTTGTGTAGTAGCAAAATTGTCATTAAAATTTGTGATTTTATGCAGATATTGCATTTGTTTCCTGTGTTTCTGTTTGTTAATTTTGTTTGAATATTCAATCAAACATTATAACAGAGGTAAGGAGATGAAAATAGGATTCAGACCTTTGTCAATGGATGTCTTTAGCTGATTCTCAGACTGAGATGGTATGATAGAGTTACAAACATAGATCTGTGGATAAGAACCTTTGTCACCGAATATCTTCAGCTGATTCTCAGACTGAGATGGTATGATAGAGTTACAAACATAGATCTGTGGATAAGAACCTTTGTCACCGAATATCTTCAGCTGATTCTCAGACTGAGATGGTATGATAGAGTTACAAACATAGATCTTGGGATAAGAACCGGACTGGAACCCATGATGACCCAGGTCAAGAGGAGAAAATGGTAATGGGTTGGGCATACCCTATGGAAGACACAGTCGAGTATCACTAGACAAGCATTTGAGTGGAACCGAAAAGTAAACGAAAAGAGGACGCCCTAAACAGACCTGGAGACGGTCTTCTTGAAGAACTGAAGAGTGTTAGACTATCCTGGGAGACCATAAAGAGGAGAGACAGAGAAGAGTGGCGAACAACTGTTGAGGCCCTATGCTCCACGAGGAGCGGAGAGGAATAAGTCAAGTAAGAAGATTAACGTCAAAAAGCAAGTACCAAAAGCATGCATAGCCTTCATCTTCATCATCTGCTCAAAGAAACTGAGAACCTATTGGTCTGACAAGGTTGCAGTGAAGTCGGTTCTGTTTAGTTTAGTTGACGGATCATCCTCCTCGCATAGCGAACCAATTAGTCCATAAGTGATGCGGTGTCTCCCTCAGGATGTCCCTCAGTATGTAGCGACTAAAAATACAAGGTTAGTCACCATTTCTGTGTTGGTTTACTATTCTTCTTTATCTCCCAGCATAACACTCTTGTCTAGTTACACTATTCTTCTTTATCTCCCAGCATAACACTCTTGTCTAGCTACACTATTCTTCTTTATCTCCCAGCATAGCACTCTTGTCTAGTTACACTATTCTTCTTTGTCTCCCAGCATAGCACTCTTGTCTAGTTACACTATTCTTCTTTGTCTCCCAGCATAGCACTCTTGTCTAGTTACACTATTCTTCTTTATCTCCCAGCATAGTACTCTTGTCTAGCTACACTATTCTTCTTTATCTCCCAGCATAGTACTCTTGTCTAGCTACACTATTCTTCTTTATCTCCCAGCATAGTACTCTTGTCTAGCTACACTATTCTTCTTTATCTCCCAGCATAGTACTCTTGTCTAGCTACACTATTCTTCTTTATCTCCCAGCATAACACTCTTGTCTAGTTACACTATTCTTCTTTATCTCCCAGCATAGTACTCTTGTCTAGTTACACTATTCTTCTTCATCTCCCAGCATAGCACTCTTGTCTAGCTACACTATTCTTCTTTATCTCCCAGCATAGTACTCTTGTCTAGCTACACTATTCTTCTTTATCTCCCAGCATAACACTCTTGTCTAGTTACACTATTCTTCTTTATCTCCCAGCATAACACTCTTGTCTAGTTACACTATTCTTCTTTATCTCCCAGCATAGCACTCTTGTCTAGCTACACTATTCTTCTTTATCTCCCAGCATAGCACTCTTGTCTAGTTACACTATTCTTCTTTATCTCCCAGCATAGTACTCTTGTCTAGCTACACTATTCTTCTTTATCTCCCAGCATAGCACTCTTGTCTAGCTACACTATTCTTCTTTGTCTCCCAGCATAGCACTCTTGTCTAGTTACACTATTCTTCTTTATCTCCCAGCATAGTACTCTTGTCTAGTTACACTATTCTTCTTTATCTCCCAGCATAACACTCTTGTCTAGTTACACTATTCTTCTTTATCTCCCAGCATAACACTCTTGTCTAGTTACACTATTCTTCTTTATCTCCCAGCATAGCGCTCTTGTCTAGTTACACTATTCTTCTTTATCTCCCAGCATAGCACTCTTGTCTAGTTACACTATTCTTCTTTATCTCCCAGCATAGCACTCTTGTCTAGTTACACTATTCTTCTTTGTCTCCCAGCATAACACTCTTGTCTAGCTACACTATTCTTCTTTATCTCCCAGCATAGTACTCTTGTCTAGTTACACTATTCTTCTTTATCTCCCAGCATAACACTCTTGTCTAGTTACACTATTCTTCTTTATCTCCCAGCATAACACTCTTGTCTAGCTACACTATTCTTCTTTATCTCCCAGCATAACACTCTTGTCTAGCTACACTATTCTTCTTTATCTCCCAGCATAGTACTCTTGTCTAGCTACACTATTCTTCTTTATCTCCCAGCATAACACTCTTGTCTAGTTACACTATTCTTCTTTGTCTCCCAGCATAACACTCTTGTCTAGTTACACTATTCTTCATCTCCCAGCATAGCACTTGTCTAGTTACACTATTCTTCTTTGTCTCCCAGCATAACACTCTTGTCTAGCTACACTACATGTTAGTTTGTTATTTGGTCAAGGTTTGCTGGTTCACAATCTTTCCTTGAAATGTTAGCATTCTTCTTCCCTGAGAAATGCACAATATCTGTCATGTCCATTGCTCGTCCACTTTCCACAGTAGTCATGCCAGCAAACATATCTGCTCTTTCATTTTCCTTTGCGTCTGCGTTTCCTGGCACAACAATAAAACTGGTCACCCTTGATCGCCTCAGAGACTGCCTATGGTCCCAGTTTGATCTTCCTGAGCAAAGTTGAGGGTGTCCCAACATCTGTGGTTGTGTCTCAACGACTGTGGTGATGTTCCAACGACTGTGCTAGTGTTTTACTTACCCCGAACACATTCAAGAACACTGATCAGTGACATGGAAACCTTTCTGGCCATTTTACAGAGATAAATACCAGATTTAAACCGGCCCCTAAAAAATCGATTTGTTCCTTGATGTCTACCCTGGAAAACTGGCAGTGATCAGAAACACTATCCCAGAGATATCAGTCTGTGCCTTACAGCAGTTACCCATAGTTGTGAAGACGTTTAAGCAGAATCCTTCACAACTCATTGCACATAACGTTGAGAGTTTTGGCATCTTCTGTATATGAAAATACACAATACAAATCTATTGTAAATTGGAGAGTGAAAAGTCGTACTTCTTTGTGTTAACAGCTGCCATGGCAACACTAAGTTGTGAAAGTCTTTGTGTTAACAGCAAATATAGCAATGCTGTAAGTTGTGGAAGCCTTTGTGTTAGCAGCAAACATAGCAATATTGTAAGTTGTGAAAGCCTTTGTGTTAACAGCAAACATAGCAATATTGTAAGTTGTGGAAGCCTTTGGGTTAACAGCAAACATAGCAATGCTGTAAGTTGTGGAAGCCTTTGGGTTAACAGCAACCGTACCAATGCTGTAAGTTGTGAAAGCCTTTTCGTTAACAACAAACATAGCAATATTGTAAGCCGTTGATTGATATCTTACAGTTTTCAGTTCCAGCATCAAGTCAGTCATTTAGATGTTTTCAATATATCCTTCACTCCTTTTTTAATTACTTTTGTGTGACCGTTATTCTACCGATAGTGTAAGCCATTTATCACGTCTTTTTATTAATTCCTGACTTTGAAAACATCAAAACCCTCACACAGAGAAAATATGCAGTAGACTGGAGGACAAACACTGCATATGATTATGGAATATATTTCCTCAAAGATTTAAACAGACCAGGTCATTATACAAGGTGTTCAAGATAAAAGCAGCCCCATTAACAAATTAAAAGTTGCCACTTACGCATTGCGTTTTGTCTATTTACTATTTAAACCGGTTCTGACTAGCTCGTCCTTTCGTCACATTTGTTCATCGCCCCTTCCCGCACCATAATTACACACTATCACAAAAAGACTTGCTCACTTGACATATCTACCTCATAATTGAAATTGAACCTTTTCGTTTTCATGAACATATACCAGATTGGCTCCCTTGACGAGCCTACTTTTATCTTGAATACCCTGCATTTCACCTGCTTACTGGACACTGCCGACTCAACAGACACTTATATAAACTAGTAATAAGTCAAACGGCTCTCTGTCAGTATCAGCAGGCGGAACAGACACCGGGTCATATCCTCCAAGACTGTCCTCTCCTGTGTGATCTGAGGAGCAACATGTGGCAACACCTAGTCGACCTTAAAACTAAACTTTGGGGAAACCTGACAGACCTGAAGCTGATTGCCCAGTTTGTGGTCGACAGAAGCACGACTAGAGATCGCTGAAGAAGAAGGAGAGATGTAAGCTTGTTTTTTGATTATTTTGAAGTCTGGAGGTTATTAAACCCCATATAGACTTAAGATGGCAAACTGGATTCAGAAATCGACATACGTTGCGGTAAAGCAAACCAGGTACTGGGACAACTGACATCATCCATAAAACGATACATGTAAATACTCAAGCAAATCTCATAAGAACTATTTTCGGCTAACACTGTTATCGACGTCAATTATGGTCACTCACAGCAGCTACTCAGCGGAAAGTAATAACGGAAAGGAAATCTGATGTCTTAGAAGAGCTACACGCAGCTAGGAGTAACAATGAGCGATACAGTCTTGTCACAACCTACTCTATAAATATAGTAGGTCGTGGTCTTGTCATCTGATAAGAATGTCCTTCTATCGTCTAATAAAGAGCGCCACATTGAGAAAAAAACAGCCCACACACATAATGAAAACAGAGCAAGGGGATGGCCATGCAAAAGATGGACTAATAGTATCAATAACAACTTGAATGCTACCAATTTACAATGCATGCACAATAGATCCTAAACCCCTCCCCCATTTTTCCCATCCCCCACCCATACTCGACAGATCAAAGACTGCTGTATAGTCGACTGATCATGTACCGCCGTTTGTCCGTGTCATAGGTGGCTCTTTATAGCATATCTTACAACAGCATTTATTTGTTGTGGTCCACGTGCAACGTCCATCAGATGATATGATTTACCATATTATCGTGGGCTTATTCAGCACAACGAAACGGTAGCACACTTCATGGGACTGCGGCGCTTTCGAGACAACGACATCGAACATGACTGGACATCACCGCTGCCTCCAGGGCTATCTCGTGGGGTCTGAGCAACAGACCACCCATGCGATTATCATATCAGACTCGATGAATATGCTTCAAAGGATTGAATCTGAAAGTCTGTGCGTGGAATGGGAGGACAGCATTAGGAGATTACATCTCAAGAAAATGTCTTGGCTGTACACGCCTGGACATGCTGGAGTGCAGGGTAACGAGAGTGCTGACTTTCTGGCAAACAATGTCCGGTCTCATGCGGGCAGAAGTATGGACAGAGCCGATGTCATAAATGAGGTACGCTCTCAATTATGTGACATGGGCGAGTCTCAGACACTGAAACGAGTTCGACAATTAGGCATTACGTTTGGACATGCCAGAAAGTGTCGCCTTTGCGGTAGAGAGAGAAGGTATACTAATCAACTTCTCATGGGTGCGGTGAGCAAATGGACTTTATGTGGCTGCTGCAGCGAGGGACAGAGCACGCATGGGAATGCCCAATGTGCCATGACGTCGATTGCATACCATGCATAACATGCGACGTCTATGTACCATTTACACATAAATGTACAAAGTCGAAACTTTACAATAACACTTTCCATTCTTATCCAACATTGTAAACAGACCACAGATTTGATGACGTACAACACACACGGTTGACTTCTAGCTTTACATTGACATTGGCTAATATGGCATTGCCGTCTGTTATTTGATGTTGTTGAACTTGAAGTATTATGTGTGAAAAATCTACACCATTACTTGTAGATTGATAAAAACGTGTTGTATGAGTAAGTAACTCAGTTTCATCAAATCGTGAGATAATTACTCTAAATAGCTTATTAAAACTTATAAACTAAAAAGTAACTGACCCTTTTTAAACTTTGTTGCATTTTTTCAAACTTTAAAAGTTTGTCATAAAATAGATAACATTTTTACGCATTATTGGATGATACTGATTAATACTTATTATTTATTATTGTCATAATAATGAATAATGCTTTAAAATGCTATCATCTTATCTTCATAACTTCAATAACTAATTGACTTCATCGCTTAGGGCGCCTAGGCCTTACGCCGAGTTACGGTTACACAAGTTCTTACTCGTTACTCAGACTTACTGGATGAAACAAACTTGCAACTTTGCAATCCTGCAAGAAGCAATGTCTAGTATTGTCTAGTGTGTTTCATTGTTTGTGATGTTTTTTTGTTACTCGTCATGGTGGTATTTTAACTTTTAAATTTAATTTTCAAGGACATTTTAGGAAGCCTAGTAGACCATCACCATCAGTAGTAGTTTAAAGTTGTATATGCAACACTTGCTAGTTGTAGTCTATAGTACTAGTAGTACTATAGTATAGATAATACAGAAAAAACAACTGAGTTTTTAAAATATACTCATACTATGACTCACTGTGACTTTTGAGGGTCAATGTCATCAATACAAACTAGATCTTCAAAGATCCAAATCATACTGTGACTGTGTACCCAGTAGGAACACTTGTCTTGTTTACTCTTTTACAGCCGTCCACAGTATTACTAGTGTATTAGTACTATTAGTGACAGTAGTAGTACTTGTAGTAACATTCGTCCTTAGACCACTGCGGATCTCTGGTGATCTCTATTGACTGAGTGTTATCTATTAGACAATAAAGCATAATGATCAGTCATAAGTCTTGTAGATTCACATCCATTATTGATTGATAGGACTATCATCATTGCCCTTCGGTGAGTGACCATGTGTGCTCGGATCTCTTTCTTACACAGGAAGATATAAGCTGCAGTGCATGAACTCCATAGCACCAGCGAGGTCCCGATGTAATTTTTGAAGATGGTGAAGATATTGGTGTAGGAATTTTATTTTTAATCTTTTCGAATGAATATTGCCTGGACAGCAGCTTTCCAATCTGCTCTTCTCGATTTTGAAACTGCCAAGGGTTCTTTTTATGTGCTCAAATTGAGCACGGAAACTACATTTTATCGAACTAGGAATTCGATCTCACCTACACTGAGATCAGGGATCTCTGGAAAAATATCCAGATGGTTCTGTGAGGGAGCAAACCTGGTACCTTTGGCACGAGAGACGAGCACTTACTTACTGCCCCATCATCTCAATCATAATTAGTGCCATCTAACAGCAAGATTTGCAGAAAATTGAAGACCATACTAAATAATTTGTTGCAACTAAACCAAACACATTAGAAACTTCCAGTCAAAAACATAGGGGGCACCCATTATAGGTATTGGCCTAAATTTAACTTCTCTATTCACAAGTTAAAGTACATCAAAATTTATTTATAAAGGTATATTCCTGCAGTGACTGGATCGAATCAATAGCAGCAGCCCATTGCCAGGCTGGAAAGAGTCATCTTTTATATTATGTGTCAATCTTTACTTTGGTCTTCATCTTCTCCATTGTTTGTTATCATTAAATTTAGTTTTGTTTCTTCCAAAACTGTTCACTCTCTTGCTGTGACAGTCTATTTTGCTCAACTGATTCAGTGTTGAGCTCAATAATTTTCTTTCTGTCAGCACATGGTTCACCCACAGACAGTATTTAACTATTATACATAGTATATATGTGAAGTAACATATTCAACGTTAACTTTATGTCATGACCTATCATATTTTGAGTTTCATAATTTAAGAACACTAAATATATCATCATTATCATGAAGGCAAAAAAAACTTCCACTACATTCAATCTTGTACCTATCTCTTTGCCTCAAACCCAGTCTTATGTTTGATCTTTGCTTCAAAAGTTTGCCGCCATGTGCACCTATAAAAAAAAAGTAAAGGAACCCTTTCATACCTTATGGTATATAGGTCAATACAGTGTTAGGCCTGTATTTTTCATTGACCGTCGGCACACGATGGGTGATGTGGTCAGCATCACGCCGGCCGCCTTTACTTTCCCAGAGCATGTCTGGTACCCAGTTGAGGCTGGGTCGACCTGAGAGCCGTAGTGGTCGGGAAAAATTCCACGCACATTGCGGGAGCTGAACCCAGACCACCAGCCTTGCGAAGTGAGTTCACTAACAACTACGCTACAGCGGCTCTCATGTGCACCTATGCATCCCTTTTTTTCTGCTCTTTGTGCAGTCTCTTTGTTCTCTTTCTTCTTTTCTCATCCTTAGGACATTTAAATCCATCTTCTATTTTCTATCTCTGTATATGATACAAATTGTGTCCAAATGAAATATGTCAGCTTGTGGACTGTGTAGTGCAGATTTGGACTGGTTGCTTTATTCATTATAACTATCACATTGACACTTCTTTCAGTATGCATCCAAATCTGGCAACACATCTTCATGATGATAGCTGTAATGTGTTAATTGAAGCTCTTCAGAAATGTCATGTTGAAGTAAGTTTTTCATTTGATTTTATGTTCGTAGTTTACTCTAGAGTGCACATATTGAGGCTAGAGTGCAAAAGCAAATGCTGTAACCTACCAGCTAGCCCCACTGTTAAGGCACCCAAAATTTCACAGGCAGCTAAGCAACAAATGATCAATAGCATTTTTATACCTACTTTGTGTCACCAGAGCCAAACATGGACTGTGAAATGCGTTGCCTGCAAAAGTTACCAACAACACAAGAAAAGACAGAATCACTAACATCAGCATAAGAAGAAAGTTGGCACAAAACCGTGCTTGAATTACATAGAAAAATAAAGAATGAAGTGGTTTGGCCACTTAATAAGAATGCATCCAAACTCCACAGTATACAGTCTTCTACAACAGAACATCGGGAAAGAAGGCAAGAGGAAGACCACGGAAAAGATGATTAGATGGTGTAGCAGAATCCTGTGAAAGAGCAAAGATAACAATCACACAAGCCACCAGAACAGCGCAAGACAAAAACAGAAAACCACGACACTGGGCAACAACCTGGTAGCAATGTGACGACAAAAGAAGAAAAAGAAGTTTACTCTAGCATTCAATCACTTAATATTTTTTTTATTTTTATTTCCTTAAGGGAGTCATCATAGGAGAATGACAGCTGGATTTGGATACAACCTGCGGTGTTCAATTTTCCATACTGTTCCCTAGTCTTCTTTTGTAGCATATCCTTTATAGGATGTAGCCATCAACCACAGTAAATGAGTTGTAGGTCTAGGCACCCAAACAGGATTAGAGAATAGATAGATAATCAGAGTCATTGAGCTGACATTGACAAAGATTCTATCCCACTTCCTTTCCTTGTGGTGGTACTGAAAACAGATTGCATTCTGGCAATGCTAGCAGGGACTGAAGGAAAAGCTATCCAAGAGTGAAGGCAGTAGTGCATAGTTTCAGATTGGACTGCACATAAGACATGCAAACCTCATAGTGCATGCATTTACAGGATTACCCTGACCAAGGTCTAGAGATAGATAACTATCATACTTAGCTACTGTGCTATAGTATCTGATACACTAGTTCTGTCGAGTGGACTAAATACATTTGTAGATGTAAGAATGTCTTGCCACTTAGACAGACAACACAATGAAATAGTGCATAGTGCCAAGTAATAATAACAGTTTTGTAGAAAATAGTCTTATACATATTCTTGGTGTTTGAAAGAACAGATAATTATTCAGTATTACATAGGTCATGTCATATGGAAGCGAATCATGGACACTCAATAAGCAAACAAGGTCACATGAGGACACAGTGATGTGGTAAACTCTAGGTCTATCAAGAAGCTAGAATGGTATTGACTAGATCAGTGCAAGGGTTGTAATCATGTTATCATGAGCTGGGAGTTTTTCTCCTCCAACAGTTCCTTGTTGTTATACCATGAAATCTTCAAAGCTGATAGTTATGATCTTAATCATTTTATCCTGTTGGACAATGGCTTTCCTACTCACTGCATCAGTTTCTTGTTCTACGATGTTGATGCCTCAAGTGATGTTACTGCACCAGTTGGAACACTCATGAATAAGTATCTGAGGTTATCAATATTCATATTATTCAAAGATAATTTAAGTTAGTTAAGTGTTTTTTGTCTGTCCTACAAGTCTAAGCTGTTTAACCTTGCTGATGTTTATCAGTACCAGTGTATGATATGTTTATCTGGCATGCTTTAGTAAAGCTTGTATGTTTCTCATTTTTGTTATCAGAATCCATACCAAAAGTTTTTTGGAGTTTGCAATGCAGCTGAGAGGGCAATGTCTAAGTGTTTAAAGCAGGAGGTAAAATTATTAGTGTCTCTTATTTTCTTATAGTGAGGTACAAATATTTGCTGATACCTTCAAATCTCTTTCTTGACATTATTGACACAGCAGACACATTCAATAGTTTATTAGAGGAGACTCAACACATTTTATAGGAAGGTAACTTACTGAATTTCAAATATATAGTTTAGATCACAGATTTCTTATACCAGACAGCTAAACTCTCATAACTGGTCTAAGACCTGGTAAAAGCAGACTCAGGCAGCTTGTTGCTAGAAAATATGTCAGCAGGAAGGAAGAGCTGAATCTGATATTCAAAGCACAGGGCATTCACGAACCTTCAGACGATCTGAAAATCAGCCTAATACATCATCAGAACTTAGATTAATATAGGGTGTTCAAGATAAAAGCAGCCCGTCAAAGGAGCCAATCTGGCATATGTTTATGAAAATGAGAAGGTTCAATTATGAAGTAGTATAGGTCAAGAGAGCGCGTTATTTTGTGATGGTGTGTAATTATGGTGCGGGAAGGGTCGACTAACAAATGTGACGAAATGACTAGCTAGTCACAACCGGTTCAAATAGTAAATAGAAAAAATGCAATGCGTGCCTGGCAGCTTTTGATTTTTCAATGGGGCTACTTTTATCTTGAACACCCTGCATATACCGCAGATGAGCGCTATTTACCTTACTATACAGATGAGAATGACAGGATAAGATAATTTCAAACTTTCTACTTTTCTTACAACCTTGTTTGCAAAATATTTTATGCTTGTTCTGGCCAAGAACTGCTAACACAGTGTCGGCTAGTTTAGCTTAGGTAGATAGTTTTCTAATCCAGCAGTCACCTGAGCATCTGCACATCGTTTTGAGGCCATGGCAGTGAATTTACAGGTCTGAGTTGTGTGTTTATGTAGAGAGTGTTCTCAACTTCTGGTTAGGGAGGAAGGTACTTGGGATGTAGTCACTCAGTGCAGGGCACTGGAAGAAATGGTGTGTTACAGTTTTTGTGAGCAGTCACATAGATGGCATTGCAGAACAATCTGCAAGAGAATATGAACACCAACATTTGAAAGAGACGTTGGGGAGAATTGGACATGTGTTACACATGGAGACTGACTCTTTCATGAAAACTGCAATGACATGGACACCAGTGAGTAAGCGAAAATGTATGCAACCCAAAACCACCTGGAGAACAATAGAACAGGAACTGAAAGAGATGAATTACAGCTGAAACACAATAAAGATGACGACCAAGAAGAGAAAAGAATAGCGTGCATTTATTGTAGCCCTAAGGGCCATTGGCCTCACAGACTGGAGAGAGAAAGAGAGGAAGCGGTAGCTTATATAAATTTCCACTCTCTGACATCGAGGTTAGGAGCTCATCTCTTGTGCCAAAGGTACCAGGTTTGCTCCCTCGTGGAACCATCTGGGTATTTTCCCAGAGATCCCTGATCTCGGTGTAGGTGAGATCGATTTCCTAGTCCTATCGGAGAGGGACGATAAAACATAGGTCCTGTGTTCAATTTGAGCACATAAAAGAACCCTTGGCAGTTACTTTGCAGTAAAACCTTGGCAGTTACTTTGCAGTAAAACCTTGTTATTTTATTAGGTTGTCCAGTTTTCTTCAATTTAGTATATAATAATATATATGTTTATTTATTGACGAGTAGTTAGGATTTAAAAAAAAAAAATTTTGAATTAACTTAAAAATTGAGCAGAAAAATTAAGGCATTGTTGCTGTTTAAAAAAAAAAAAAAGTATTATTACTGACTTTATTTTTCAGCGACAGAGGAAAAGAGAAATAAACAGACTCAAAGGAAAGTCGATAGAAAATAAACAGTCTTGATTGAAAGCCCCAATGAACTGACTGTATGTTTCAATATAGTTCTTACGGTCAAGCTTTCCTGTTAGTTATAACTCAAGTTTGTTCCTGGCGAGGACAAGCTATAAAACTGTTTGACATGAACAAAATAATGACTGAATCATCTACAGCTTCAGTTGGACATACACTACCAACATTAGACATAATAAAGAGTGTTAATGAAGGCTCTTGAATAGTTTGTCATCTGTTGAAAGAGAATGTGTACCTGTGCGTCTGTAAGAAGTAATAGTGATATCGTCAGTTCTGTGAAATAATTAACTAACTAGTTAGATAGTTTCATGGAAGATGAAATATTTTGGCCACGTTAATAAACATCACAGTGGTTTGGAGAGAATGGTAATGGAAGTTATGGTTCCAGCAGTGTGAGGCAGGGAAACAACTAAGATGAAGATGGCAGTAGGACATCAAAGAAATCTTGAAAATGAAGCTGGGAGAGGCAGGAGATCTTGCTAGAGACAGGCTGTTCAGGTAGGCTGTGATGAAAGCGACATTCCGCAAACAACATGCTACTACTTGATCCTTGAGCTAGTTAGATTAGTAGTACAGATCAACATGCAACTACTTGAGCTCGTTAGATTAGTAGTACAGATCAACATGCAACTACTTGAGCTCGTTAGATTAGTAGTACAGATCAACATGCAACTACTTGAGCTTGTTAGATTAGTAGTACAGATCAACATGCAACTACTTGAGCTCGTTAGATTAGTAGTACAGATCAACATGCAACTACTTGAGCTCGTTAGATTAGTAGTACAGATCAGTTAGTTTAGTTTAGTCGTCGGATCACCATCACTGCACGTCGAACAAATTAGTCCATAAGTGCTCCGATCTCTCCCTCAGTATGTCCATCAGCGTGTGGCGACTAACGACACCAGTTCTTTGTTGGTTTACAATTCTTCTTTGTCTGCCAGCATAGCGTTCTTGTCGAGCTACACCACACTTAACTTTGAGTTCTTGCAGTCTGGTTAGTGTTGTGGATTCACCGCTATTACGTGAATCATGTACACGCCCTCTCTCCCTTAAGGAATTTATAATATCAGCCTGGTCCATTGCTCCTCCACTTTGGACAGCAGCCATACCTGCAAGCCTATCCGCACGTTCATTCCCCTTACACCTGCATGCCCTGGCACAAAAATAAAACTGATCTTTGTCAGCTGAGACCTCCCCAGCGATTCTATCCAATGTCTCCTAGCCCATCCTGTTTCAATCTTCCTGAGCATACTCATTGAGTCACTGAGAAAACATGCATGGATAAAAGTCTGTGATTCTAGCCAAATCATCGCTTTGGTAACCGCCATGATTTCCATAGTGAGACTGCTCCCAGTCACGGCAAAACCACCACTGTCTTCCTTCACAACATCACCTCCGACCTGAGCAGTGAAAGCCCACGAGCTCCGCGCATGTCGAATCACCGAACCATCCGTATAAATGATTACATCATGCTCAGATGCGTTCTCAGAAATCAATGCCTGAACCTCTGCCTCCACGACAAGTGGGTTGTGTTGCCTGCATTCTTTATCAAGTTCGATGCATACAGAAAAGGATGTAGAGATTCCTGTTGGCACTGGTATCCATTCTTCACGGGATCAATATCTTCAAGTGTACACACCTGTTCAATACAGTCCTCGGTCTGACCCATCCAAGATTTTCCTCTTTTAACCTATTTCCTTTTTGTCTCTTCATTTCCAAGTGCAGAGGATGTTGTTTGTCAGCATTGACTCGAAGGTTACAGATCAACATGCAACTACTTGAGCTAGTTAGATTAGTAGTACAGATCAACATGCAACTACTTGAGCTCGTTAGATTAGTAGTACAGATTTGAAATGGTTCTCAAATGTTATTTCTAACTTATAGTTCAATAGCAGCGTTTCCCAATGTGGGCAGTACCATCCCGGTGGGCGCTGAGCGATCTAGGGGGCAATATTGGGTTCAGAAGAATTTGGGGGGTGTTCAGGTAATTAAGGGTCGGTGACTCCTTAAAGAAGAAATTAATATTAAATAAATTATTTTTGTGATTTTGCAATTGATTGGTTATTGGTTACTAAACTGACATCATTGCACTCCGAGTAGACCCATAGGTGCTCAGTCTCCGCCAGCAGATACCAAAGAGTATGCATACTGATGGTTCCCGTGGCTTGGTGATTAAACACACTCCTCACTCTGCCCCTCAGGCATCCAGTTCTACTTGTATAACGGTAACTTCAAACTGCCTAAATCGCTGGATCGATTCAACATCTATTTTAGTGTCATAATCCAACTTCTCATTTAAATAATCATTTTAATTCATCGTATACCCTCTTACATGCTCCATTTTTCATCAATTTTCTATTTCATGCATATAATCATTTGAAAATTGACTATGTATTACAGAAATATATATCAATTTTTATGTCAAAGAGAAAATAGAGCATGTATACATATGAGAGGGGCATTGGCAAACTGTTATAATGTGGAGGAGGGCGTTACAAAGTTTATGTTGTGCAAAGCGAGCGGTGGGCAGAAAAAGTTTGGGAATCTATCTTCTATAGTAATTAATATGCAATCATCATGTGAGAGGCAGAAGACTTGATATAGTCATTTGATTATGTTTCTCAAATGTACCATATGGAGCTGCCAATACAGAAGTTGAAAATAATTTATACTAGTACCACTTGTCATGGAAATTACAGGATTCAAGTCCAGCTAGGCTAAACATTTTTGTGTGTGTATGTGGTGCATGCTTGGACTACAGGAGATGGTGTATACATGTAGTGTGTGCTTGGACTACAGATGGTGTATATGTAGTGTGTGCTTGGACTACAGATGGTGTATATGTAGTGTGTGCTTGGACTACAGATGGTGTATATGTAGTGTGTGCTTGGACTACAGATGGTGTATATGTAGTGTGTGCTTGGACTACAGGAGATGGTGTATATGTAGTGTGTGCTTGGACTACAGGAGATGATGTATATGTAGTGTGTGCTTGGATTACAGGAGATGGTGTATACATAGTGTGTGCTTGGATTACAGGAGATGGTGTATATGTAGTGTGTGCTTGGACTACAGGAGATGGTGTATACGTAGTGTGTGCTTGGATTACAGGAGACCCTGTTCCCTTAGATGAGAATATAAATTACAAGAACATCTGAAACTTCAGAAAGGGCTGCCTGAATGGTAAAGGACACTGGTGATAAGAAAAGCACACCTCCATGCAAAAATCTGTCACAGGTGCCTTGACTACGTCTGAATTCATAGCAGACAAGTGAAGTGAAAACTCCACAAAGACTATTCCATATCATCATCAGATCACACAGGAGATTGATCGAGTTGCCCAGGATAGAGTGGTATGGAAAGTTTGTTTGTAGGCCATATGTAACGTAAAACAGAACAAGAGAAATATAGTAAAAATATCTAATGTTTTATAATGTGGATTGAGAATCAATGTTGTCGGTGCAGTAACTAAGTACTCTGTTGTTTTTTTGTAAACGATCTCGTTACTCGTTATATATTATACAGGATGTTCAACTTAAAAGCAGCCTATGAATGGAGCTTATCTGGCATATATGTATGGAAATGAAAAGGTTCAGTTATGCCGTAGTATAGGTCAAGGTTGTGTGATGGTGTGTAATTGTAGTGCGGGAAGGGCGATGAACAAATGTGACGTAGGACGAGCTAGTCAGAACCGGTTTAAATAGTACATAAACACAACGCGTAAGGTTATCTGGCAACTTTCGATTTGTCAATGGGGCTGCAATTATCTTGAACACCCTGTATTAAATTATACTTGTTATGTTAGTATTTGACTTATTATACTTTCAAACTGGTAAAGTTCTGTCTCTATGACTTCAATAAAAATTATAATTCAATCTTTCCCAAAATTTAACTTTATTTGTTCTCATAATAACTGCAGGACATATTGGTCATCTCTGAGAGCATCAATAGCATAGTTGTTAGTGAACTGGCTTCTTAATCGTGTGGTCCGGGTTCAATTCCAGTTGACGTGGGATATTTTTCAGACCATAATGGCTTTCAAGTTGACCCAGACTCAATTGGGTACCAGGAAACGTATTGAGAAGTAAAGGTGGACGCAGACGGTCAATGAAATATGTGGGTTTAACACCATATTTCCGAATATGTGTGTGTGTTGTCGGGGGAGTAAAGAATAGTAAGACTGCGACCTACAAGGCATGTCATAAGAGGCGATTGAGGTAGGAGCCTAGGGGAGCTACTCTAATTAAATAAAAAAGCATCGCAGAAATTAATTGTGGTGGCCTACTTGTAGGCACGTAACGGGCACAATATACAATCGCTCTTAGGCTCAGATCACATACAACTCACAAAGAGTGGTTAACAAGTGGTCGATATGGAGCGTTTGAAAAAGATTTTCTAATATACCTCCGAGTTTGAAAAAGATTTTCTAATATACCTCCGAGTTTGAAAAAGGGTTCCTTATATTGGTTATCCCAGCATACAAGCATTTCTCTTGTTTGTGACTTTGTTTTTTTCCACTATATACGATTCATTCATCATCATCATCAAGTAGCTTGTCCCTTCCGAACTTGGCTCACATGACAGCAGTCCTGAAAAACTCTCTGTTCTGTGCAAGTTGGCAGGCATCAGCAGTAGTCATTCTCAGATCGTCAATGATATCTTGCACCCATTGCCTTCTAGGTCTTCCTCTCATTCTTCTTCCAGACACCATTCCTTCCAAAATTATTTTCTCTAGGCACTCGTGTCGTTTGATGTGTCTGAAATATTTAATTTTTATTGTTTTTATGCGCTTTAATATCCAACTAGCTGTTGCAGAACAGAAGCGTTTGTTCTTTTCTCTGTCTATGGTATTCTAAGTTTTCTTCTGTATCATTTGCATTCAACGGCATTAATGATTTTCTCTGTCTATGGTATTCTAAGTTTTCTTCTGTATCATTTGCATTCAACGGCATTAATGATTTTCTCTGTCTATGGTATTCTAAGTTTTCTTCTGTATCATTTGCATTCAACGGCATTAATGATTTTCTCTGTCTATGGTATTCTAAGTTTTCTTCTGTATCATTTGCATTCAACGGCATTAATGATTGTCTCTGTCTATGGTATTCTAAGTTTTCTTCTGTATCATTTGCATTCAACGACATTAATGATTTTCTTTGTCGCTTTGTCAATGTTCCATGCGTCTTATAAAAAAAATGGGCCCTTCTTTGGAGTAGGGGTACATTTCTCGTTTTTGCAGCAAAAGTACTCGTAATGTTCCTGTGGGGAGGGGAATGGGACCATTTTTCAATGATCCCTGATCTCAATGTAGATGAGATCAAGTTCCTGGTCCTAACGAAGACGAACAATAAAAAGTAGATCTTCTGTTAAAGTTGAGTACCTAAAAGAACCATTTGCAGTAAAAAATCGATAAGTCTAGTAAGTATAGTAAGTGTAGTAAGTCTAGTAAGTGTAGTAAGTGTAGTAAGTCTAGTAAGTGTGGTAAGTAAGTCTAGTAAGTGTGGTAAGTAAGTCTAGTAAGTCTAGTAAGTCTAGTAAGTCTAGTAAGTGTAGTAAGTCTAGTAAGTGTAGTAAGTCTAGTAAGTGTAGTAAGTCTAGTAAGTGTAGTAAGTCTAGTAAGTGTGGTAAGTAAGTCTAGTAAGTCTAGTAAGTGTAGTAAGTCTAGTAAGTATAGTAAGTCTAGTAAGTGTAGTAAGTCTAGTAAGTCTAGTAAGTCTAGTAAGTATAGTAAGTGTAGTAAGTGTAGTAAGTCTAGTAAGTATAGTAAGTGTAGTAAGTGTAGTAAGTCTAGTAAGTCTAGTAAGTGTAGTAAGTCTAGTAAATGTAGTAAGTGTAGTAAGTATAGTAAGTCTAGTAAGTCTAGTAAGTCTAGTAAGTAAGTCTAGTAAGTGTAGTAAGTCTAGTAAGTGTAGTAAGTGTAGTAAGTGTAGTAAGTAAGTATAGTAAGTATAGTAAGTGTAGTAAGTCTAGTAAGTCTAGTAAGTCTAGTAAGTCTAGTAAGTGTAGTAAGTCTAGTAAGTGTGGTAAGTCTAGTAAGTGTAGTAAGTCTAGTAAGTCTAGTAAGTGTAGTAAGTATAGTAAGTCTAGTAAGTCTAGTAAGTGTAGTAAGTATAGTAAGTCTAGTAAGTGTAGTAAGTATAGTAAGTCTAGTAAGTGTGGTAAGTCTAGTAAGTCTAGTAAGTCTAGTAAGTGTAGTAAGTCTAGTAAGTGTGGTAAGTCTAGTAAGTGTAGTAAGTCTAGTAAGTGTAGTAAGTCTAGTAAGTATAGTAAGTGTAGTAAGTCTAGTAAGTCTAGTAAGTATAGTAAGTCTAAGTCTAGTAAGTATAGTAAGTCTAGTAAGTGTAGCAAGTCTAAGTCTAGTAAGTGTGGTAAGTCTAGTAAGTGTGGTAAGTCTAGTAAGTGTAGTAAGTCTAGTAAGTGTGGTAGTCTAGTAAGTGTAGTAAGTCTAGTAAGTGTAGTAAGTCTAAGTCTAGTAAGTGTAGTAAGTCTAAGTCTAGTAAGTGTAGTAAGTATAGTAAGTCTAGTAAGTGTAGTAAGTCTAGTAAGTGTAGTAAGTCTAAGTCTAGTAAGTATAGTAAGTCTAGTAAGTGTAGTAAGTCTAAGTCTAGTAAGTGTAGTAAGTCTAGTAAGTGTAGTAAGTGTAGTAAGTCTAAGTCTAGTAAGTGTAGTAAGTCTAGTAAGTGTAGTAAGTCTAAGTCTAGTAAGTGTAGTAAGTCTAGTAAGTGTAGTAAGTCTAGTAAGTTAGTAGTGTAGTAAGTCTAAGTCTAGTAAGTCTAGTAAGTGTAGTAAGTCTAGTAAGTCTAGTAGTGTAGTAAGTCTAGTAAGTGTAGTAAGTCTAAGTCTAGTAAGTGTAGTAAGTCTAAGTAGAAGTGTAGTAAGTGTAGTAAGTCTAAGTCAGTAAGTGTAGTAAGTCTAGTAAATCAGTAAGTCTAGTAAGTTAGTAAGTCTAGTAAGTGTAGTAAGTAGTCTAGTAAGTGTAGTAAGTCTAAGTCTAGTAAGTGTAGTAAGTCTAGTAAGTGTAGTAAGTCTAGTAAGTGTAGTAAGTCTAGTAAGTGTAGTAAGTCTAAGTCTAGTAAGTGTAGTAAGTCTAGTAAGTCTAGTAAGTTTAGTAAGTCTAAGTCTAGTAAGTGTAGTAAGTCTAGTAAGTGTAGTAAGTCTAGTAAGTGGTAAGTCTAGTAAGTTAGTAGCTAAGTCTAGTAATTGTAAGTCTAAGTCTAGTAAGTGTAGTGAAGTAGTGCTAGTAGTAAGTCTAAGTCTAGTAAGTGTAGCTAAGTCTGTAAGTGAGTATGTGTAAAGTGTAGTAAGTCTAAGTCTAGTAAGTGTAGTAAGTCTAAGTCTAGTAAGGGTAGTAAGTCTAGTAAGTGTAGGTTGAAAAGTTGCTGCCCGGGAAAATTCAAATAAAACTCATGCATATTTTTTTCCATTAACAAAACACATCAAGGACCGTCGCCGGTTCTGCAGAGTTTCACTGAGACCGTCCTATATTAGAAAGAGATCGGCGCATATATCAATGACCGTCGCTGGTTGTGCAGAGTTTCACTGAGACCGTCCTATATTAGAAAGAGATCGGCGCATATATATTTATTACTTAAAGTGCATTGGTGATGGTATCTCTTTTTATTCCAACGCTCCATATCGACCACTTGTTAAACCACTCTTTGTGATTTGTATGTGATCTGAGTCTAACAGCAATTGTACGTTGTGCCAGTTACGTGCCTACAAGTAGGCCAGCACGTACAATTTCTGCGACGCTTTTATTTACTAGGTAGCTTCCGTATGTATCTATCGTAGTCGCCTCTTACAATATACCTTGTAGGCTGCAGTGTTATTGTTCAAGATAAAAGCAGCCCCATTGATAAATGAAAAGTTGGCAGGTACACATTGAGCTGTGTTTATTTACTATTTAAACCGGTTCTGACTAGCTCGCCTACGTCACATTTGTGTATCGCCCCTTCCCGCACCATAAGTACACACTATCACATAACTGTGACCTATACTACGTCATAACTGAACCTTCTCATTTTCATAAATATATGCCAGATTAGCTCCATTCACAGGCTGCTTTTATCTTGAACACCCTGTATTATTTGCTCCCCTGTGGACGCCGGTAACACACGAGCGGGTGATGGTACAAACAATGAGAACAGAATGTGTCTCTTCCTTCTCAACTGTCAGCTGTGAGAGAAGAACTATGTCACACAGTGAGCACAAACTTGACACCAACCATCTGTTAGCTCAGTGGTTCTCAAAGTGTGTGACCGGTGACATTCCTAGGTGCGCCCTAGGATATCCCCGATCAGGGGTCGACAACGCGGTGACAGCGGGCACCAGGGTAAAAAAAAATCACCAAGACACACCAGGCACATGTTTCTCACAGGCAGAAATTAAATGATAAATAAAGGTATGTAGAATTTTCCAATTATTTCTGTAATTATTTTGCTTCTTATTTATTCAGTTTTTGTGTATAGTGCGCCTACATATTTTTGTAAGACTTCAAGTGTGTCACGATTTCCAAAAGTATGAGAACTACTGTGTTAGCGAGATACATAAAACACGCGGATGAACAAGAAATGTGATGAGAGAAACGATATTAGATCCAGCAGACAAGGAATAATGCCAGAGAATTAGATCAAGTAATGTTACTACATATTATATAATATAGCCAAACACGTAACAATAAAGTACTGTAGTTTTACCAAATATAATAACAATACATATCAACGTTTCGACCAAAAGGCCTTTATAAAGTCAAGGATACAACAGAAGTTAAGAAAACAAATTTAGTTTTAGTTATATCTCAGGTGTGCAATGTTAGTAAATATTGTACACTTTTTCAGTGTTTACTTGATACGTGTGGTTCAGTTAACGACATCGATATCTTAGTTATAATGACACGGGTTCAAATCCCAGGTAAGATATGCCATTTTGTTTAATATCGAGGATATACACATAATTCACCGTCTGTACACCGCGTGTCGGTAACTTTGGCGCAGTGGCATTCATTAAACATCCTATATTTGATAATCATTGATTGATTGATTGATTGATTGATTGATAGATAAGAACATCATTATTGCACTTGACGCGATGAGTAACTTTGTGTGCTCTAATATTTTTTCTTACACAGGAAGGTGACAGTGCTCCTTAGCATCGGCAAAGTCCCATGTGTAATTTAGAAGATGGTGAAAATATTGTGTAGGAATTTTTTTATTATTATTATTTAATCTTTCTAAAGCTGTTTACCTGGGCAGCGGTAATCCAGCCTACGATTCTCGATTTTGAACTGTCAAGGGTTCTTTCAAGTATTCAACTTGAACACTGGAGCTACGTTTTATCGTCCGTCTCCGATAGAACTAGGAGCTCGATCTAACCTACACTGATCTGGAAAAATATCCCGATGGATCCACGAGAAAGCGAACCGTATCCCTATGGAACGAGAAGCGAACATCTAACCTCTACGCCACAGAGATCTCTAGACAACCCCTACACAACTATCCTTCTTCTTATTATTCTTCTTCTTCAATGGAAGAGAAAACTAGAAATATAAGCTATACGATAGCTGTTATTAGATGCATTCGCAGCTGACACAAAATGTTCATCATCATTAGGTGATGTCTCCGCATCGAAGGTAATAGACGTCCAACATCCCTTATCTCTCATTTTGATGTTGCACTCTGCCAGGCTGTAATTTGTTCATCTCTTGACGTTTCTCTCCCACTTGTGTCTTGGTCTTCCTCTTGTTCATCTCTTGATGTTTCTCTCCCACTTGTGTCTTGGTCTTCCTCTTGTTCATCTCTTGATGTTTCTCTCCCACTTGTGTCTTGGTCTTCCTCTTGTTCATCTCTTGATGTTTCTCTCCCACTTGTGTCTTGGTCTTCCTCTTGCTCATCGTCTTCAACTTTCCCTATAATAAGGTTTTGATCAATGTGTTACGTCGCTTTATGTGTTATAAATATTTTATTTGTTTGATTGTTATTTTCTGTTGTAATCATTTCTTCGTTTCTAGTTTTTATAGAACTTCTTCATTTGTTTGTTTTTCTTTCCATGAAATACATCTTATTTTTATATACATATCTTAAAGGCATTAATTCTGTCTTCCAAATGTTTGCTGGTTAGAGTCAAACATAAACAATGAGCAAAGCACAGTCGCGCAAAATAACTACATTTGAAATGTGATGCCTACGAAAAGTTACCAACAACGCCAGAAAATACAGTCACCAACATTAGCATAAGAAAGAAAGTTGGGGCAGAATCTTGCTTGAATTATATTGAGAATGAAAAAGAGTGAAGTGTTTCGGCCACTTAATAAGACTGCAACAAAACTCCACTATATACAGTCTTCTACAACAGAACATCGGGAAAGAAAACGAAAGGAGGACTACGTAAAAGATGGTTAGGTGACATAGCAGAATCATGTCAAAAAGGACAAATAACTAGCACCCAAGCCAGTAAAGCGTGGCTAGACCAAAACAGAAAACAACGACAATGGGAAACAACACAGTAACAGTGTGACAATATTAGAAGAAGAAGAATAATGGGCAATCAAATATATTTCTTCTTTTCAACGCTGAATTAGCTTCTTCTTTGTCAAACGTTCCACTTGTTAACCATTTTTTGTCATTTGTATGGGATCTGAGCCTAAGAGCGATTTTACACTGTGCCAGTTATGCGTCTACAAGTAGGCTCATAACATCCAATTTCTGCAATGCTTTTTATTTACCAGGGTAGCTTCCCTAAACCGACACCAGTTCCCTCTTACAACATGCCTTGAAGGTCACAGTGGTACTATTCTTTGCTTGTGAGCCCCAGCACCACATGGTTGCAACGCTGAAATATACAAATGTAAGAATAAATTCAACAACATCTTTCAGAGTTTGCTCAAGGGAACATTATCAGAACATTATCAGAACATTATCAGAACATTATCAGAACATTATCAGAACATTATCAGAACATTATCAGAACATTATCAGAACATATCAGAACATTATCAGAACATTATCAGATGCATTCATAGTCTTCTTCTTCTTTTCTATAATCCACAAAGTCCAGGTCCTCTAATTTTGACATATGGGTCCACTGAATGCCATTTCAAGGACCTGGAATATGACGATGGCCCATTTCTTTTTTTTTACTGTGGAACTGAGATATAAATTAGCATTTGACTTCTCAACAGAAAACTGTCCGGCTCGGTCAATGATTTTGTATCAAGTTGAATTTAACTTATCAACGTAAAACTGTTCTGTCGTCGATCCATCTGTTCATATGTCTGATTTGATGTACTGATGTACCGCTATCCATGTGTTCATTGATATCTGATTCAATGAGCTGTTACAAGTATCCCAGAACAGAGATCTCTGTAAAATGGAGGTAAGCTGTCCACCTTGTGCCCCACAAGTACTCTGTTCGCTTCTCGAGCTATTTTTCTAGTCATCAGTGATCACAATGTAGGTAAGATCAAGTTCATAGTCCTTTAGGAGACACACTCGCTCGCCTGCCCAGCGTGTTCGTAGCGAGTTGGACGACGGGTGACAAGCTCCTGGGAGTGCGGTTCAATTCCGCGATCTGGCAGAAAAGCCACAGGTTTTCCAGATTTACGGTGTTCGTGGCACCGAATTAAAGTGTTACGATGTCCATGGCACCGAGCCGAAGAGCTGAAAAGCTCAAGTGCTTCTGGATCGGGAAAAAAAGGAGACACACGATCAAATTTAGGCTCTGTGTTCAAGATGAGCACGTAAACGAACTGCTAGGAGTTCAAAATCGTTATGATTTGGCTGGCTAGGATTGTTGCCAGAGCTACAGAGTTCATGCTCTGTGCAATACTCTAGGCAGGTGGTGTGCCTTTTCATGCGTAGAGGGGCCGAGTCATATTTGACAAAATCCGGTGCAATGAAGTCAAGCATTCGCGACATTAGATCCTTTTTAGACTGGAAATCCGATACCAGAGCATAATTCATTAAAAAAAAATTTCTACACATCTTTGTATGGTACCTTGCGACCACGTGGGCTCAACGTATTACATTCCTATGCTTCTTAGTACTTTCTCTTCCCATGCCTTGTAATCTATATGTGCATATGTTGCATGTATTCAAGTTATATATTTACTAGATTTTTCTTTGTTTCTCTTCCTTTCTATTTCTTGTTTTTATGTGTTTTTTGTGTGTTACATTTATTTCGTTATTCGTCTTTATTCAGATTTTCATTAGAAACGTCGTTTGTATGTAGCCGTCGATATGTTTTTTAAATTTGTCACTCCTGTTGTTCTTTTGCTGATAAAGGCCTATGTTGGTCAGAAACGTTGCTATATATTGTCATTGTTTTTGTAATTTGTAAAACTACAGTACTTGTGATTACGTGTTTTACAATCTTTCACCGGTCTAAAATCATCGGAACCTTTGCTGGTACTACGGAGTTCGTGAACTGCCTGAGCTGGTATGTCAGGCGGAGATGGTAGCACACATGGTTACTCACCAAGTACAATGTTGATGGTTCAATCAATCATAAACAATCAAGTATTGAATCAATCAGTCAATAAAAAAATCGAAAATGACATAAAAGAAATATGTCAGGAAGAACATATTTGAAAGGTCTAAAACGAATGATATACTCATTGACTGTTTATCAATATGGTCCAGTCCTCTCAGTAGAAATAACGCACACCTGCAAAGTACTGCAAAATAAGAACTCGTAGCTCCAGTAACAATCATAAGAGTCGCTGTAACAAATACACGTAACAGAACAAATACACACGTGAACAGAACAAAATACAACGTGAACAGAACAATACACAGAACAGAAAAATACAACGTAACAGACAGAAAAATACACACGTAGAAAAACCATGAACAGACAAATACACACGTGAACAGAACAAAATACACACGTGAACAGAACAAAATACACACGTGAACAGAACAAAATACACACGTGAACAGAACAAAATACACAGTGAACAGAACAAAATACACACGTGAACAGAACAAAATACACACGTGAACAGAACAAAATACACACGTGAACAGAACAAAATACACACGTGAACAGAACAAAATACACACGTGAACAGAACAAAATACACACGTGAACAGAACAAAATACACACGTGAACAGAACAAAATACACACGTGAACAGAACAAAATACACACGTGAACAGAACAAAATACACACGTGAACAGAACAAAAACGTAAAAACAATACACGTGAACAGAACAAAATACACACGTGAACAGAACAAAATACACACGTGAACAGAACAAAATACACACGTGAACAGAACAAAATACACACGTGAACAGAACAAAATACACACGTGAACAGAACAAAATACACACGTGAACAGAAAAAAATACACACGTGAACAGAACAAAATACACACGTGAACAGAACAAAATACACACGTGAACAGAACAAAATACACACGTGAACAGAACAAAATAAACACGTGAACAGAACAAAATACACACGTGAACAGAACAAAATACACACGTGAACAGAACAAAATACACACGTGAACAGAACAAAATACACACGTGAACAGAACAAAATACACACGTGAACAGAACAAAATACACACGTGAACAGAACAAAATACACACGTGAACAGAACAAAATACACACGTGAACAGAACAAAATACACACGTGAACAGAACAAAATACACACGTGAACAGAACAAAATACACACGTGAACAGAACAAAATACACACGTGAACAGAACAAAATACACACGTGAACAGAACAAAATACACACGTGAACAGAACAAAATACACACTGACAGAACAAAATACACGTGAACAGAACAAAATACACACGTGAAGACAAGGAACAAAAATACACACGTGAACAGAACAAAATACACACGTGAACAGAACAAAATACACACGTGAACAGAACAAAATACACACGTGAACAGAACAAAATACACACGTGAACAGAACAAAATACACACGTGAACAGAACAAAATACACCCGTGAACAGAACAAAATACACACGTGAACAGAACAAAATACACACGTGAACAGAACAAAATACACACGTGAACAGAACAAAATACACACGTGAACAGAACAAAATACACACGTGAACAGAACAAAATACACACGTGAACAGAACAAAATACACACGTGAACAGAACAAAATACACACGTGAACAGAACAAAATACACACGTGAACAGAACAAAATTCACACGTGAACAGAACAAAATACACACGTGAACAGAACAAAATACACACGTAACAGAACAAAATACACGTAACAGAACAAATACACACGTGACAGAACAATACACGGAACAAAATACACACGTGAACAGAACAAAATACACACGTGAACAGAACAAAATACACACGTGAACAGAACAAAATACACACGTGAACAGAACAAAATACACACGTGAACAGAACAAAATACACAGTGAACAGAACAAAATACACACGTGAACAGAACAAAATACACACGTGAACAGAACAAAATACACACGTGAACAGAACAAAATACACACGTGAACAGAACAAAATACACACGTGAACAGAACAAAATACACACGTGAACAGAACAAAATACACACGTGAACAGAACAAAATACACACGTGAACAGAACAAAATACACCCGTGAACAGAACAAAATACACACGTGAACAGAACAAAATACACAGTGAACAGAACAAAATACACACGTGAACAGAACAAAATACACACGTGAACAGAACAAAATACACACGTGAACAGAACAAAATACACGTGAACAGAACAAAATACACACGTGAACAGAACAAAATACACACGTGAACAGAACAAAATACACACGTGAACAGAACAAAATACACACGTGAACAGAACAAAATACACACGTGAACAGAACAAAATACACACGTGAACAGAACAAAATACACACGTGAACAGAACAAAATACACACGTGAACAGAACAAAATACACACGTGAACAGAACAAAATACACACGTGAACAGAACAAAATACACACGTGAACAGAACAAAATACACACGTGAACAGAACAAAATACACACGTGAACAGAACAAAATACACACGTGAACAGAACAAAATACACACGTGAACAGAACAAAATACACACGTGAACAGAACAAAATACACACGTGAACAGAACAAAATACACACGTGAACAGAACAAAATACACACGTGAACAGAACCAAATACACACGTGAACAGAACAAAATACACACGTGAACAGAACAAAATACACACGTTAACAGAACAAAATACACACGTGAACAGAACAAAATACACACGTGAACAGAACAAAATACACACGTGAACAGAACAAAATACACACGTGAACAGAACAAAATACACACGTGAACAGAACAAAATACACACGAACAGAACAAAATACACACGCGTGAACAGAACAAAATACACACGTGAACAGAACAAAATACACACGTGAACAGAACAAAATACACACGTGAACAGAACAAAATACACACGTGAACAGAACAAAATACACACGTGAACAGAACAAAATACACACGTGAACAGAACAAAATACACACGTGTGAACAGAACAAAATACACACGTGAACAGAACAAAATAAACACGTGAACAGAACAAAATACACACGTGAACAGAACAAAATACACACGTGAACAGAACAAAATACACACGTGAACAGAACAAAATACACACGTGAACAGAACAAAATACACACGTGAACAGAACAAAAATACACACGTGAACAGAACAAAATACACACGTGAACAGAACAAAATACACACGTGAACAGAACAAAATACACACATGAACAGAACATAGTTTATATAACAAGCAAAATAAAGGTAATGCGTAACCACTTAGCCCCCAACGACCTCCCGGTGTACATAGTTTATATAACAAGCAAAATAAAGGTCATGCGTAACCACTTAGCCCCCAACGTCCTCCCGGTGTACATAGTTTATATAACAAGCAAAATAAAGGTAATGCGTAACCACTTAGCCCCCAACGACCTCCCGGTGTACATAGTTTATATAACAAGCAAAATAAAGGTAATGCGTAACCACTTAGCCCCCAACGTCCTCCCGGTGTACATAGTTTATATAACAAGCAAAATAAAGGTAATGCGTAACCACTTAGCCCCCAACGTCCTCCCGGTGTACATAGTTTATATAAGAAGCAAAATAAAGGTAATGCGTAACCACTTAGCCCCCAACGTCCTCCCGGTGTACATAGTTTATATAACAAGCAAAATAAAGGTAATGCGTAACCACTTAGCCCCCAACGTCCTCCCGGTGTACATAGTTTATATAACAAGCAAAATAAAGGTCATGCGTAACCACTTAGCCCCCAACGTCCTCCCGGTGTACATAGTTTATATAACAAGCAAAATAAAGGTCATGCGTAACCACTAGCCCCCAACGTCCTCCCGGTGTACATAGTTTATATAACAAGCAAAATAAAGGCAATGCGTAACCACTTAGCCCCCAACGTCCTCCCGGTGTACATAGTTTATATAACAAGCAAAATAAAGGTAATGCGTAACCACTTAGCCCCCAACGTCCTCCCGGTGTACATAGTTTATATAACAAGCAAAATAAAGGCAATGCGTAACCACTTAGCCCCCAACGTCCTCCCGGTGTACATAGTTTATATAACAAGCAAAATAAAGGCAATGCGTAACCACTTAGCCCCCAACGTCCTCCCGGTGTACATAGTTTATATAACAAGCAAAATAAAGGTAATGCGTAACCACTTAGCCCCCAACGTCCTCCCGGTGTACATAGTTTATATAACAAGCAAAATAAAGGTAATGCGTAACCACTTAGCCCCAACGTCCTCCGATGTACATAGTTTATATAACAAGCAAAATAAAGGTAATGCGTAACCACTTAGCCCCCAACGTCCTCCCGGTGTACATAGTTTATATAACAAGCAAAATAAAGGTAATGCGTAACCACTTAGCCCCCAACGTTCTCCCGGTGTACATAGTTTATATAACAAGCAAAATAAAGGTAATGCGTAACCACTTAGCCCCCAACCTCCTCCCGGTGTACATAGTTTATATAACAAGCAAAATAAAGGTAATGCGTAACCACTTAGCCCCCAACGTCCTCCCGGTGTACATAGTTTATATAACAAGCAAAATAAAGGTAATGCGTAACCACTTAGCCCCCAACGTCCTCCCGGTGTACATAGTTTATATAACAAGCAAAATAAAGGTAATGCGTAACCACTTAGCCCCCAACGTCCTCCCGGTGTACATAGTTTATATAACAAGCAAAATAAAGGCAATGCGTAACCACTTAGCCCCCAACGTCCTCCCGGTGTACATAGTTTATATAACGAGCAAAATAAAGGCAATGCGTAACCACTTAGCCCCCAACGTCCTCCCGGTGTACATAGTTTATATAACAAGCAAAATAAAGGCAATGCGTAACCACTTAGCCCCCAACGTCCTCCCGGTGTACATAGTTTATATAACAAGCAAAATAAAGGTAATGCGTAACCACTTAGCCCCCAACGTCCTCCCGGTGTACATAGTTTATATAACAAGCAAAATAAAGGTAATGGGTAACCACTTACCCCCCAACGTCCTCCCGGTGTACATAGTTTATATAACAAGCAAAATAAAGGTAATGCGTAACCACTTAGCCCCCAACGTCCTCCCGGTGTACATAGTTTATATAACAAGCAAAATAAAGGTAATGCGTAACCACTTAGCCCCCAACGTCCTCCCGGTGTACATAGTTTATATAACAAGCAAAATAAAGGCAATGCGTAACCACTTAGCCCCCAACGTCCTCCCGGTGTACATAGTTTATATAACAAGCAAAATAAAGGTAATGCGTAACCACTTAGCCCCCAACGTCCTCCCGGTGTACATAGTTTATATAACAAGCAAAATAAAGGTAATGCGTAACCACTTAGCCCCCAACGTCCTCCCGGTGTACATAGTTTATATAACAAGCAAAATAAAGGCAATGCGTAACCACTTAGCCCCCAACGTCCTCCCGGTGTACATAGTTTATATAACAAGCAAAATAAAGGTAATGATGATGATGTCGAATAGAACAAAACAAAATCCTGACCACCTTTATCAATATCCAATAAAATAGTTCTGTTATTTGGTTGCTAGGTAACAGAACAATGTTTGATAACGTATTTTATAAATAACGCAAGCATGTTTCAATGCCTGTTAAGCTTCCTCTAATATCTGATTTGGTTGCACTTGTATTCGCATGTGTCAATATCTTCTTGGTTGTTGGCCAAATTATCCGTTTCTTGGACAAAGGAAGCCAAAAACTAGTTGGTGTTTGTTCATATTGTATGAATAATAAATATGCATTGTTCCAATGAGAGGATTAATAACCTGGTTATCATACAACGAGTGGATGTTAGGTCTGGTATTTCGACAGAATGTTGACTGCCATGTAATCTCCCCTCTGTCGATAAGTGGACATTTGAACAGAGATAAAAGCGTTGAAACGGGCAAGGAGTTTTTACATGAATTACCGGAAGTTACTATTTTAATTATTACTAGCTTTATATATATAGTTCTATTGATGAGGTCTCTGTAACGTGGAGGTTAAGGGCTCGTCTCTCTATTTAAAGGTACTCGGTTCGTTTCTTCGTGGAACGTTCGGGATATGTTTTTTATATCAATTATCTCTGTGTAGGTGAGATCGAGTTCCTAGTCCTATCGGAGAAGGTCGATGAAACGTAGGTTCTGTGTTCAAGTTGAGCACGTAAAAGAACACTTAACAGTTCGAAATCGATAAAGAGCAGGCTGGAAAGCCGCTGCCCGGGCAAAATTCATTGTAATGATTAAAAATAAAATTTAGATAAAATATTTTAATCGTCTTCAAAATTGCATTGGGGACACTCGCCGTGCTACGCAGTTCGTGCCCTACCGATGAGATCTTCTAGAGTAAGAAAGAGATCGGAGCGCACATGGTTACTCACCGAAGTGCAATAATGATGACCCAATTATTCAATCAGATCTAGTGATATTGTTTGACAATTAGATCTAGTGATATTGTTTGACAATTAGATCTAGTGATATTGTTTGACAATCAGATCTAGTGATATTGTTTGACAATTAGATCTAGTGATATTGTTTGACAATTAGATCTAGGGATATTGTTTGACAATCAGATCTAGTGATATTGTTTGACAATCAGATCTAGTGATATTGGTTCACAATCAGATCTAGTGATATTGTTTGACAATCAGATCTAGTGATATTGGTTCACAATCAGATCTAGTGATATTGTTTGACAATCAGATCTAGTGATATTGTTTGACAATTAGATCTAGTGATATTGTTTGACAATCAGATCTAGTGATATTGTTTGACAATTAGATCTAGTGATATTGTTTGACAATTAGATCTAGGGATATTGTTTGACAATCAGATCTAGTGATATTGTTTGACAATCAGATCTAGTGATATTGTTTGACAATCAGATCTAGTGATATTGTTTGACAATCAGATCTAGTGATATTGTTTGACAATCAGATCTAGTGATATTGTTTGACAATTAGATCTAGTGATATTGTTTGACAATCAGATCTAGTGATATTGTTTGACAATTAGATCTAGTGATATTGTTTGACAATCAGATCTAGTGATATTGTTTGACAATCAGATCTAGTGATATTGGTTCACAATCAGATCTAGTGATATTGTTTGACAATCAGATCTAGTGATATTGTTTGACAATCAGATCTAGTGATATTGGTTCACAATCAGATCTAGTGATATTGTTTGACAATCAGATCTAGTGATATTGTTTGACAATCAGATCTAGTGATATTGTTTGACAATCAGATCTAGTGATATTGTTTGACAATCAGATCTAGTGATATTGGTTCACAATCAGATCTAGTGATATTGGTTCACAATCAGATCTAGTGATATTGTTTGACAATTAGATCTAGTGATATTGTTTGACAATCAGATCTAGTGATATTGTTTGACAATCAGATCTAGTGATGTTGTTTGACAATCAGATCTAGTGATATTGTTTGACAATCAGATCTAGTGATATTGTTTGACAATCAGATCTAGTGATATTGGTTCACAATCAGATCTAGTGATATTGGTTCACAATCAGATCTAGTGATATTGTTTGACAATTAGATCTAGTGATATTGTTTGACAATCAGATCTAGTGATATTGTTTGACAATCAGATCTAGTGATATTGTTTGACAATCAGATCTAGTGATATTGTTTGACAATCAGATCTAGTGATATTGGTTCACAATCAGATCTAGTGATATTGTTTGACAATCAGATCTAGTGATATTGTTTGACAATCAGATCTAGTGATATTGTTTGACAATCAGATCTAGTGATATTGTTTGACAATCAGATCTAGTGATATTGGTTCACAATCAGATCTAGTGATATTGGTTCACAATCAGATGTAGTGATATTGGTTCACAATCAGATCTAGTGATATTGTTTGTCAATTAGATCTAGTGATATTGTTTGACAATCAGATCTAGTGATATTGGTTCACAATCAGATCTAGTGATATTGGTTCACAATCAGATCTAGTGATATTGGTTCACAATCAGATCTAGTGATATTGTTTGACAATTAGATCTAGTGATATTGTTTGACAATCAGATGTAGTGATATTGGTTCACAATCAGATCTAGTGATATTGTTTGACAATCAGATCTAGTGATATTGTTTGACAATCAGATCTAGTGATATTGGTTCACAATCAGATCTAGTGATATTGGTTCACAATCAGATCTAGTGATATTGTTTGACAATTAGATCTAGTGATATTGTTTGACAATCAGATCTAGTGATATTGGTTCACAATCAGATCTAGTGATATTGGTTCACAATCAGATCTAGTGATATTGGTTCACAATCAGATCTAGTGATATTGTTTGACAATTAGATCTAGTGATATTGTTTGACAATCAGATCTAGTGATATTGTTTGACAATCAGATCTAGTGATATTGTTTGACAATCAGATCTAGTGATATTGTTTGACAATCAGATCTAGTGATATTGTTTGACAATCAGATCTAGTGATATTGTTTCACAATCAGATCTAGTGATATTGTTTCACAATTCTGATGTGATAATCTTGTATGTGTTGTTTATAATATGTCTTGGTCTATTGTAACAATCTTGTATGTGATGTTTATAATATGTCTTATTCTGTTGTAACAATCTTGTATGTGTTGTTTATAATATGTCTTGGTCTATTGTAACAATCTTGTATGTGTTATTTATAATATGTCTTGATCTGTTGTAACAATCTTGTATGTGTTGTTTATAATATGTCTTGATCTGTTGTAACAATCTTGTATGTGTTATTTATAATATGTCTTATTCTGTTGTAACAATCTTGTATGTGTTGTTTATAATATGTCTTGATCTGTTGTAACAATCTTGTATGTGTTGTTTATAATATGTCTTGATCTGTTGTACCAATCTTGTATGTGTTGTTTATAATATGTCTTATTCTGTTGTACCAATCTTGTATGTGTTGTTTATAATATGTCTTATTCTGTTGTACCAATCTTGTATGTGTTGTTTAGATGATGTCTCATTCTATTTGTGTCAAGCTTGTATCTGTCAGTTTTCTTTGATTTTGAGTTCTTTCTGAATAGATCTATTTGTTCTCTTCTCTGTCCATGATATACTGAGAACTTTTCTGTAACACTTATATTCAAAAGCACATTTATGTTTTTACCACAGCCTTGTTAAATATCCATGATTCACATCCATATTCTTCTTCTTCTTTACGTTCGTTCTTTACGACTAATTTTAATCACTCTTTGTGATATGTTTGATCTTTGCCAAGAACGTGTATACGTTGCACATTGGTTTGGTAGGCCCCTAAACGCATAAGACTTCTACACGTTTAGGACACATGCATCCGATTTCAGCCAAACAAACCTCTTTAGTCGCCTCTTACGACATGCGTGGCAGGTAACAGTGGTTCTATTCTTTACACCCCAAATGTTGGCCCCGGTAACTACTTGGGCGACATCCATATAATAACTATTGGTCGTGAAAATGTCTGTTACTTCATATTCCATCCAAAGAATGCATATGTTAGACGGACTAATTTCTTTCCTCATTTTCAGAATGACGGATGCATGAAATGAACTCATACATTTTTATTTCATTCGAAAAGCCAACTTTCTTCATGTTGCTTGTTGTGATCCCATGTTTGTGATCCCATGTTTGTGATCCATGTTTGCGATCCCATGTTTGTGATCCATGTTTGCGATCCCATGTTTGTGATTCATGTTTGCGATCCCATGTTTGTGATCCATGTTTGCGATCCCATGTTTGTGATCCATGTTTGCGATCCCATTGTGTGTAATTCCAGATTTGTAATACCATGTCTGTGATTCCATGTTTGTAATCAAATGTCTGCAATCCCATGTATGCAATCCCATGTCTGTAATACCATGTCTGTAATACCATGTCTGTAATACCATGTCTGTAATACCATGTCTGTAATACCATGAAAATATAAGACTCTAGGAGTAAACACATCATCATTATGTAGCATACCCTTTACAGAACGTTACAGGATATTCAACATTTTCTCTTTCTGTATTTCTCTGTCTCGTCTACCCTCGATTTTACTCGTTGTCACAATGTGTTTAAACCTCCCTTCTTTATCACAGTAATATCATTGCAAAAGTGAACTAGAAGATATGCAGTACTGAATGCAATTTAGACTTATATATTCATATTATCCCTATATGTAACCTACCGAGTCCCATTCAGCAAATGTGAACGGTCAGCTGTGAACGGTCAGCTGTGAAGAATTTTACAACCGGTCAGGTCATGATTCAGAACAACCACCTCCCCCTACAAAAATAAAGTGAGTATCCATTGTTAACTTGATATGCAGGAGAATCATTAATGCGGAAATTGATAACCGTACTTTGTAGGGCATGTCAAGCCCACCGCTGCCCTGCCACGCCTACTGTCACGTATATCAACGTAACCTAGGCAATGAATGTTGTAATATATACTGACATAATCTTTGAATTATTAACATTGTCAAAGAATGTTCATCTCTGTGACGGCATAGGTCATAGGTTAGCTACATAATAGTTTCAACTATAATCCCCCTCAAGAGATGAGTATCAGCTTTGACTAGACAGATCGTATGGCATCATAGATGTAGTGAAACACATAATAACAAAGTACTGTAGTTTTACAAAACAATAACAATACACAGCAACGTTTCAACCAAAAGGCCTTCATCAAGCAAACGATACAATAGGAGTAACGAATTTCACAGCACACAACATATAAACTACGACAGAAACATCACAACGGTCCTAAAATGAAAATCTATGACTAAAAACGAATAACGAAATAAATTCAGAAAAACTAGAAGTGGAAAAAGAAGAGAAACAATAAAAAATAAAATATTTATAAAACTTATATACATTGAACATATATACATATAGAATATGGAGCATGTGAAGAGAAAGTACTAAGAAGCATAGGAATGTAGTGTGTTGAGTCTCTGAGGTCGCAAGGTATCATATAACGAAATAATACGATTCTCTAGAGCAAATCGCTTCGATCATCAGAAACATGATCGGATGGTTGTGACCTGGAATCAAAACCCCAGCTGGTTCTGTCATAGGAAGCTCGTATTGCTAGGCTAGGCGATGGTGTCGTCAGAAATGATGGTAAGTGGTTTGTAATCCTGTGTTTGTACTTTGTTTTTCGGAAGCTCTTAATACCTGTCACTGTTTATTTGTTGATCATATTCTTTGTTCCGTTGCTTCTCTGGGGTTCTTGCAAAAACAACTCATTGTTCTCATCTTGAACTGATAACTAGACGTTCATATGACATATAGATATATTTGATTGTTGTATGTAATTGATAGTAGTTAGTTGTATGGAATTGATAGATAGTTATGTTTGTAGATTGATAGTAGATTGATGTAGATAATGAAGAATGATAGTAACAGTTTGTTTGTATAGTAATTATGAATACGTTTGTTTTATGACGTAATTATATTATATTTGTTTGTATGTAATTTGATAGTACGTTTGTTTGTATGGTAATTTGATAGTACGTTTGTTTGTATGCTAATTTGATAGTACGTTTGTTTGTATGGTAATTTGATAGTACGTTTGTTTGTATGGTATGATGACGTTTGTTTAGAATTGATAGACGTTTGTTTGTATGGTAATTTGATAGTACGTTTGTTTGTATGGTAATTTGATAGTACGTTTGTTTGTATGGTAATTTGATAGTACGTTTGTTTGTATGGTAATTTGATAGTACGTTTGTTTGTATGGGAATTTGATAGTACGTTTGTTTGTATGGTAATTTGATAGTACGTTTGTTTGTATGGTAATTTGATAGTACGTTTGTTTGTATGGGAATTTGATAGTACGTTTGTTTGTATGGTAATTTGATAGTACGTTTGTTTGTATGGTAATTTGATAGTACGTTTGTTTGTATGGTAATTTGATAGTACGTTTGTTTGTATGGTAATTTGATAGTACGTTTGTTTGTATGGTAATTTGATAGTACGTTTGTTTGTATGGTAATTTGATAGTACGTTTGTTTGTATGGTAATTTGATAGTACGTTTGTTTGTATGGTAATTTGATAGTACGTTTGTTTGTATGGTAATTTGATAGTACGTTTGTTTGTATGGTAATTTGATAGTACGTTTGTTTGTATGGTAATTTGATAGTACGTTTGTTTGTATGAATTGATAGTACGTTTGTTTGTATGGAATTTGATAGTACGTTTGTTTGTATAGAATTTGATAGTACGTTTGTTTGTATGAATTTGATAGTACGTTTGTTTGTATGGTTATTTGATAGTACGTTTGTTTGTATGGTAATTTGATAGTACGTTTGTTTGTATTGTAATTTGATAGTACGTTTGTTTGTATGGTAATTTGATAGTACGTTTGTTTGTATGGGAATTTGATAGTACGTTTGTTTGTATGGTAATTTGATAGTACGTTTGTTTGTATGGTAATTTGATAGTACGTTTGTTTGTATTGTAATTTGATAGTACGTTTGTTTGTATGGTAATTTGATAGTACGTTTGTTTGTATGGTAATTTGATAGTACGTTTGTTTGTATTGTAATTTGATAGTACGTTTGTTTGTATGGTAATTTGATAGTACGTTTGTTTGTATGGGAATTTGATAGTACGTTTGTTTGTATGGTAATTTGATAGTACGTTTGTTTGTATGGTAATTTGAAACTTTTTTTTATGATCTGTGAGATGAGTACTGTTAGAATGTATGTTTGTTTGAATTATATACGTTAGATTTTACTGTTGTATAATGATGAGTTGTGTATGTTTTATGATTTATGATTGTGATTGTTATGTTTGTTATTTTTTTAATTTAGTACTGTTTTTTGATACTTGTTGTGTTAAATTTTTGTGAATGACTTGTGTGTTGTGTAGTTGTTGATATGATATGTTGTGATGTATTGATGATTATATGAGTGTGGATAATGTAATAATTTTGTAATGAATTTTTTGAAATTTGTTAGAATTGATAGTACGTTTGTTTGTATTGTTGTTGTTTTAATGTGTCGTTGTTGTATATTTATTACGTTTGTTTGTATGATGATTTGTTTGTATGATTATACGTTGTTTATTTTTGTATTTGTTATGATTTATGTACGTTTGTTTTATAATTTGATATACTTTTGTGTTGATATATTGTTTATAATTTGATGTTGTGATATGATAATTTGTTTGTATGCAATTGTAGTAGTTGTTTATATGATAGTGTTTTTGTATGATGAGTTTGTTATGATTGTACGTTTGTTATGATTGATAGCGTTTTTGTGATTATATGTTTTTATGTAATTTGATAGATTTGATGATGGTATATTTAGTACTTGTTTAAATTAAGACTTTTTATATGACGTTTGTTTGTAATATACGTTTGTTTGATGATTTGATACTTTGATGTGGTGGTTGAGATATAATTTAGAATTTATTACTTTTATTATATACTGTGAAGAAGTACTGTGATGAATGTGTTTTTGTAGTATTTGTGTTTGAAGATCGTTTATGTAATATATCTGGTTATAAACGTTGTTTGTATGTGTCGTTGTGTAATGATGTATGGTAATTTTGTCTTTGTTTTGAATTATATACTTTTTTGTAATTTTCGTTGTTTGAGAATTATTTTTTTATGAATGAAGTCTTTTTGAATTGATATAGTTGTTTGTAATTTGATTAGTTGTTATAATAAGTTTGTTTGTAGAATGTGTACTTTTTATGGAATTATTTTTGAATTTTGTTATATGATTGTTTGTTTGTATGGTAATTGAAGTAGTTTGTTGATATTGATAGTATTTGTTTGTATGTAATTGATAGTACGTTTTTTGTATGATTGATAACGTTGTTGTATGAATTATAGTACGTTGTTTGTATGTAATTGATAGTACGTTTGTTTATTAATTTATTGTTGTATATTGATGTCGTTTGTTTGTATGTTATACGTTTGTTTGATATAGTACTTTGTTGTATATTTGATATACGTTTTTGCAATTTGATAGTACGTTTGTTGTATATTGATGTATTTGTTGTATGTTATAGTACGTTTGTTTGTGAATTGATATACGTTTGTTTGTATAATTTGATAGTACGTTTGTTTGTATGCAATTTGATAGTACGTTTGTTTGTATAATTTGATAGTACGTTTGTTGTATGCAATTTGATATACGTTTGTTTGTATGAATTTGATATGTACAGTTTGTTTGTATGTAATTTGATGTACGTTTGTTTGTATGGCAATTTGATAGTACGTTTGTTTGTATGGTAATTTGATAGTACGTTTGTTTGTATTGTAATTTGATAGTACGTTTGTTTGTATGGTAATTTGATAGTACGTTTGTTTGTATTGTAATTTGATAGTACGTTTGTTTGTATGGTAATTTGATAGTACGTTTGTTTGATGCAATTTGATAGTACGTTTGTTTGTATGGTAATTTTGATATGTTGTAACGTTTTTTGTATGGTAATTTGATAGTACGTTTGTTTGTATGGAATTTGATGTACGTTTGTTTGTATGCAATTTGATAGTACGTTTGTTTTTATGGTAATTTGATAGTACGTTTGTTTGTATGGTAATTTGATAGTAGTTTGTTTGTATGTAATTTGATAGTACGTTTTTTGTAGTAATTTGATATACGTTTGTTTTATGGTAATTTGATAGTACGTTTGTTTGTTGCATTTGATAGTACGTTTGTTTGTAGTATTTGATAGTACGTTTGTTTGTATGGTAATTTGATAGTACGTTTGTTTGTATGGTAATTTGATAGTACGTTTGTTTGTATGGTAATTTGATAGTACGTTTGTTTGTATGGTAATTTTAGTACGTTTGTTTGTATGTAATTTGATAGTACGTTTGTTTGTATGTAATTTGATAGTACTTTGTTTGTATGGTATTTGATATACGTTTGTTTGTATGTAATTTGATGTACGTTTGTTTGTATAATTTGAAGTACGTTTGTTTGTATGTAATTTGATAGTACGTTTGTTTGTAGCCATTTGATAGACGTTTGTTTGTATGGTAATTTGATAGTACGTTTGTTTGTATGGTAATTTGATAGTACGTTTGTTTGTATGTAATTTATATACGTTGTTTAGTAATTTGATGTACGTTTGTTTGTATAGTAATTTGATGTACGTTTGTTTGTATGCAATTTGATAGTACGTTTGTTTGTATGTAATTTGATAGATACGTTTGTTTGTATGGTAATTTGATAGTACGTTTTTGTATGTATTTGATAGTACGTTTGTTTGTATGGTAATTTGATAGTACGTTTGTTTGTATGGTAATTTGATAGTACGTTTGTTTGTATGGTAATTTGATAGTACGTTTGTTTGTATGTCAATTTGATAGTACGTTTGTTTGTATGCCAATTTGATAGTACGTTTGTTTGTATAATTTATAGTACGTTTGTTTGTATGGTAATTTGATATTACGTTTGTTTGTATGGTAATTTGATAGTACGTTTGTTTGTATGCCAATTTGATAGTACGTTTGTTTGTATGGCAATTTGATAGTACGTTTGTTTGTATGCCAATTTGATAGTACGTTTGTTTGTATGCCAATTTGATAGTACGTTTGTTTGTATGCCAATTTGATAGTACGTTTGTTTGTATGCCAATTTGATAGTACGTTTGTTTGTATGTCAATTTGATAGTACGTTTGTTTGTATGCCAATTTGATAGTACGTTTGTTTGTATGCCAATTTGATAGTACGTTTGTTTGTATGCCAATTTGATAGTACGTTTGTTTGTATGCCAATTTGATAGTACGTTTGTTTGTATGCCAATTTGATAGTACGTTTGTTTGTATGCCAATTTGATAGTACGTTTGTTTGTATGCCAATTTGATAGTACGTTTGTTTGTATGCCAATTTGATAGTACGTTTGTTTGTATGGTAATTTGATAGTACGTTTGTTTGTATGGTAATTTGATAGTACGTTTGTTTGTATGCCAATTTGATAGTACGTTTGTTTGTATGCCAATTTGATAGTACGTTTGTTTGTATGGCAATTTGATAGTACGTTTGTTTGTATTGCAATTTGATAGTCTTCTATATAGATGATTATCGATTGAGAAATGAGAACATTAGAAATGTGGTTGTAAACAAACTATGCATCCAACATGCTAGAAGACAAACTATGCATCCAACATGCTAGAAGACAGTTAATAAAATGGTTCTGTTACCTAATGAGAACATTAGAAATGTGGTTGGAAACAAACCATTCTTCCAACATGCTAGAAGACAGTTAATAAAATGGTTCTGTTACCTAATGAGAACATTAGAAATGTGGTTGGAAACAAACCATGCATCCAACATGCTAGAAGACCGTTAATAAAATGGTTCTGTTACCTAATGAGAAGAAAACCAGAACTACTACCATTTCGCGCTTATAACAATTGATAACCCAGACGCAGAGCCCAAGGGAAACAAAGAACACGATGGATATATCATTGGCCTCTTTGTCTCAGGAGAGAATAAGGTTTTGCGTCACGTAGTATGTTCTGCAACAGCTTGATATTAAAGAGAGTTAGCTATTACAAAGCATAAAACAAGGAAAATTAAATATTTCGGACACATCAAACGTCACGAGTGCCTAGAGAAATTAATTTTGGAAGGAATGGTGCCTGGAAGAAGAACGAAAGACCTAGAAGACGATGGGCGTAGGATGCCATTGACGATCTGAGAATGCCTGCTGCTGCCGGCCAACTTGCACAGAACAGAGAGTTTTTCAGGACTGCTGTCATGGGAACCAAGTTCGGGAAGGGTCAAGCTACATGATAATAAGTATGTTCTTGTGACCGTAATGGCATATTCTGGAGTGGCAATCCTTGCCACAGTTGCTGCAGGTAAAACTGAAGAATGGAGCTGATACATAGGATGTTCTCTCTGCGCTCTCTTTTGCCTCCACTTGTGATGGTGTTTTTCTTCTTTCTTTTGAATCACCCTCACTGCCGCTCGCCATGCTTGCTTGTCTTTGGCCAGCCGTTCCCAGTGTTCTTTGTCTATGCCGCATGAAGTTAGATCATACTTGCAAGTGTCAATGAAGCGTAATAATGGGAGCCCATGCTGTCTAGCACCAGATGCGAGTTGATCATACATAATGTTCTTAGGGATTCTATCATGGCTCATACGGCACACGTGTCCCAGCCATCTCAGACGTCGCTGACTCAGCGAGGTGTACATGCTTGGAATGCCAGCACTGTCCAGAATTTCTATATTTGAGACGTGGTCCTGCCATCGGATGCTGTATACTCGTCAGAGACAGCGCATGTGGAAGGTGTTGAGACGATATACTTGTCTGGTATATGTGATTCACGTCTCACTACCATACAGCAGAGTGTTGTTGAGACAGTGCATGTGGAAGGTGTTGAGGCGATGTACTTGTCTGGCATATGTGATTCACGTCTCGTTACCATACAGCAGAGTGTTGTTGAGACAGCGCATGTGGAAGTTGTTGAGACGATGTACTTGTCTGGCATATGTGATTCACGTCTCATTACCATACAGCAGAGTGTTGTTGAGACAGTGCATGTGGAAGGTGTTGAGACAGTGCATGTGGAAGGTGTTGAGACGATGTACTTGTCTGGTATATGTGATTCACGTCTGACTACCATACAGCAGAGTGTTGAGAACACAAGGATAGATATTTAATATCACATATATCCTGCGACATCAAAGACTAACAACTTCAGATGCAGCACACCTGACACAGGATAGAAAAATGAACATCCCCACGATTCATCACGTCACATGTGGATACGACAAGACAAGATCCGGATATATTGAATAACAGAATAATCCCTAATACTTTTGGGAGTTACTCTCCAAGTGCTCTGTCGCTAATGCTTTCAACTAACGAAAAGTAGTGTTCATCGATGTGACGTTCTGAGTGTACATATGTCGATTACAACAACTATTTCTTTGTGTTTTTTTCTTCAAATAAAGTCATCTATATCTTCAGTTCTTCTTCTTCTTTTGTCGTCACACTGCTACCGGGTTGTTGCCCAGTGTCGTCGCACTGCTACCGGGTTGTTGCCCAGTGTCGTCGCACTGCTATTGGGTTGTTGCCCAGTGTCGTGGTTTTCTGTTTTTGTCTTGCGCTGTTCTGGTGGCTTGTGTGATTGTTATCTTTGCTCTTTCACAGGATTCTGCTACGCCATCTAACCATCTTTTCCGTGGTCTTCCTCTTGCCTTCTTTCCCGATGTTCTGTTGTAGAAGACTCTGTATACTGTGGAGTTTGGATGCATTCTTATTAAGTGGCCAAACCACTTCATTCTTTGTTTATCTATGTAATTCAAGCACGGTTTTGTGCCAACTTTCTTTCTTATGCTGATGTTGGTGACTCTGTCTTTTCTTGTGTTGTTGGTAACTTTTCGCAGGCAACGCATTTCACATGTAGTTATTTTTGTGACTGCGCTTTGCTCAATTTCCATGTTTGGCTCTGGTAACACAAAGTAGGTATAAAAATGCGGTTGATCATCTAAGACGGAAGACTAGATAGAGAGATAGAGGCTAGAGTACAAAAGCAAATGCTGTAACCTACCAGCTAGCCCCATTGTTAAGGCACCAAAAATTTCACAGGCATCTTCAGTTGACAAGTAAAAATAGTCATCTATATCTTCAGTTGACAAGTAAAAATAAAGTCATCTATATCTTCAGTTGACAAGTAAAAATAAAGTCAGCTATATCTTCAGTTGGCAAGTTGACAAAGTACTAGCTGACTTTATTTGAAAAAAAGAAGGAATAGTTTTTGTAATCGACATTTGCACACTCAGAACGTCACATCGATGAACAGTACTTTGAAGCTCACATAAGTATCTACTTGTGTTTCATTGACTAAATCAAAGCTTTTGACAGAGTCCAACATGAAAAGCTAATCATATGTCTACAAGAAATAGGCCTAGATGGGAATGATATCAGACTAATAAGTAACATATACTGGGAACAGACAGCAATAATACAATATGAAAATAGCTACTCTCCATACATAGACATAAAGAGAGGAGTGAGACAAGGATGCATTCTGTCACCAAGCCTATTTAACATCTACACAGAGAAAATCTTCAAACAACTAGAGGGAATGCCAGGACTCAAGATCAATGGAAAAATAATAAATAACTTAAGATATGCAGATAACACAGTATTGGTAGCAGAAAATGAATAAGATCTACAAGAACTAGTGGACCATTTGGACAGAACTAGCAAGGAATATGGATTAGACATTAACATACAGAAAACAAAAACTATGGTAATCAACAAGGAAATGGAGAAACCTAAAATGAATATAAAAATACATGGAGAATTACTACATCAAGTAAAAAGTTTCTATTATCTTGGTCAGATGATAACAGATGATGGCAGATGTATAACAGAAATTAAAAAGAGAATAGGAATGGCCAAGGATAATTTCAATAGTATGAGAAAGTTACTGACATCCAAACAAATCACAGACAGGCTAAAAATGAGAATGATCAAATGCTATATATATCCTATATTAATGTATGGCTCGAAACATGGACAATGAACAAGCAGTTAGAAGACAAAATTGATGCATTTGAGATGTGGATATATAGAAGAATAGGCAGAGTTTCATGGACAGAAAAACAGACAAATAAACAAGTTTTAGGAAAACTAGGCATGAAGAAACAATTATTAAGATAAATAAAATTGAGACAAGTAAAATATTTTGGACACATAAAAAGACATGACACCATGATAAAACATTTACTAAGGGGGAAAGTTGAGAGGGGAAGAGCAAGAGGAAGACCGAGAGATAAGTGGGAGGAAACTTTAAGAAATGGACAGGTTACAGTCTGGCAGAGTGCAACACAAGGCGAAAGACAGAGGATGCTGGAGATTCATTGCAGCCAACCTTCGATGTGGAGACGGCACCTGATGATGATGAAATTTTCAGCTACAACTTGTTTTATGGAAGGAAATCAACAATATCATAACGTAATAATATATATATATATATATATATATATATATATATATATACTTCTCTTCTCTTGTAGCAACGATAGTATCAAACACAGATAAGCTTTATATGCGATTTTCTCTTCTCTTGTAGCAACGATAGTATCAAACACAGATAAGCTTTATATGCAATTTTCTCTTCTCTTGTAGCGACGATAGTATCAAACACAGATGATAAGTTTTGTATTCAATTTTCTCTTCTCTTGTAGCGACGATAGTATCAAACACAGATGATAAGTTTTGTATTCAATTTTCTCTTCTCTTGTAGCAACGATAGTATCAAACACAGATGATAAGTTTTATTCAATTTCTCTTCTCTTGTAGCAATGATAGTATCAAACACAGATAAGTTTTGTATTCAATTTTCTCTTCTCTTGTAGCAATGATAGTATCAAAACAGATAAGTTTTGTATTCAATTTTCTCTTCTCTGTAGAATGATAGTATCAAACACAGATAAGTTTGATAGATTTTCTTCTCTTGTAGCAATGATATTATCAAACACAGATAAGCTTTATATGCAATTTTCTTCTCTTGTAGCACGATATATCAAACACAGATGATAAGTTTTGTATTCAATTTTCTCTCTTTGTAGCGACGATAGTATCAAACACAGATGATAAGTTTTGTATTCAATTTTCTCTTGACTCACATGTAGCAACTGATATAGTATCAAAAACACAGCAATGATAAGTTTTGTATTCAATTTTCTCTTCTCTTGTAGCAATGATAGTATCAAACACAGATAAGTTTTGTATTCAATTTTATCTTCTCTTGTAGCAATGATAGTATCAAACACAGATAAGTTTTGTATTCAATTTTCTCTTCTCTTGTAGCAATGATAGTATCAAACACAGATAAGTTTTGTATTCAATTTTCTCTTCTCTTGTAGCAATGATAGTATCAAACACAGATAAGTTTTGTATTCAATTTTCTCTTCTCTTGTAGCAATGATAGTATCAAACACAGATGATAAGTTTTGTATTCAATTTTCTTTCTTGTAGCACGATATATCAACACAGATAAGTTTGTATATTTTCTTCTTGTAGCAATGATAGTATCAAACACAGATGATAAGTTTTGTATTCAATTTTCTCTTCTCTTGTAGCAACGATAGTATCAAACACAGATAAGTTTTGTATTCAATTTTCTCTTCTCTTGTAGCAATGATAGTATCAAACACAGATAAGTTTTGTATTCAATTTCTCTTCTCTTGTAGCAATGATGTATCAAACACAGATAAGTTTTGTATTCAATTTTCTTCTCTTGTAGCATGATGTATCAAACACAGATAAGTTTTGTATTCAATTTTCTCTTCTCTTGTAGCAATGATATTATCAAACACAGATGATAAGTTTTGTATTCAATTTTCTCTTCTCTTGTAGCAATGATAGTATCAAACACAGATAAGTTTTGTATTCAATTTTCTCTTCTCTTGTAGCAATGATATTATCAAACACAGATGATAAGTTTTGTATTCAATTTTCTCTTCTCTTGTAGCAACGATAGTATCAAACACAGATGATAAGTTTTGTATTCAATTTTCTCTTCTCTTGTAGCAATGATAGTATCAAACACAGATGATAAGTTTTGTATTCAATTTTCTCTTCTCTTGTAGCAATGATAGTATCAAACACAGATAAGTTTTGTATTCAATTTTCTCTTCTCTTGTAGCAATGATAGTATCAAACACAGATAAGTTTTGTATTCAATTTTCTCTTCTCTTAGCAAATAGTATCAAACACAGATGATAAGTTTTGTATTCAATTTTCTCTTCTCTTGTAGCAATGATAGTATCAAACACAGATGATAAGTTTTGTATTCAATTTTCTCTTCTCTTGTAGCAATGATAGTATCAAACACAGATAAGTTTTGTATTCAATTTTCTCTTCTCTTGTAGCAATGATAGTATCAAACACAGATAAGTTTTGTATTCAATTTTCTCTTCTCTTGTAGCAATGATAGTATCAAACACAGATAAGTTTTGTATTCAATTTTATCTTCTCTTGTAGCAATGATAGTATCAAACACAGATAAGTTTTGTATTCAATTTTATCTTCTCTTGTAGCAATGATAGTATCAAACACAGATAAGTTTTGTATTCAATTTTCTCTTCTCTTGTAGCAATGATAGTATCAAACACAGATAAGTTTTGTATTCAATTTTCTCTTCTCTTGTAGCAATGATAGTATCAAACACAGATGATAAGTTTTGTATTCAATTTTCTCTTCTCTTGTAGCAATGATAGTATCAAACACAGATAAGTTTTGTATTCAATTTTCTCTTCTCTTGTAGCAATGATAGTATCAAACACAGATGATAAGTTTTGTATTCAATTTTCTCTTCTCTTGTAGCGACGATAGTATCAAACACAGATAAGTTTTGTATTCAATTTTCTCTTCTCTTGTAGCAATGATAGTATCAAACACAGATGATAAGTTTTGTATTCAATTTTCTCTTCTCTTGTAGCAATGATAGTATCAAACACAGATAAGTTTTGTATTCAATTTTCTCTTCTCTTGTAGCAATGATAGTATCAAACACAGATAAGTTTTGTATTCAATTTTCTCTTCTCTTGTAGCAACGATAGTATCAAACACAGATGATAAGTTTTGTATTCAATTTTCTCTTCTCTTGATAGCAATGATAGTATCAAACATCAGATAAGTTTTGTATTCAATTTCTCTTCTCTTGTAGAATGTTGTATCAAACACAGATAAGTTTTGTATTAATTTTCCTTTCTTGTGTGATGTATCAACACAGATAATTTATACGATTTCTCTTTTTGTGTGATTTATCAAACAAGATGATAGTTTTGTATGCGATTTTCTCTTCTCTTGTGCAATGATAGTATCAAACACAGATGATAAGTTTGTATTCAATTTTCTCTCTTGACAATGATATTATCAACAGATGATAATTTTGTATTCAATTTTCTTCTCTGTGCAACAATATCAAACACAGATAAGTTTGTATGCGATTTTCTCTTCTTGTAGCACTATAGTATCAAACAGATGATAAGTTTTGTATTCAATTTTCTCTTCTCTTGTAGCAACGATAGTATCAAACACAGATGATAAGTTTTGTATTCAATTTTCTCTTCTCTTGTAGCAATGATAGTATCAAACACAGATAAGTTTTGTATTCAATTTCTCTTTCTTGTGAACGATAGTATCAAACACAGATGATAAGTTTTGTATTCAATTTCTCTTCTCTGTAGCAATGATAGTATCAAACACAGATAGTTTTGTATTCAATTTTCTCTTCTTGTGTGATAGTATCAAACACAGATAAGTTTTGTATTCAATTTTCTCTTCTCTTGTAGCAATGATAGTATCAAACACAGATAAGTTTTGTATTCAATTTTATCTTCTCTTGTAGCAATGATAGTATCAAACACAGATAAGTTTTGTATTCAATTTTATCTTCTCTTGTAGCAATGATAGTATCAAACACAGATAAGTTTTGTATTCAATTTTCTCTTCTCTTGTAGCAATGATAGTATCAAACACAGATAAGTTTTGTATTCAATTTTCTCTTCTCTTGTAGCAATGATAGTATCAAACACAGATAAGTTTTGTATTCAATTTTCTCTTCTCTTGTAGCAATGATATTATCAAACACAGATGATAAGTTTTGTATTCAATTTTCTCTTCTCTTGTAGCAACGATAGTATCAAACACAGATGATAAGTTTTGTATTCAATTTTCTCTTCTCTTGTAGCAATGATAGTATCAAACACAGATGATAAGTTTTGTATTCAATTTTCTCTTTTCTTGTAGCGACGATAGTATCAAACACAGATAAGTTTTGTATGCGATTTTCTCTTCTCTTGTAGCAATGATAGTATCAAACACAGATGATAAGTTTTGTATTCAATTTTCTCTTCTCTTGTAGCGACGATAGTATCAAACACAGATAAGTTTTGTATTCAATTTTCTCTTCTCTTGTAGCAATGATATTATCAAACACAGATGATAAGTTTTGTATTCAATTTTCTCTTCTCTTGTAGCAATGATAGTATCAAACACAGATGATAAGTTTTGTATTCAATTTTCTCTTCTCTTGTAGCAACGATATTATCAAACACAGATTGATATTACGATTTCTGTCTATCGTATTTTACTAGAGCGTCATTATTTATGACTAAAAATAAGACTTATTTCGAGTTTTTCTTTTGATTCACTGGAAATGCCGATTTACTGTGTTTGACTATTTTCTTGTTGTTTGACTTGGAAAAGTGGCGAGTCATCGAGTTAAATATAAATAAGATTCAGACCTTTGTCAACGGATGTCTTCGGTGTATTCTCAGACGGAGTTGCAAACACAGACTTGTAGATAAGAACAGAACAAGAACTCATTATGACCCAGGTTAAGAGTAGAAAATGGCGATGAATCGGCATACCTGCGGAAGACACAGCCTAGTGATATTGGACATGCACTTTAGTGGAACCCGCAAGGAAAGCAGAAAAAGGAGGTACTAAAGAAATTGGAGACGAAGTTTCATTGAGAAGCTTAAAGATGATAAAAGATGCCTTTACTTCCCAGTGCTTGTCCTAGTACACAATTGTGGCTTCGTCGACCTGAGAACCGTTACAGTCGGTGAATATTCTACGCCCACTGTATAATTGAACCAGGACCCCTACCAGCTACATCACTACAGTTCTCAGCTCATGAAATAAATATATTATTTATGAAAATGTGAACATCGATTGACGTGAAAATATGCAGTCTCACACTTATTATAAATGATAAATTAATTCAAGTGATGAACAGTTTTGTGTTGCTACATTAGCGACGGCCATATGCATTCTATGCAGGTTGCTTTTGTGGCGGTACGCAGCTGTTTCATTCTGGAATTAGTTCACACATAAATTTCACAGTTATTAGCATTTCGTGTGATTTTCATTGGCACAGGAACGGAGCAATTATGGGGTGACCCATTGCAGAGAAGTTGGAACCGTACTTATGAACTATGAACTTATGAACTTATGATAAATTAATTCAATGACAGTCACTGTTTGGATTATGTTGTCATGTTTACATTTAGATGCATTAGATTCAACAGCTTTCAGAAATTAATTCCAGATTTTATTTTAGTTTCCGGTGTTTTTTCCCCTGTGGAAGTAAATAAAAGGCAAAAATATTCTTTTGAAGTTGGCAAGCTGTAATGTTAGAGAATATTTGATTTTGACAACTAAAATTTGAATTATCAGATGGCTATCACGTACAGGGGGCTAAGTGTATGCATAAGCAGCAATGTTTTCTTATTCAAAGATGCATCAATGAATGTGACGCGATGGTTAGAGGAGGGAATAAATCAGTTGCAGGGCGTTACTGTAGCGTAGAGGTTAGAGGGAATAAATCAGTTGCAGGGCATTACTGTAGCGTAGAGGTTAGAGGGAATAAATCAGTTGCAGGGCATTACTGTAGAGTAGAGGTTAGAGGGAATAAATCAGTTGCAGGGCGTTACTGTAGCGTAGAGGTTAGAGGGAATAAATCAGTTGCAGGGCATTACTGTAGCGTAGAGGTTAGAGGGAATAAATCAGTTGCAGGGCGTTACTGTAGAGTAGAGGTTAGAGGGAATAAATCAGTTGCAGGGCGTTACTGTAGAGTAGAGGTTAGATGGAATAAATCAGTTGCAGGGCATTACTGTAGCGTAGAGGTTAGAGGGAATAAATCAGTTGCAGGGCATTACTGTAGCGTAGAGGTTAGAGGGAATAAATCAGTTGCAGGGCATTACTGTAGAGTAGAGGTTAGAGGGAATAAATCAGTTGCAGGGCGTTACTGTAGCGTAGAGGTTAGAGGGAATAAATCAGTTGCAGGGCATTACTGTAGCGTAGAGGTTAGAGGGAATAAATCAGTTGCAGGGCGTTACTGTAGAGTAGAGGTTAGATGGAATAAATCAGTTGCAGGGCATTACTGTAGCGTAGAGGTTAGAGGGAATAAATCAGTTGCAGGGCGTTACTGTAGAGTAGAGGTTAGAGGGAATAAATCAGTTGCAGGGCGTTACTGTAGAGTAGAGGTTAGATGGAATAAATCAGTTGCAGGGCATTACTGTAGCGTAGAGGTTAGAGGGAATAAATCAGTTGCAGGGCGTTACTGTAGAGTAGAGGTTAGATGCTCGTCTTACGTTCCAAGGATACTCGGTTCGCTTCTCGTGAAACCATGGGGATATTTTTCCAGAGATACCTGATCTCAATATAGGTGATATCGAGTTCCTAGTCCTATCGGAGACGGACGGTAAAATGTATGTCCCATTTTCAAATTGAGTACATAAAAGAACCCTTGGCAGTTCAAAAATGGAGAAGAGTGGGCTGTAAAGTCACAGCCCGTGCACAATTCACTAGAAAATATTGTCACCATCTTCTAAATTACACCGGAGCCTCAGTCAGTGCTATGTAGTTCGTGCTCTGCCGCTGAGATCTTTCTATGTAAGAAAGAGATTGGTGTACACATGGTTACTCACCGAAGTGCAATGTTAATTGTTCTATCAAATTGTTAAATCAACGTGTAATTTATGAACTAGTAAAATGTGAGTTATATTGTGACAGAAACAATTATTGTGTCATCTTTGATGTATACATTAAAGATAACAATAGAATTAATCACATTAACAATTTGAATAATAATCTTTCTGTCCTTTGTCCTTCTCTGCTTTTGTTTTGCCGCTAGGAGTAGCAGGTTTAACTGATGATCGGTTTCCGAGATAATGCACGCTCGGTTGCTTGATATGGTGTGGTATTGTGGAGTTTTAAGATGTCTGTAACTTCATCAATCCATCTTTTCTTGGTCTGCCCTTCCTCTTGATGATTCCATTTTCAGGTTGTACGCTCTTGCAACTGGTGTATTCGGGTTCATTCTGACCAAGTGGCCAAACCATTTGAGTCTCTGTTTTCAATAAATCTAATAGCAGGTGTTGTTCCGACTGTTCTAATTTCCTCATTTCTTATATGGTCTCTTCTTGTTTTATTTACTGCTTTTCTCAGGCATCTCATTTCGCATGTGGTAATTTTCCTTTCTTGTTCTTTTGTCAGTGCCATGTTTGGCTCTGGTAGAACAGTGTTGGTATAAAGATTGAATTTATAATCTGTCTTTTAGTCACTACTGGAATAGCTGGGTGTTTCAAGATTGGGGTAAGCTGGTATGTAATGTTGTTGGCTTGCTGGATTCTAGTTTCGATAATAATAATCAAGTAATATTAATAGTAGCATAAATACAAATAATAGAAGATGAAAACTGAATTATGACTAAATATTTCATTTGTAAAGATACTCATATATATTCTGATAAGAATATATTTCTAATAAGAAGAAAAAACATACTGAAACATATTGTTATTGAAAGAAATATTTGTATGGAACTCTTCTTTTTTCTGATACTTCTTCTTCTTCTAGCGTTCTCCATATCAAATACTTTGTTAACCATTGTTTGTGATTTATATGTGATCTGGGCCAAAGAGAGATTGTATGTTGTGCCAGTTATGCGCCACAAGTAGGCCATCCGATTTCTGCGACGCTTTTTATTTACTAGGATAGCTTCCCTAGGCTGCAAACTCAGTCGCCTCTTACGACATGCCTTGTAGGTGTTATTATACTTTGTTGCCATTGGGAGCACTTGGAACACGCGAGCGGTATGGAATTATGATTAATGTTAAAGCCAGCGGAATAAAATAAGGCGATAGTGATGTATCACAAGGGCGCCATTGCACCATTGGGCGCCTCGCTAGATACCGTTACATCACAGTTTTTGCTCATGGTAAAACTAGTTGTATATATTTTTTTCGAAAATATTTTTCTGACTTTTGCCAATGGCTTTGCAGCTTAGTCTTACTGCAGCTTAGTCTTACTGCAGCTTAGTCTTACTGCAGCTTAGTCTTACTGCAGCTTAGTCTTACTGCAGCTTAGTCTTACTGCAGCTTAGTCTTACTGCAGCTTAGTCTTACTGCAGCTTAGTCTTACTGCAGCTTAGTCTTACTGCAGCTTAGTCTTACTGCAGCTTAGTCTTACTGCAGCTTAGTCTTACTGCAGCTTAGTCTTACTGTAGCTTAGTCTTACTGATTTATAACTACCAAGGGTTCTTTTACGAGTTGAAATTGAATACGTAACATACGATGATTTATCGTTCATCTCCGATAGAACTAGTAACATGATCACACATACACTGAGGTCAGAGATCATTGAAAAAATCTCAGTGTGGTGCCTGGACCTGCAATGGAAGCAAAGAATAATATTACTGCGACCTACAAGGCTTGTCGTTAGAGGCGACTGATGTCAATAATATCACTGCGACCTACAAGGCTTGTCGTTAGAGGCGACTGATGTCAATAATATCACTGCGACCTACAAGGCTTGTCGTTAGAGGCGACTGATGTCAATAATATCACTGCGACCTACAAGGCTTGTCGTTAGAGGCGACTGATGTCATGGTATTTGTAAGTAAGTAAAAGTAAAGAAACCCTTTCATACCTCGTCGTGGTATATAGGGCAACACAGTGTTAGGCCTGTATTTATCATTGACCGTCGGCACACGATGGGTGATGTGGTCAGCATCACGCCGGCCGCCTTTACTTTCCCAGAGCATGTCTGGTACCCAGTTGAGGCTGGGTCGACCTGAAGCCGTAGAGGTCGGGAAAAATTCCACACCACCAGCCTTGAGAAGCGAGTTCACTAACAACTACGCTACGGCGGCTCTCGGTATTTGTAAGCTACCCTAGTAAATAAAAAGTCGCAGAAATCGGATGTGCTGGCCTACTTGTAGGCGCATAACTGGCACAACGTACACTCGCCCTTAGGCTCAAATCACATACAAATCACAAAGAGTGATTAACAAGTGATCGATATGGAACGTTCGAAGAAGAAGAAGAATTGGAAAAATATTGCGAACTCTCCAGGCGGGGAAAGACCCCAATACTTTTGGAATAAGAGAGAAGATTGCGAAATACATGATTTTATATTAATGTCGATACCTCGTATCGATACTTTTATATTACTACAGCTCTGATTGCAAATAATTTCGTATTTAAACAGAAGTTGTAATCGCACGTCACGATATCGATATGTGAATTGTTAATAATCTATTTGTGATAGGTCTTACACATTTAGAGGGTTGGGTCATAAGTTCACGTTTTTGGATATATTTGATAATTGTGATTGTGATACATGATTAGTATGATAACCTATTGACATCTATGTCGGTCACAGCATGGACTATGAGAATTATTGACAACTATGTCGTCTGTACAGAGGACTCAAAATAAACATTTACATACTGCGTATGCTGCACCGGGGACTATGATACACTTTGACAACCGTGTCTGTTACACAAAGTAGCATGATAAACATTGAGAACTCTGTCTGTTACACCAGGGAGTACGACGCACGTTGATATCAGTGTCTGATGGGATCTGCCAACATAAAGATACGATCCAAGTCTTTGTAGATTAAAGTCGTTGACCAGCCAACAATGTCCGAGATATATGGCATTCAATAATTCTAACTTCATTCTAAAGGCAGTTCAGGTACCTCAATCTCAATGTGGTAGAATTATTTCCGACCATAAAGGCTCTTAGGTAGACCCAGCCTCAATTGGGTACCAGGAAAGCGCTGGGAACAACTCATTCTGCCGGCGTGACGCTGATCACATCACCCATTGTGTGCCGACGATCAATGAAAAATACAGACCTAACGCTGTATTACCATATATATCACGTGCTATAAAAAGGGTTATCTACCCAACTGAAAAAAAGGATATCTGGTGTTTTTTTAAGTTTGAAAATATCCAAAGTGCTAGCACAAGTTACTTTTCTGTGTGTGCTGTCACTGACACTGTTCACTAATGTGTACTTATCTGAGTCTGCTGTCACTGACACTGTCCGCTAATGTTTAGTTTGCCGAAAAGGATGGACAAACATATGAGGCCTATGTGTATGAGCAGTCATGGATATAAATCAGCTACATTATTTGATTCTACTTGATTCTACTGGAACACATAGACAATGCCTGGAACACATAGACAATGTCTGGAACACATAGACAATGTCTGGAACACATAGACAATGTCTGCTATATCAGACAACAGAACAAATAGTTAAACAACACGGACTCTAGAATCGAGGACATATGAAATATTGAATTTTGAAATGTGAATACTGCAGCGCCCAGGGCGTGGCGCTATCTGGCGTTTAGCGAATGTTGGTGGGAAATAATGATTTCAAACAGTTCTATATTCTCTATCACAAGTCGTGAGACGATCAGAGCTCCTATCACAAGTCGTGAGACGATCAGAGCCTCTATCACAAGTCGTCAGACGATCAGAGCCTCTATAACAAGTCGTGAGACGATCAGAGCTCCTATCACAAGTCGCGAGATCATCAGAGCTGTCAGTACTGTAGTCCTGCTTCTCATCCTCTGTGACATTGATCAAGTCAACAGTCAAACTCGTCACAGTAAGTAGATCACATATGTCACAATGTCACAATGTCACAATGTCACAATGTCACAATGTCACAATGTCACAATGTTGTCCAAGTATAAATTGTTTTCCTTTTCTTTCTCATATAGTACTTCTCCTTCTTTTCTTCATGTTCCTCTTCTTTGTTTTTTACCTCCATCATCACCATCATCATCTTCTTCTTTTCTACTTTTACTCCTCGTCTTCTTCTTCTTCTTCTTTGCGTTCGTTCTTTACGACCAATTTTAATCACTCTTTGTGATATGTTTGATCTTTGCCAAGAACGTGTATACGTTGTACATTGGTTTGGTAGGCCCTAAACGCATAGACTTATATACATTTAGGACACGTGCATCCGATTTCAGCCAAACCTCCTTAGTCGACTCTTACGACATGCGTGGCAGGTAACAGTGGTTCTATTCTTGACACCCATATTTGGGCCCGGTAACCACTCGGGTGACTTTTACTCCATCTTCTTCTGTACTCCTTATTTTTCTCATCATCAAGATCTCTCTTGTCTTCCTTCATCTCCTAATCTTCTTCTTCTTCAGCATCGTAGTAATCTTAGTCATCTATTTTGTTGTCATCTTTTTCTGTACTTCGTTTTCTTAATTCTCCATCATCATTACAGTCTTCGTATTTATTACCTTTCTTGTTTTATCTTCTCTTTATCATCATCCTAGCTCTCTTTATCTTTTGTTTTATCTTCTCTTTATCATCATCCTAGCTCTCTTTATCTTTTGTTTTAACTTCTCTTTACCATCATCCTAGCTCTCTTTATCTTTTGTTTTATCTTTTCTTTACCATCATCCTAGCTCACTTCATCTTTTGTTTTATCTTTTCTTCTCCATCGTCCTAGTCCTCTTCATCTTGTTTTCTTTCTTATCTTCCTTTTCTTCTTTTTATTTTCTTCTTTTTAATGTTTTTCATCATCATTCCGTTTATTATTATCATTATCATCATTATCATCGTTATAATAGTCTCCTTCTTTTACATTTACCCTTCCCCGTTTTCTGCACCACCTACTTTTCTTCTTCTTATCTTTTCAATCATCATCATATTCTTCGTTTTGTTCTAAATCTACTTTATGTACTAAATCTACTTTATGTACTAAATCTACTTTATGTACTAAATCTACTTTATGTACTAAATCTACTTTATGTACTAAATCTACTTTATGTACTAAATCTACTTTATGTACTAAATCTACTTTATGTACTAAATCTACTTTATGTACTAAATCTACTTTATGTACTAAATCTACTTTATGTACTAAATCTACTTTATGTACTAAATCTACTTTATGTACTAAATCTACTTTATGTACTAAATTTACTTTATGTACTAAATCTACTTTATGTACTAAATCTACTTTATGTACTAAATCTACTTTATGTACTAAATCTACTTTATGTACTAAATCTACTTTATGTACTAAATCTACTTTATGTACTAAATCTACTTTATGTACTAAATTTACTTTATGTACTAAATCTACTTTATGTACTAAATCTACTTTATGTACTAAATTTACTTTATGTACTAAATCTACTTTATGTACTAAATCTACTTTATGTACTAAATCTACTTTTCGTTCTTTATTTTACTCTCATCTTCTTCCTCTTTATTTTCTCCTTCTGTTGTATTCTCCATTACATCTTAGGTTCTATCTTCCTTTATTACATTTTCAACATCATCTTATCCTTGAATCCTCCCCTGCTTCTCCTTCATCATCTTATCCTTGAATCCTCCCCTGCTTCTCCTTCATCATCTTATCCTTGAATCCTCCCCTGCTTCTACTTCATCATCTTATCCTTGAATCATCCCCTGCTTCTCCTTCATCATCTTATCCTTGAATCCTCCCCTGCTTCTCCTTCATCATCTTCCTCTTCAACTTCATCGTCTTCCTCTTCAACTTCATCGTCTACCTCTTCAACTTCATCGTCTACCTCTTCTACTTCATCGTCTACCTCTTCAACTTCATCGTCTACCTCTTCTACTTCATCGTCGTCCTCTTCAACTTCATCGTCTACCTCTTCAACTTCATCGTCTACCTCTTCTACTTCATCGTCTACCTCTTCAACTTCATCGTCGTCCTCTTCTACACTTCTCCTTCATCATCATCACCTCCAAAATCTTCTTCATCTTTTAACTTCATCACACTCATTATTACCATCTTTTATTGCGTCTTTATTTTGTTGTTATTTGTCTTCTTTATCTTCTCTTTTATCGTTTTATTATTTCCTGTTATCTTCTTCTATTCTTCTATTCACAATCTCATCACCTTCTTCTTTTTTTTCTTCTCTTTCATCAGCGTATTCTTACGATTCATTAAATAATTTGAATAATTTTCTTCGTAAATATATTTCTGTCTCTCTTTCTGTCTCTCCTTCTGTCTCTCTCTGTGTCTCTCTCTATGTCTCTCTATGTCTCTCTCTGTCTCTCTGTCTCTCTCTGTCTCTCTCTCTGTCTCTCTCTCTCTGTCTCTCTCTGTCTCTGTCTCTCTCTGTCTCTCTCTCTCTCTGTCTCTCTCTTTATGTCTCTCTCTGTCTCTCTCTCTGTCTCTCTCTCTGTCTCTCTATGTCTCTCTCTCACAGCATCTCCAGAACTAAACAAAACCAGAAGACCCACAAAGAGGTCATGGATTCAGAGATATTTATTCTATCCAGTTGTCTATTTTATATTCTAGGGAAACTGTAGTCTTTCTTTCTTTTGTCTTTCTCTGCTTTTTTTGCCACTAGGCGTAGCAAGTTTAACTGATGATCAGTTTCCGAGATAATGCACGCTCGGTCGCTTGATATGGTGTGGTATTGTGGAGGTTTAAGATGTATGGGACTCCATCAACCCATCTTTTTCTTGGTCTGCCCTTTCCTCTTGATGATTCCATTTTCAGGTTGTACACTCTTGCAACTGGTGTATTCGGTTCATTCTCACCAAGTGGCCAAACCATTTGAGTCTCTGTTTTTCAATAAATCTTATAGCAGCTGTTGTTCCGACTGTTCTTCTAATTTTCTCATTTCTTACGAGTAGGTCTCTTCTTGTTTTATTTATCTCTTTCCTCAAGCATCTCATTTCAATTTATCTCTTTCCTCAAGCATCTCATTTCACATGTGGTAATTTTCCTATCTCTTTCCTCAAGCATCTCATTTCACATGTGGTAATTTTCCTATCTCTTTCCTCAAGCATCTCATTTCACATGTGGTAATTTTCCTATCTCTTTCCTCAAGCATCTCATTTCACACGTGGTAATTTTCCTTTCTTGTTCATTTGTCAGTGCCTATGTTTGGTACTGATAGCATAGTCAGTGGTAGAATTGTCAAGTAACAATATAAAAATACGAATTTAGACATAGTTTGCAAATTGAAACGTTCTTAGTTGACGTTTTCATATTTGACTTTGTTTTATAAGTTGACAGCAGACGTACCACATAATACTGATGTTGGAAGATTAAAGATTGTAGTCTGCTAATTTGACAAAGTATAACAAAATATATAATTAAAATTTTAATCAACAGTTCAACTAAACGTTGATTCTTCATCCCCCTATCTCTCTCCCCCACCCTTCACAGCAAATGGAAGAATAACTAATGAAATCTAAAATACATATATTAAAGCATATCAAATTATAAGACAAATGACGTCAATTTTGAAATGCAAATACATCACCATGAACACAAAAAGAACATTGTTTAATACAATCTTTCTCTCAATATTATACTACCAATGCCAAACCTGGACGCTGACATCAATTGATAAAAGAAAACTAGTCACGAGAGATATGAAGTGTCTAAGCAGAATGCTGGGAGTATGAAACCGGTTTAGAAATGAAGACATCAGGGAAAAAGTGGTAACATCAGTATTGAACTTCATCAAGAAACAACAAATTACATTACTTGGACACATAAGTAGATTACCAACAGACAGTGTGCCTCAAGGGACAATGCTACTCTGATACTGCGTGGCCACAACGCAAAACTCCGCCCATGCAAAACTCCATCCACGCAAAACTCCCTCCAAGCAAATGTCCATCTACGCAAAAGTCCATCCATGCAAAAAGTGGTCATCGGAAATGACAGAGGCGGTGAAAAAATACTATTTATGAAGGCACACAAAAGCCTTTTTAGAAATCTCTTCTTATCCTGACGCTGTGAGTTAAAATATGAGTAGAGAAAACAAACATCCAGACCATAATTATCTTCATCACCATGAAGATCCTCACCATTGTCTACCAAGAACAAGTATCCTAACTTCTATCACTAGGAAGGTAGCAGTAGTGTAGTTGTTAGTGAACGCGAATCTTAGGAGCGTGTTTCAAATTGAATTCCACAGTGATCGTGGAATAGTTTGTCAACCGTAGCGGTTCTCATGTGGAGCCAGACTCAAGTGGGTACCAGAAAAAAGCATTGGAAAGTAAAGGTGGTCACCGTGACGTTGAGTACATTACCCATCGTGTGCGGACGATCAATGAAAAATACAAACCTAACACTGTATTAATCAATATATCTCATATTCTACTTCGTATTTTCCATTTTCTCTATCATCATCTTCTTCTTCTCCTTCTACTTCTTCTACTTCTTCTACTTCTTCTTCTTCTTCTACTTCTTCTTCTACTTCTTCTACTTCTACTTCTTCTTCTACTTCTTCTTCTACTTCTTCTTCTACTTCTTCTACTTCTTCTTCTACTTCTTCTTCACTTCTACTTTTTCTACTTCTTCTTCTACTTCTTCTTCTACTTCTACTTCTTCTCCTTCTACTTCTTCTCCTTCTACTTCTCTCTTCTACTTCTTCTACTTCTTCTTCTTCTACTTCTTCTTCACTCTACTTCTTCACTACTTCTACTTCTTCTTCTACTTCTACTTCTTCTTTCCCTTCTCTCTACTTCTTCTACTTCTTCTACTTTCTCTTCTACTTCTTCTACTTCTACTACTCTTCTTCTACTTCTTCTTCTACTCTTCTCTTCACTTCTTCTACTCTTCTTCTACTTCTACTTTCTTCTACTCTTCTACTTCTTTTCTACTCTTCTTACTTCTACTTCTTCTCTACTTCTACTTCTCTCTTCACTCACTTCTACTTCTACTTCTTCTCTCTCTCTACTTCTACTTACTTCTACTTTCTACTCTACTTCTTCTCTTCTACTTCTTCTTCTACTTCTACTTCTTCTCTACTTCTACTTCTTCCTTCTACTTCACTTCTACTTCTTCTTCCTTCTTCTACTTCTACTTCTTCTTCTTCTACTTCTCTTCTACTTCTTTCTTCTCTTCTCTTCTACTTCTTCTTCTTCTTCTACTTCTTCTTCTTCTTCTACTTCTTCCACTTCTTCTACTTCTACTTCTTCTACTTCTACTTCTTCTTCTACTTCTTCTACTTCTTCTACTTCTTCTTCTTCTTCTACTCTTCTTCTTCTTCTACTTCTTCTTCTTCTTCTTCTACTTCTTCTTCTACTTCTACTTCTTCTTCTACTTCTACTTCTTCTTCTCCTTCTACTTCTTCTACTTCTTCTTCTTCTTCTACTTCTTCTTCTACTTCTACTTCTCTCACTTCTACTTCTTCTCTTCTACTTCTTCTACTTCTTCTTCTACTTCTACTTCTTCTTCTACTTCTACTTCTTCTCCTTCTACTTCCTCTTCTTCTTCTTCTACTTCTTCTTCTACTTCTACTTCTTCTTCTACTTCTACTTCTTCTCCTTCTACTTCTTCTACTTCTTCTTCTACTTCTACTTCTTCTTCTACTTCTACTTCTTCTCCTTCTACTTCTTCTACTTCTTCTTCTTCTTCTACTTCTTCTTCTTCTTCTTCATTTTCTTCTACTTCATCTTCTTCTTCTTCTACTGCTTCTTCTTCTTCTACTTCTTTTTCTTCTACTTCATCTTCTTCTTCTTCTACTTCTTCTTCTCTACTTCTTTTTCTCATCAATTATCTCATCTATGATCTTACCTCGAGGTATCAAAAGTTCCTTTACTACTACTACTTTACTATCACCACAACCACTATCATAACTATCATAATAATCATCACCAATAGCATTACCATTACAGCAATCACATTGTCACCACCTCTATAACCACGACCATTATCACCACGATAGCTAGCTTCATCTCCAGTATTTCCTCCATCGCTTTCACAACCATCATCATCATCCTCATCGTCATCATTATTATCATCATCATCATCGTCATCATCATCATCCTCATCATCATCATCATCATCCTCATCGTCATCATCATCATCCTCATCATCATTATCATCATCCTCGTCATCATTATCATCATCATCATCATCGTCACTGTCACTACAATGTCTGCGAAAATTACCTCCACCACCATGAACATTACCAACAACGTCACCACTACGTCTGCAACAATTATCACCGCCATCACTATCCCCACCAAATTTCTAACCAAAAATACCACTATTCCAACCATGTATAAAATTAATATGACCCCGACATGCATTATTGCTACCACGTATATTAACCATTTCAGTAGCTACCATTGCATACAACATCTCTACCATCTTGGTTGCTAAAATTACCTCACCCACCTACTACAGCCACAACCATTTCCACTACCACTACCACTACCACAACCACTACCACTATCACTACCACTACCACAACCAAACAGGTGTGCAAATAAAAAAACATAATAAAAGAACACACAGATTTAGTTAAGATTGTTTGATAGAGCCATCATCTTTGCACGTCGGAGATTAACCATGTGTGCTTCAATCTCTTTCTTACACATGAACTCAGTCACTTTGTCACATAGACTGCAATAGTATTAAGGACATACATATTTTATTTTAAATGCAGAATGCTGGGTGTAACAAGAATAGACTGGTTGAGAAATGAAGACATCAAGAAAAAAAGTGGGTACAATATTAAAACTAAATTTAATCAAGAAACAACAAATTAAATGGTTCGGTCACGTAAGCAGATTACCAACAGACAGTGCACCTCAAAGAGCAATGCTGCTCCGATACAATGGGTACAAAGCAAAAGGCAGGTCACAAAAAGATGGACCTCAGAGATAACAGAGGCGACGAAAGACACTATCTACGAACCGCACACAAAGGCTCGTTTGAGAAATCTCTTCTTGGCCTGACGCTGTGAGGCAAACAGTTTTAGAAGTCTCTTCTTGATCTGACGCTGTGAGGCAAACAGTTTTAGAAATCTCTTCTTGACCTGACGCTGTGAGGCAAAACAGTTTTAGAAATCTCTTCATGACCTGACGCTGTGAGGCAAACAGTTTTAGAAATCTCTTCTTGACCTGACGCTGTGAGGCAAACAGTTTTAGAAATCTCTTCTTGATCTGACGCTGTGAGGCAAACAGTTTTAGAAATCTCTTCTTGATCTGACGCTGTGAGGCCAAACAGGATTGGAGAAAATAAAGAAAAGAAAGATATTTTAATGTGGCCTAGGGGTTAGTGACTCGGTCTATTAACCCCGACGTTCTGAGTTCGAATCACGCTGTGGACAGTTTGCTTGCACATTGTTTCCGTTGATTTTAACAAAGGACGATGGCGTCACCCGTTCAGAAAGCAATGGCAAACTACTGAACGTATAAGTGGTGCCTAGAAAATCAACAACTCGTTTACTGTGGTTGATGCTACGTCCTTTAGGATATGCCACGATTTTCATTTCAATATAAAAGGCAAAAATATAATAGGAAGAACACGTAAGGGATGGAATAACAGCATCAAGTACAACTTTAGAGATATAAATATCAACTTTATAAAAGTGCATTAGACAAGGTATACAATAAGCTCCTTACATCTCCTTCCAACATCTCACTGATGGGTGGATGGACGGATGTATAAATAGAGATATATTCACCAAACACCAAATGAATGTATTGCTTCACTAACAACTTGTTATATTTAATTGAAAAATTATACTCAATAAAATCAGTACAAATATTTGAAGCACATCATTACAAAGAATTATCAACATAATTACTTGAGACACATTTCATCACATTTTTAATATCAAGATGTCCAGCTTTTATTTTTGTTATCTGCCAACTATATTTTATCATAATTTCTCGACAACTTAAACACTTTGAAATCGTTCTTAGTTCTATCAAATCCTGGCTACACAAAGTTCATCCTGGCCATGATAATGACACTTAAGCAGGTATTAGTCGTGTCTGTATCGGATTGCTCGGAAAAAATCTACACTTACCGTAGATGAAACCCATATTTTCACATAAGTGCTTTACAAGTCATTAATGGACTCTGATTTAAGAATGATACCAAATCTGGATTCAAGATTCTTGACGTGAAATATGCAGTTATTAAGAGAAATTTCTTGCCAAATTGGGCTGTATATTGTCAACTTTTTGTATATCGATTCTGTTGCATTTTGTCGTTTTTCATAAAGAAAATTAAAATTGTCTCTGTGGCGTAGAAGGTTACGGGCTTGTCTCTCGTACCAAAGTACTCGGTTTGCTCCCTCGTGGTGACATCGGGATATTTTTCCAGAGCTCCCTGATCTCAGTGTAGGTGAGATTGATTTCCTAGTCCTATCAGAGACGGACAATAAAACCATGTCCCATGTTCATATTGAGCAAGTTAAACAACCCTTGGCAATTCAAAATCGAGAAGAGCAGTCTATAAAGTCGCTGCGCGGACAAAATTCATTTAAAAGATAATAAAATTCCTACTAAATAATTTTACTATCTTATAAATTATATCTGGGACCCTCGACGATGCTATACCACCACGATGCTATACCACCACGATGCTATACCTCGACGATGCTATACCACCACGATGCTATACCTCGACGATGCTATACCACCACGATGCTATACCACCACGATGCTATACCTCCACGATGCTATACCTCGACGATGCTATACCACCACCATGCTATACAGTTTGTACACTGCTGCCACGGCTGATGATATATTTCTGTGTCAGAAAGAGATTAGAGAACACATGGTTACCCTCCGACGTGCAAAGTTGACAGTCATATCAAACAATCTTACTAAATCTGTGTGTTCTTTTATTATGTATTTTTATTTTTTCCAACTGTTTGGTTGTGGTAGTGGTTGTGGTAGTAATCATAGTTGTGGTTGTAGTAGGTGGGTGAGGTCATTTTAGCCCCGTTGTCATTTAGAAGATAGAGAACATATTTTGTACGACATTTTTGTTATCTTTCTAATGAATTTTTGGGCGAAACACGTAAACACAAAGTACTGTAGTTTTATTAAATCAAATATCCTGCCCTGAGCAGAACTTTGCCACCCCAACAGTCCTCCGGAATTTCTCTCTCTCATAGACCAGATGTCACGCCTCTGCAGCCGTCATGTTCAAACCATCAGTTACATCCTGAATCCATCTTCTCCGTGGTCTTCCTCTTCTTCTCTTTGCTGGTATGCCTCCTTCCATGATGGTCTTCTCCAGCCCTTCATGTCTTTTATATGTCCAAAATATCTCAATTTTCTCTTTCTTATTTGTAGCATCAGTCAGTTTTCTTTGATTTTGAATTCTTTCTGGATAGATCTATTTGTTCTCTACTCTGTCCAAGATATACAAAGAACTCTGCTGTAACACTTATATTCAAAAGCACATGTATGTTTTTCTGCTGCTTTATTAAATGTCCATGTTTCACACCCATACGTCGTCACTGGGAATATGCATGCTCTTAGTATTCTGATCTCTGTAGTTTTACGAAATACACAAAAACAATGACAATACACAGCAACGTTTCGACCAAAAGGTCTTTATCTAGCAAACGCTACAACAAGATTGACGAATTTCACAGCACACTACATATAGACTACGACAGAGATTTTCCGACGGTCATCATCAACGTTGCTGTGTATTGTTATTGTTTTTGTATTTTATAACACTACAGTACTTTGTTTTTAGGTGTTTCGCCAAAACTTTATTAGAAAGAGGCAATAAAATTCATAAAAAATATGTCCTCCATCTTCTAAATTACAACGGGGACCCTCGCCAGTGCTACGGAGTTCGTGCACTACCGTTGAGATCTTTCTGCGTAAGAAAGAGATCCAAGCACACATGGTTACTCACCGAAGTGCAATGATGATGGTCCTTATAGTGTATCGTGTGACCCATCTACATAAAATTAAAGACACTGTGACAGGCCTAACAAGCCGACAGTGGTTATATTCATTGAATCATGAAAATATGTCACAAATAGTCTAACAGGGCTGATGCATGCACGTAACAGTCTGTAGAAAATCACATTGTACGAAGCTCACAAAAGAGCTTGTTTTAGAAGTCTCTTAACTCCGATTGACTAACCTATATCGAAAGGTCACTAGAAACATTACTTGAGCACTTCCGCTTTCAGTATACTCTCAGTTTGTTAGGGAGCAGGTAAGTATATGCCGTATCCATCCCTAGTCATCCTTCTCATTTAGATCTACATTTTAGTTTATTTAGTATTCCTTGTTTGTATTTTGTCCATGTTTTGTCGGGCCTCTCACAGAGAGTAAAGAATAGTACCACTGCGACCAACAAGGCATATCATAAGATACGACTGAGGTAGGGGCCTAGGAAATCTACCCTAGTATAAAAAACGTCACAGATATCGAACATTCTGGCCTACTTGTAGGCGCATAACTGGCACAACGTACAATCGCTCTGAGGCTTGGATCACATATAAATCACAAAGAGTGGTTAAAATTTGGTGTATTTGAAGCGTTTGAAGAAAACGAAGAAGTTTGTATTTGTTTCTTGAAAAGACCTACGGTCAAAACGTCGAATTGTTGTCATCATTTTTCTTATTTTATTCATTTCTTGCTTGCTTGTGTAATACTATATATAAGTGTCTTTATCCAAATTTGTCTTCTTATCCTGACTGACGCCGTGAAACAAAACATTATTCGAGAAGAGACAAGTCAAACAAAGACTTCACAGCACAAGTTACTTGACGCAACAAAGACTTCACAGCACAAGTGACTTGACGCAACAAAGACTTCACAGCACAAGTTACTTGACGCAACAAAGACTTCACAGCACAAGTTACTTGACGCAACAAAGACTTCACAGCACAAATTACTTGACGCGACAAAACAAGATTCATGTATTCAGAGAACCAGTTCTGTAAAAGAGTAGAAGGTTAGATTTCTGGATAAAAAGACATCAGACTGAGATTGCTTTTAAATCCTTATCGTTTCATTCCGTTTTCCCGACATTTGACATTAACGTCTGCTGTTTGATCTGGTCAAAACCCTCAGAGATCAGACGGGCCGAGACCTGGACATTAAATCAAGATGTCACACACATGTTCGATAAATTCTGATCATGTTTAACGTGAAAATGTGTAACGACACTAGCAGAAATGTGTTGCAGTATGCGCTCATGCTGCTGCTGCTGCTGCTGCTGCTGCTGCTGCTGTTTTCATCTTATGTGTCTTCTTCTTCTTCGTACACGAATTATAGAAAATATAGTTGGTTGTTGCTTTACTGTAGAGATACATTATAGAAAATATAGTTGGTTGTTGCTTTACTGTAGAGATACATTATAGAAAATATAGTTGGTTGTTGGCTTTACTGTAGAGACACATTATAGAAAATATAGTTGGTTGTTGCTTTACTGTAGAGATACATTATAGAAAATATAGTTGGTTGTTGCTTTACTGTAGAGATACATTATAGAAAATATAGTTGGTTGTTGCTTTACTGTAGAGATACATTATAGAAAATATAGTTGGTTGTTTCTTTACTGTAGAGATACATTATAGAAAATATAGTTGGTTGTTTCTTTACTGTAGAGATACATTATAGAAAATATAGTTGGTTGTTGCTTTACTGTAGATACACATTATAGAAAATATAGTTGGTTGTTGCTTTACTGTAGAGACACATTATAGAAAATATAGTTGGTTGTTGCTTTACTGTAGAGACACATTATAGAAAATATAGTTGGTTGTTGCTTTACTGTAGAGATACATTATAGAAAATATAGTTGGTTGTTGCTTTACTGTAGAGATACATTATAGAAAATATAGTTGGTTGTTGCTTTACTGTAGAGACACATTATAGAAAATATAGTTGGTTGTTGGCTTTACTGTAGAGACACATTATAGAAAATATAGTTGGTTGTTGCTTTACTGTAGAGATACATTATAGAAAATATAGTTGGTTGTTGCTTTACTGTAGAGATACATTATAGAAAATATAGTTGGTTGTTGCTTTACTGTAGAGATACATTATAGAAAATATAGTTGGTTGTTTCTTTACTGTAGAGATACATTATAGAAAATATAGTTGGTTGTTTCTTTACTGTAGAGATACATTATAGAAAATATAGTTGGTTGTTGCTTTACTGTAGATACACATTATAGAAAATATAGTTGGTTGTTGCTTTACTGTAGAGACACATTATAGAAAATATAGTTGGTTGTTGCTTTACTGTAGAGACACATTATAGAAAATATAGTTGGTTGTTGCTTTACTGTAGAGACACATTATAGAAAATATAGTTGGTTGTTGCTTTACTGTTATATTCCATTCTTATGCTTCTTAGTACTTTCTCTTCCCTGCTTTGTAATCTATATGGGTATATGTTGCATGTATTCAAGTTATATATTTACTAGATGTTTCATTGTTTCTTTTCCTTTCTATTTCTAGTTTTTATGTGTGTTTTTGTGTTACATTTATTTCGTTATTCTTTTTATTCCAGATTTTCCTTAGATACGTTTGTATTTGGTCGTCCATTTGTGTTTCATTTTAATTTGTCACTCCTGTTTGTTCGTTTGCTTGATAAAGGCCTTGTTGGTCGAAACGTTGCTGTATTTTGTCATTGTTTTTGTAATTTGTAAAACTACAGTACTTTGTGATTACGTGTTTTGCCAATCAAATAGTTTTACTGCAGTTCCATATATATATACTGGATGCTTTACTGTAGAGACACATTATAGAAAATATAGTTGGTTGTTGCTTTACTGTAGAGACACATTATAGAAAATATAGTTGGTTGTTGCTTTACTGTAGAGACACATTATAGAAAATATAGTTGGTTGTTGCTTTACTGTAGAGACACATTATAGAAAATATAGTTGCTCGATGTTGCACTGTATAGACACATTATGGAAAGTTGTGTTGCTCAGTGTTGTTCTGTAAAAAATAATTATAGAAAATATAGTTGTTCGATGTTGTACTGTAGAGAAAAATATTGGTGCTATACAAGTTCTGGTGTCATAGAACTAATGTGATCAGATCACAGCTTGGTTCAAGGTGTGGAAAGAGTTAAGTAGTGTTTATAGCATCGCATGACGATAACTGTTCACTGTTCCTGGAACAGAGTCGTATTACCATTTCTTTGCTAGTTCTAACTTTCTGTTTGACAACTTTCCTCATTTAAATATAAAGTGCATCATTATTGTCTTCTTCTTCACTTCAAGTGCATAGACAGACAAATTAACATAGACAGACATATTAGCATAGACAGACATATTAGCATAGACAGACATGTGTCTACAAAGCAGCTTTGTGATGTTAATACTAGTTCTCGTTTTTATGACAATTATTTACCATAAATAATGTTACAACTGCTCACAGTTGCTCATAGTTGCTCACAGTTGCTCATAATTGTTCACATCTGCTCACAGTTGTTCACAGCTGCTCATAGTTGTTCACAGTTGCTTACAGTTGCTCATAGTTGTTCACAGTTGCTCACAGTTGTTCACAGTATCTCATAGCTGCTCACAGTCGCGTCAGATGAATCTATTTTTGTTCATCAAGAACTGTAGCGTTGATGAAGCTATTTTTGCTGATCAAGAAGAACACAATACCATTTCTATTTGTATGTGATATTATCGTTATTCCATTGGATTGCACTGGTTACAAGAATTGATTCATTGTAAACAAGGTTATATAAAGTTATCATTAATTTTGTCCATATCAAATTTGTAATTTCCCTGGAACAATGCAAACACATTCCATCTGCTGTATTTGGTAACAGGTTCGGCTCTGGCGATGTAACGAATCTATCAATATTATTAAATAGAAGAATGTTTTTCTGTGTCTCTCTACAAAGTTATTCTTCTTCTTCTTCTTCTTCTTCTTCTTCTTCTCTAATCATGTTGTACCTCATAGCCTGAGGATAAGAAGACATTTATAGAACGGGCTTTTGTGTGCACGTTATAATTAGTGTCTTTCACTGTCTCTGTTAATACTTAGGTTCACCTTTTTCGTGGATAAACCTTTTGTTTCGTTTTGTTTTGTGTATCGGAGTAACATTGCTCTTTGATGTCTGTTGATAATCTGCTTATGTCGTGGAAACCGTGGATAACCTTTTGTTTTGTGTATCGGAGTAACATTGCTCTTTGATGTCTGTTGATAATCTGCTTATGTCGTGGAAACATTTAATTTGTTGTTTCTTGATGAAGTTCAGTATTGATGTTATAGCCCCTTTTTCCCGGATGTCTTCATTTCTAAATTGGTCTCTTTGTTGATACTCCCAGAATTCTGCTTAGAAACTTCTTCTCTGTCGTGACTAGTTTTCTTCTATCATTTGTTGTCAGTGTCCAGGTTTGGCACAGATAGCATAATATTGGGAGAAAATTTGTTTTGAACAATGTTCTTTTAGTGTTCATGGTGACATGTAACTTTTAGTGTTCATGGTGACATGTAACTTTTAGTGTTCATGGTGACATGTAACTTTTAGTGTTCATGGTGACATGTAACTTTTAGTGTTCATGGTGACATGTAACTTTTTGTGTTCATGCTGACATGTAATTTTTAGTGTTCATGGTGACATGTAACTTTTAGTGTTCATGGTGACATGTAACTTTTAGTGTTCATGGTGACATGTAACTTTTAGTGTTCATGGTGACATGTAACTTTTAGTGTTCATGGTGACATGTAACTTTTAGTGTTCATGGTGACATGTAACTTTTAGTGTTCATGGTGACATGTAACTTTTAGTGTTCATGGTGACATGTAACTTTTAGTGTTCATGGTGACATGTAACTTTTAGTGTTCATGGTGACATGTAACTTTTAGTGTTCATGCTGACATGTAATTTTTAGTGTTCATGGTGACATGTAACTTTTAGTGTTCATGGTGACATGTAACTTTTAGTGTTCATGGTGACATGTAACTTTTAGTGTTCATGGTGACATGTAACTTTTAGTGTTCATGGTGACATGTAACTTTTAGTGTTCATGGTGACATGTAACTTTTAGTGTTCATGCTGACATGTAACTTTTAGTGTTCATGGTGACATGTAACTTTTAGTGTTCATGGTGACATGTTTACATTTCAAAATTTGTTCCATTTGTTATATGATTTGATTTGCTTTATTACATCTAATGTATCATTTCGTTAGTTATTCTTCCATTTGCTGAACAAAAATGCTCGCTAGGTATGTAAAGTCTTTGACTTGTTTTAATGGGCGATTGTCGATGGAGATATTGGTTGTGTTTTCTTCTCTTGTGAATGTCATTATTGCGGTTTTGTCGATGTTTATTCTCATATTGTATTCATTGCAAATTAACTGAAGTCTGTTAATGTGTTGCTGTAGCTGTTTTTCTGTTGTTGATATGATTGTCAGATCATCGGCAAAAAGAAATGTGTTGAAGAGTTCCACAAGGTTGTTCTCTTCACTGGTGTTGGCTATTTTACAGGTTTGATCGATATATGTGATCAACAGCAGTGATGATAGTACACATCCTTGTCTTACTCCCGACCTAACATGGAACTTTTTGATAGACCTTTGTGTTTTCTAACCATACACTGGCTGCTTATATTAGAGGTTCTTGTATAGATTCAGTTGTCGTTAACTCCATAGATTGACAATACTTGCCACAACTTGTTCTAACCATACACTGGCTGCTTATATTAGAGGTTCTTGTATACAATAATTAGGTGGTCATTGACCCTATAGATTGTCAATACTTTCCTACATTCCACAACAGTTTTCTATCTAAGTGCTCGAGCGGTTATTCCTAGTCCACGAGCTTTCAACATGTATCATCCGTGTGTTTCCAGGGCTCGCAAGGGGAGCAACGAATAGTAATGCTGCCACCTACAGGGCATGTCGTAAGCAGTGATTGAGATAGGGACATAAGGAAGCTTCCCTAGTAAATAAAAACGTTGCAGAAATCGGATGCTTTGGCCTACTTATAGGCGCATAACTGGTAGAATGTACGATCAATCTTATGCTCAGATCACATATAAATCATGCAGAGTGGTTAACAAGTGGTCGATAACAAGTAGTCTTCAAGCAATCCTCACAGAAGAAGAAGAAGAAGACCGTGTTAAACAGATGAAACGAAGAGTGACATTTTTTCTAATCTGCCAAAGACTAAGAGATTTGTCTGGCAACTACATTACTACAGACTGAGATAAAGCTCGCCAAATCGCTCTTCTAACTAAAGAATGGATGACTTTTCTCGCAACAACTCTAATTTATGGAGTTCAAGAATGATCAGCAATAAAACTAAGATAATGATATTTAACTCAAATGTCAAGGCTGTACTTTTACACAGAGAGGAGACACGGAGAACAACTAGTGGGGGAGACACGAAAATGTTGCAGACACTTCAGCATTCAGGATACTCCATCTGCGATGGTATGACATGACTCTGAGATATCTGAGAAGTCTGAGATAGAAGAGGACAACGGCAGGTGGAACAAGAGATAAGAAGCAGAAGGTGGTGATGGATAGGACACACACTGAGGAAACCCCTAACAGCATCACGAGACAGGCTCTTCGATGGAACTCCCAGGGAATAGAGGTAGGGAAAGACCCAGGAACACCTGGAGACGGGAGTTGGAGACAGAATACAAGAAAATTGGGAGATAATGGATAGATCTGGAAAAGATAATCTTGGATAGGCAGGCTTGGAAGGCATTGGTTGCGGACGTATGTGTCCCTGGGGACGAAGGGTAAAGTAGAAGGGATAGGCAGGCTTGGAAGGCATTGGTTGCGGACGTATGTGTCCCTGGGGACGAAGGGTAAAGTAGAAGGGATAGGCAGGCTTGGAAGGCCTTGGTTGCTGACGTATGTGTCCCTGGGGACGAAGGGTAAAGTAGAAGGGATAGGCAGGCTTGGAAGGCATTGGTTGCGGACGTATGTGTCCCTGGGGACGAAGGGTAAAGTAGAAGGGATAGGCAGGCTTGGAAGGCATTGGTTGCTGACGTATGTGTCCCTGGGGACGAAGGGTAAAGTAGAAGGGATAGGCAGGCTTGGAAGGCCTTGGTTGCTGACGTATGTGTCCCTAGGGGCGAAGGGTAAAGAAGAACTCTACTAACTGCTCTAATAGTAGCTCAACTTCACACTGAACTTTGCTTTGTACAGTTGTTCATCACTTCAAGACATCAATGCTTTGTCTGTAACTGGAATCAAACACTTATCAGAAATTCTAATTTAGAAAATGAATAAATTTATTCTGATCGTTGTTTTCCTATCAGTTCAGTATGGAACGGAACGGATATGAAAAAAAAGATCAGAATACTAAGAGCATGCATATTCCCAGTGGCAACGTATGGGTGTGAAGCATTGACATTTAATAAAGCAGTGGACAAAACATATATGTGTTTTTGAATATAAGTGTTACAGAAGAGTCCTTCGTATATCTTGGACAGAGAAGAGAACATATAGAACTATCCAGAAAGAACTCAAAATCAAAGAAAACTGGCTGATGCTACAAATAAGACAGAAAATTGAGATATTTTGGACATATAAAAATATACGAAGGCCTGAGAAGACCATCATGGAAGGAGGCATACCAATAAAGAAAAAAGAGGAAGACCACGGAGAAGATGGATTCAGGATGTAACTGATGGTTTGAACTGCAGAAGCGGGACATCTGGCTTATGAGAAAGAAATTTCGGAAGACTGTTGGGGTGGCAAAGTTCTGCTCAGGACAAGCTATTTGATGATGATGATGAATATCATTATATGAAATAGATCTGTTTAATAAACACATAGCATAAAATGACATTGATATTTTCGGAAACAACAGCTATTAATATCGATGTGATGGGAGACAACTTCTCATAAACCTCGATAACCAATTTACGTGCCCTTGGGAAGACAATATTTAATAGGATTGTATTGTGTTTATGATCAACAGAGGATCAGTTTACATCTAAAATCTAGTTTTTATGACATCAGACTGAGTTATTTATGTCGCTATTTGATAGTGTCTTTTATTCTGCCTATTCGGTTGAAACTAAGATCAGCTCGCACAGAGAAAGAGAGCTATTATTTCGATTCTTAGCTTAGTAGTTTGAGAAGCTCAAACAAAGTATGACTCGATCTCTTCAATTAGTTAATTCTTATTTTGTACGGTTGTTGTACTACGCTGTGGGCGTCTGTAGCTTAAGTGGTAGCAAGCTCGGTCACAATCTAAGCGTACCTGGTTCAAACTCTACGGCAGGCAGTTTAGAAGCAATTTTCGTTTACGTAGAATTTTTACAAAAAGGTAAAAATAGACATCACCGTTTAGAAAGCAATGGCAAACTTATGAACGTGTAAGGAGTGCCTAGAAAATCAACGACTCGTTTACTGTGGTTGATGAATACGTCCTGTCAAGGATCTGCCACGATTTTCATTTTCACTACACTACACGCTCTCATATAACTAATACAAGGATTGTTCTTAGGTTGAAAGGGCATCAATCAATCAAGTGCCATGTCTGCCGGTGTAGGATATCATATCTCTTTGCAATTATCTATCCCTGGTGCAGTTAATCAGTTCTGACGTCGATCTTTTGTCGAACTACGATGTCAGACACTCCAACATCTTCTACCTCTGTATTTAACGATCTCTCCTTTCCTAAATTGTATCTGCTGTCACCAATTGCTCTAAACATTTTCTTCGCATTATTTACCTGAAGAACCTTGATTCTCTAATTCTTATTCTTGGGATAAGGTTTCTTTATGTTTATGCCTCTTTTAAAACCTCATCATTTGTTTTCTTTGCTGTCCATAAAATTTTCGGCATTCTTCTGTAAAACCACATCATTGTTGCTTCCAGCAATCTTATTGATTGCTTGTTCATTGTTCATGATTCGCTGCCATACATAAGTATTAATCTCGCAGTTAAGCAGCTGATAGAAGATAATACAAGGGATGATAATGTTGTTGTATATACCGATGGGTCGGTTCATTGTGGTGAGAAGTCCGGCTGGGTTTTTTTTTGGCTAATGCTCATGGTAGGGTTGTTGCAGAGCGAAGTGGGGCATACAGGACAACTACTTCTACAGGGTGTTCAACTTAAAAGCAACCTGTGAATGGAGCTAATCTGGCATATATGTATGGAAATGAAAAGGTTCAGTTATGACGTAGTATAGGTCAAGGTTGTGTGATGGTGTGTAATTGTAGTGCGGGAAGGGCGATGAACAAATGTGACGTAGGACAAGCTAGTCAGAACCGGTTTAAATAGTAAATAAACACAACTCAATTTGTACCTGGCAACTTTCGAATTGTCAATGGGGCTGCAATTAACTTGAACACTCTGTAGTATGAGGATAGAGGTTGAGACCGTTACTGCTGAAATCTATTGGATCACTGGGACTTCATATACTAGGGCCGTTGTATATCTGACTCTCAGTCGATGCTTCACAAGATCCAGAAGGGCAGGTTTCGGTATAAGTGGATGTCGTCTATATAAGTTTCTAACCTCCAGAGCCTTACGTGGATATACTGACCTGGGCATGCGGGTGTTTACGATAATGAGAGAACGGACAGGCTTGCATCAACAGCATCGATTGTTGGGGAGTTGAAGATGGATAAGGGGATATTCTTCGGTCTCTTCGCGACTGTCTGTTGGATGATGACACTAAAATCGATGTTGAATCGATCAAGCGATTTAGGCAGTTTGGAGTTAACCGCTGTACAAGTCGAACGAGGATATCTGAGAGGCAGAGTGAGAGGTTTGTTTAATCAGCGAGTCACGGGAACCATCAGTATGCATACTCTTCGATATCTATTGGGGAGACTGAGCACCTATGGGTCTGCCCGGAGTGCAATGACGTCAGTTTAGTAACCAATAACCAATAACATAAGTGTTGGCTCAATATAGAACTGGAGTACTGTTTTCCGCAATGTAATTTTTTAGTGAATTCATGTATAGTATGTTTTTCATTTTCATAAAAGCTGTTTTCACTTGATCTATTCTACTCCTAATCTCTGTTTTACATCTTCCATCTGATGTTATGAATGCTCCCAGTTACTTGAATCGATGTTCAGGTGTTGTGTTGTTTATTTTTATATTACATTGTGATGTTTCCTGTTTCTTAGAAATAACCACGTCTGTTTTCTTTATATTCATGTTTAATTCTTTCTTTTCACTTTCTCTCACTAATATGTCTATCAAATTTGGTAGATCTTGTTCCTTTGTCATCATGAGAAATGTGTCATCAGCATAGCTAAGATTGTTCATATTTTGTCTTATCTTATCTTAACCACATTTGCCGTGAAGTGTCGTGGGGAGAGTTAGTTTCCTATCTTGTTCCAGGTGTGTTGCGCTTGACGTTGTTAGTCCATGCTTTCGCAGGGACTCTGAGATGTTATCTATCCATCTTGTTCTTGTTCTGCCTCGTGCTCTGCGCCCTGAGTGTCGATTATTATAGGCACGTGATGGTAGTAAATGTGGTTCCATTCTCATTAGATGGCCGAACCACTTGAGTCTTTGCTTCTCGCTGTACTGTATGCATGGTATAGTACCTATGATGCTTCTGATATTCTCGTTTCTCACTCTATCTCTCCTTGTAACGTTGACAGCTTTTCGTAGACATCTCATTTCACATGTTGTAATCTTTCTTTCTAGTGTCTTAGTCAGGGGCCATGTTTGGCACTGATAGCAGAGAGTTGAAATAAATATGCAGTTTATCAGTTGTCGTTTGACTGCCATGTTAATGCTTGGATGTTTTAATAGTGGTGACATATTTTGTCTGACAACTATTATTCCTGCTTTTTCTTCTATATGTCGCATGGTACTTTCACTGTATTATTCCTGCTTTTTCTTCTATATGTCGCATGGTACTTTCACTGTATTATTCCTGCTTTTTCTTCTATATGTCGCATGGTACTTTCACTGTATTATTCCTGCTTTTTCTTCTATATGTCGCATGGTGCTTTCACTGTATTATTCCTGCTTTTTCTTCTATATGTCGCATGGTACTTTCACTGTATTATTCCTGCTTTTTCTTCTATATGTCGCATGGTACTTTCACTGTATTATTCCTGCTTTTTCTTCTATATGTCGCATGGTACTTTCACTGTATTATTCCTGCTTTTTCTTCTATATGTCGCATGGTGCTTTCACTGTATTATTCCTGCTTTTTCTTCTATATGTCGCATGGTGCTTTCACTGTATTATTCCTGCTTTTTCTTCTATATGTCGCATGGTACTTTCACTGTATTATTCCTGCTTTTTCTTCTATATGTCGCATGGTACTTTCACTGTATTATTCCTGCTTTTTCTTCTATATGTCGCATGGTGCTTTCACTGTATAGGTTGAACAGGTCTGATGAGAGTATGCATCTCTGTCTTACACCTAATTGTACGAGTATTTCCTGATAGATTCCACTTTGATTCTCTAGTCTTATGGTTGCCCTTTGTTGCCAGTACATATTCTTGATCAGTCTCAGATCTTTCCCATCAATATTATTTATATCTTCTAACATGCTAATTATTTCTCCATGATTTACTTTATCGAAAGTTTTTGAATAATCTATGAAACATAAGTATAAGTCTAGCTTTATTTCTTTCAATCTTGCCATTATTGTTCTTATTGTGTATATTACATTGTTTGTTCCCCTGCGTTCAATAAAACCACATTGTTCTTCCTTAACTTCTGGTCTTATTTTATTTCTTATCCTTCTCATGATAATACTGAGAAGTAATTTTGTTACCTGACTCATGAGGCTGATTGTGTCATGTACAAGGCAAAAGGTCGTTCATGCAAAAGGTGGATCACAGAAATAACAGAGGAAGTGAAGGACACCATGTACGAATCTCACACAAGAACATGTTCTAGAAATCTCTTCTTATCTTGAAGCGGTATACGAATCTCACACAAGAACCTGTTCTAGAAATCTCTTCTTATCTTGAAGCGGTATACAAATCTCACACAAGAACATGTTCTAGAAATCTCTTCTTATCTTGAAGCGGTATACGAATCTCACACAAGAACCTGTTCTAGAAATCTCTTCTTATCTTGAAGCGGTATACGAATCTCACACAAGAACATGTTCTAGAAATCTCTTCTTATCTTGAAGCGGTATGGCAAAACATGATTAGAGAAAAGAAGACAGACGAAAGAAAAAAGAAAATATTCTTTTCCGCAGTAAGAAATAGGTAAGAAATTGGTAAGAAATAGATAAGAAATAGGTAAGAAATTGGTAAGAAATAGATAAGAAATAGGTAAGAAATTGGTAAGAAATAGATAAGAAATTGGTAAGAAATTGGTAAGAAATAGGTAAGAAATTGGTAAGAAATAGATAAGAAATAGGTAAGAAATTGGTAAGAAATTGGTAAGAAATTGGTAAGAAATTGGTAAGAAATTGATAAGAAATTGGTAAGAAATTGGTAAGAAATTGGTAAGAAATAGATAAGAAATTGGTAAGAAATTGATAAGAAATTGGTAAGAAATAGATAAGAAATAGGTAAGAAATAGATAAGAAATAGGTAAGAAATAGGTAAGAAATTGGTAAGAAATTGGTAAGAAATAGGTAAGAAATTGGTAAGAAATTGTTAAGGAATTCGCTCAAATTTTTTTTTCTACACCTTATCTCCTTTGGTACATTTCCCATCTGATGTTATGCATGTTCCCGGATACTTGTATCGATGAACTTGTTTCTGTGTTGTGTAGTTTATTTTCGATATTGCTTTGCGGTATTTCAACATATTCATGACACTAAAAAAAAAAGTTGTGAAAATAGGAAACCTTCTTCTGTTCTGAATGTAGTTTTTGAATTGTATTGGGAATATCTGAAACTTGTTAAGATTATCAAAAACAGTTTGATCTTTGTTCATGAGTTTGTAGATACCTTCATCGGCTTAACATCTGGTAGTACTATACTGTCCAGGTATACAATTGTACTGACATCTGGTAGTACTATACTGTCCAGTTATACAATTGTACTGACATCTGGTAGTACTATACTGTCCAGGTATACAATTGTACTGACATCTGGTAGTACTATACTGTCCAGTTATACAATTGTACTGACATCTGGTAGTACTATACTGTCCAGCTATACAATTGTACTGACATCTGGTAGTACTATACTGTCCAGTTATACAATTGTACTGACATCTGGTAGTACTATACTGTCCAGCTATACAATTGTACTGACATCTGGTAGTACTATACTGTCCAGGTATACAATTGTACTGACATCTGGTAGTACTATACTGTCCAGTTATACAATTGTACTGACATCTGGTAGTACTATACTGACCAGGTATACAATTGTACTTAACATCTGGTATTACTATACTGTGCAGTTATACAATTGTACTGACATCTGGTAGTACTATACTGTCCAGGTATACAATTGTACTTAACATCTGGTAGTACTATACTGTCCAGGTATACAATTGTACTAACATCTGGTAGTACTATACTGTCCAGGTATACAATTGTACTTAACATCTGGTAGTACTATACTGTCCAGGTATACAATTGTACTAACATCTGGTAGTACTATACTGTCCAGGTATACAATTGTACTTAACATCTGGTAGTACTATACTGTCCAGGTATACAATTGTACTGACATCTGGTAGTACTATACTGTCCAGTTATAAAATTGTACTAACATCTGGTAGTACTATACTGTCCAGTTATACAATTGTACTGACATCTGGTAGTACTATACTGTCCAGGTATACAATTGTACTCAACATCTGGTAGTACTATGCTGTCCAGGTATACAATTGTACTTACATCTGGTAGTACTATACTGTCCAGGTATACAATTGTACTTACATCTGGTAGTACTATACTGTCCAGGTATACAATTGTACTTAACATCTGGTAGTACTATGCTGTCCAGGTATACAATTGTACTCAACATCTGGTCGTTTCAGGTTGTATATTTTTACTGTTACAGTTATTTAAATTTAGCTTTCATAACTTCTGTTATTTTGTGTCGTATGCTCAGTTTAACTTTGCCGACTGTATTTGTGCAGCCTGTTTATTCTATAACTGAATACGTTGACATGAATAGATAAACGATATGGTGTTTTCTGGTTATTTAAGTTTTCAGTTTAAAGAACATCTTTAATGTCAAGATATTAAAGTCCTAGTCAATGCACCGCTGGACTGTTTCTGGTCATGGCATCGCTGGACTGTCTCTAGTACTGACGTCGATGCACTGACTCTAGTCAATGCACTACTAGACTGACTCTAGTCAATGTACTACTAGACTGTCTCTAGTCAATGCACTACTAGACTGTCTCTAGTCAATGCACTACTAGACTGTCTCTAGTCAATGCACTACTGGACTGTCTCTAGTTAATGCACTACTGGACTGTCTCTAGTCAATGCACTACTGGACTGTCTCTAGTCAATGCACTACTAGACTGTCTCTAGTCAATGTACTACTGGACTGTCTCTAATCAATGCACTACTGGACTGTCTCTAATCAATGTAATACTGGACTGTCTCTAATCAATGTACTACTGGACTGTCTCTAATCAATGTACTACTGGACTGTCTCTAATCAATGTACTACTGGACTGTCTCTAATCAATGTACTACTGGACTGTCTCTAATCAATGTAATACTGGACTGTCTCTAATCAATGTACTACTGGACTGTCTCTAATCAATGTAATACTGGACTGTCTCTAATCAATGCACTACTAGACTGTCTCTAATCAATGCACTACTGGACTGTCTCTAGTCATGACACGAAATATGATTGTAATCTTTCTATCCATGTTCTCTTCATGTTTCATTTGACATATAATACAACCAAATGAGATTTCTATTGTTGTCGTTCTGCTACCTTTCTACTATCATTGTTTCCTACGTCATGTCACAATCTTTTATTGTTTCCTACGTCATGTCACAATCTTTCATTGTTTCTTACGTCATGTCACAATCTTTCATTGTTTCCTACGTCATGTCACAATCTTTCATTGTTTCTTACGTCATGTTACAATCTTTCAACTCATTTTTTACAGTTCTTTTTCTATGTTTTCTTTGAGTGTCAATGCCTTCTTTACTTATCTACTGTCCAACTGTCCAACAAGGGTTCAACAAGGGTCCAACAAGGGTCCAACAAGGGTCCAACAAGGGTCCAACAAGGGTCCAACAAGGGTTCAGCAAGGGTAAAACAAGGGTCCAAAGGCGAAAGGCATATTTCATTGTACCGTGTTTTCCAATGTGGCACCGTCACTGTCGACAGAGATGGCATGCCATCTGCTGAGAGCACGAACTCCGTAGCTCCAGCAATAATCCTAGGGATATCATGAAGAAATTTCACGTGTTTCTCGGTCCGGATTCGAACTCACAACCTTTAGTTCGACAGACAGACTACTAAACCACTTCCTCATTTAGACCCTCCTATGTCCATCTGTGAGCTGTGCTAATCAATAATACTAAAGTTAATTGTATATCCTTTACAAGACTTTGCGATTAAATCCCAGCTCTTTAACGCTGTTTGTGATTTTTCTAGACATTATTACGTTCAGTAGTTTGCCATTGCTTTATGAACGTGTGGTGCCATCGTCCTTTGGTAAAAATCCACGCGAAACAATTTGCAACCAAACTGTCAGCAGTGTGATTCGAACTCAGATCATCGGGGTTAATAGGCCGAGTCACTATCCTATAAACCACAGAAATAATACTACTGACATACAATAGTTATCGCATTAATCGTAGTTATACTTACTGTAATTATATTTGTAATCGAAGTTATACTTACTGTAATTATATTTGTAATCGAAGTTATACTTACTGTAATTATATTTATAATTGTAGTTATACTTACTGTAATTATATTTGTAATCGTAGTTATACTTACTGTAATTATATTTATAATCGAAGTTATACTTACTGTAATTATATTTGTAATCGTAGTTATACTTACTGTAATTATATTTATAATCGTAGTTATACTTACTGTAATTATATTTGTAATCGTAGTTATACTTACTGTAATTATATTTGTAATCGAAGTTATACTTACTGTAAAAATAAAGTTTACAATATCTATCTCCTCAGTATTAATGAGAAGACCACTTTGCAATAGCCTAATCCATGAAGTACCCGCAGCTCTCTTTGAGGGCGTAGGAGGCTACATCATGGGAACAGGACTTTGTGATATCACGTTAACGACACCTGCGAGGACAAAGTGGATGCTGAAGATTGATAAAGCATCTATTCTTGACTGTGATGTCAGTATTCATATCTATGACACTTACATGACACGATCAGATGACAAATCTGTGCTGAGAGTATGTTTCCTTCTTGTTGTTTTCTGTGCTGTAGTGTTTTGTTGTATGTTATGTAGTGTGTTGTTGTCTGTGTTGAAGCACAGCCAACTCTAGATAACTAGGCCAGACAAATGGCTGGGGATTCCTGACCTAGATCAGAAAGGGGCCGGAAAATATAGATGTTTGATAGAACACTGCAAGCTTTTTGCAATTTTACTCAATTCTGTGAGTCTATGGTTATTTATTGGTCAAAAATATTAACAATATTGATATTTCTTATTGTTAAACTTAACTTGTTGCATAATATAACTTTGGGTTAGCATTTTGATTTGATTTTAAAATTAATTCGTCTATATACACCAAAGAGCAGACCAACAAAGTGAACTGCTCTTTGCTGACGACCAGTGTATATTCCATAATAATATTGAACAGCTTCAAGAACACATAAACTTACTCAACAATAGCTGCCTCAAATACAACATGAAGATCAATATTCAAAAGACAGAAGTCATGACTATAAGTAGAGAACATAAAGATATCAACATAAAAATAAATGACCAAACGCTAAAGCAGGTGAGAGAATTCAAATACCTTGGAAGTATCTTCACATCTGATAGTAGACTGGACAGAGAGATCGAAACTAGAATCCAGCAAGCCAACAACATTACATACCAGCTTACCCCAATTTTGAAACACCCAGCTATTCCAGTAGTGACTAAAAGACAGATTATAAATTCAATCTTTCTACCAACACTGTGCTACCAGAGCCAAACATGGGCACTGACAAAAGAACAAGAAAGGAAAATTACCACATGCGAAATGAGATGCCTGAGGAAAGCAGTAAATAAAAGAAGAGACCATATAAGAAATGAGGAAATTAGAAGAACAGTCGGAACAACACCTGCTATTAGATTTATTGAAAAACAGAGACTCAAATGGTTTGGCCACTTGGTCAGAATGAACCGAATACACCAGTTGCAAGAGCGTACAACCTGAAAATTGAATCATCAAGAGGAAGGGGCAGACCAAGAAAAGATGGGTTGATGGAGTTACAGACATCTTAAAACTCCACAATACCACACCATATCAAGCGACCGAGCGTGCATTATCTCGGAAACCGATCATCAGTTAAACCTGCTACGCCTAGCGGCAAAAAAGCAGAGAAGGACAAAAAAAAAAAAAAAAAAATATACACCAATACTAGAATGCGAGGTCACGTGGTGTAGTTGGGGTCTGATTTTCCATAATTCTTACCTGAGTCCGAAGGCCCATAAGTTTATAGTTGACTCTGGCTGAAGTGTGTTGTTGTATGTCTCTTGCAAGCAAATTTATTTGTCGTTTCCAGCTTCTGAGTGGTAGTACTTTAGTTAGTAACCTTATTTAATTGTTGCCGTTAATGACAGAGATCTGAAGAAGTGTTGAGTGTTCGATTGTCAATATTGTTTGACACCTCTTCAAATTAGAAAATATAAAAGTGGACACGTATTTGAAAACGTTCTCCCTCATAACAAAGCGGGGAGACATGCGATAAACATGTAAACTATGATCGGTAAAAATATAATAGCTAAACTGCATTATTTCCACACCTAGTCTCTCTGAGAAAAGTCCCAGCACGCAACTGGACACAATGTTTACTATCACATGATGTGTACCGTTAGAAAATTCTTGCATTTAAAAGAAATAAGCACAGAATGAGTTTTATCATCGCTGACAGAGTAGTAAGCAACTATCACATGTAGTGTACTAGCCTCTGATATGTGTTATCATATGATACCTGCTGGTACTCTAAATAACATATGTCCTCATGATACAACGAATCATATCAAGCATTTTTGTCTGATGATGTGATTTGATGGAGTGATAGTACCATCATCATTGCACTTCGGTGAGTAACCATGTGCGTTCCGATCTATTTCTTACACAGGAAGAGCTCAGCTACAGTGCACGAACTCCGTAGCACCGGCGAGGGTCCCCGATGTAATTATAAAGATGATGAAGATATGTTGTAGAGATTTTATTTTTAATCTTTTCTAATGAATTTTGCCCAGGCAGCGACTTTCTAGCTTGTTCTTCTCGAATTTTGTACTGCCAAGGGTACTTTTACCTGCTCAAATTTTGTACTGCCAATGGCTATTTTACCTGCTCAAATTTTGTACTGCCAATGGCTATTTTACCTGCTCAAATTTTGTACTGCTAAGTGCTCTTTTACCTGCTCAAATTGAACACGGGACCTCCTATTTATCGTCCGTCTCCGATAGGGCTAGAAGAAAGTAATAAAGAGCAGAAATATATTTCAGGAGAGATAACCAGAATAATTTGTAAGAGTTGAAATTTTGCAGTATTGGTTCTTGGTTACAAATACAGACACTACGTTACTACGAGACGATGAACAGTCTCTATAAAGCAATTAGGCGTTAAGTTTGGACGTACCAGACAGTGTCGTCTTCGTGGCAGAGAGAGAAGATATAGTAATCAATTTCTCATTGGAACAGTGAGCAAATGAACTTTGGGATGGCTGCTGCAGCGGAGGACAGAGCACGAATGGGAATGCCCAATGTGCTATGGCGTCGATCGCATAACATAACATAACATATTAGCAAATGGCCAATCCGTCACCAGAATCTCTCACGGGATATTTTCTTCAATTTGTAGTCAGAGGTCAAACTATTCAAGCTGACCATTGCTTTGTTTTTAAAATAGATACAAATGTAATGATATTTATACTTGGACATTAGATTGTTGCTATTGTTTTTGGCCCATTTCCGTTTTTTTTTGTAGAAGAGTGTGTTTACGATGTGCTCTAGAGAGTTGAGAAACTATAACTTATGATAACGAGACATATGATTAACAAGACGAATATACCAAGGGAAAAATCTTTCACAGCTGTTGTATTTAATTCCATGGACATGGTTGTCACCTCGTGTCCTGATGTGTCTTTTCAGGATTTCTGATCTTATCTTTCCAGTAATAATGAATTCCATGGACATGGTTGTCACCTCGTGTCCTGATGTGTCTTTTCAGGATTTCTGATCTTATCTTTCCAGTAATAATGAATTCCATGGACATGGTTGTCACCTCGTGTCCTGATGTGTCTTTTCAGGATTTCTGATCTTATCTTTCCAGTAATAATTTTCTCCACTCTTTATTTTCGCCCTTGATCAACTGCAGTCCACATCATAATATATTCTCTGTGGAACTCATACAATGCTGCAGAGATCTTTCTGTGTATGAATAAGTAAACCCTACCTGAGTAGAAGTCTCTGCAGCACTAAGCATAGCACTACACGCCTGGAGCTGTTGGAGGTTACTGGGTTTTAAAGAAAGCTCGGTGCTACCCCCTCCCCCATTGCACTATAAGAAAAAGAAGAAGTGTATGAAAGAGATCGGAGCACACATGGTTACTCACCGAATTGCATTGATGATGGTTCTATCAATCAATCAATCAATCAATCAAACCTTGTTACGTAATACTAAAATCATTTTGATGGTACTGCAAGTAGAGAATGAAGCTGAAAGTTTCTATAAATATAATATTTGTACTTTGATGAGTCCTCTTTGAGCAAAGTGGTCAGAAAGTGAGTGCAGAAAGTGGTGCAGAAAGTGGTCCAGAAAGTGGTGCAGAAAGTGGTGCAAAATTTGAGAAAGTGGTGCAGAAAGTGGTGCAGAAAGTGGTGCAGAAAGTGGTGCAGAAAGTGGTGCAGAAAGTGGTGCAGAGGGTGCAAAGTGGTGCAGAAAGTGGTGCAGAAGAGTGGTGGAAAGTGGTGCAGAAAGTGGTGCAGAAAGTGGTGCAGAAAGTGGTGCAGAAAGTGGTGCAGAAAGTGGTGCAGAAAGTGGTGCAGAAAGTGGTGCAGAAAGTGGTGCAGAAAGTGGTGCAGAAAGTGGTGCAGAAAGTGGTGCAGAAAGTGGTGCAGAAAGTGGTGCAGAAAGTGGTGCAGAAAGTGGTGCAGAAAGTGGTGCAGAAAGTGGTCCAGAAAGTGGTCAGAAAGTGGTGCAGAAGTGGAGAAGTGGTGCAGAAAGTGGTCAGTGGTGCAGAAAGTGGTGCAGAAAGTGGTGCAGAAAGTGGTGCAGAAAGTGGTGCAGAAAGTGGTGCAGAAAGTGGTGCAGAAAGTGGTGCAGAAAGTGGTGCAGAAAGTGGTGCAGAGGCAGAAAGTGGTGCAGAAAGTGGTGCAGAAAGTGGTCAGAAAGTGGTGCAGAAAGTGGTGCAGAAAGTGGTGCAGAAAGTGGTCCAGAAAGTGGTGCAGAAAGTGGTGCAGAAAGTGGTGCAGAAAGTGGTCAGAAAGTGGTGCAGAAAGTGGTGCAGAAGTGGTCAGAAAGGGGTTTTGCAGAAAGTGGTCCAGAAAGTGGTCCAGAAAGTGGTGCAGAAAGTGGTGCAGAAAGTGGTGCAGAAAGTGGTAAAGACCGTTGACCTTATGTTCTGAAGGTGGTAGATTCGAATCTGAACCCCATTGTTTTGTTTACAAGTTCATTTTTGTGAAGATCGTTAATGTCATTTGTTGAACTGTGGAGTTCATGCTTTGTGGTCTCTATGGCAAAGTGGTTAAGCTTTTACCTTGCGTTACGAATGTCGTGTGTACGAATTCGAACTGCGTCGTTCTGTTCGCGTGTCTTTTTTTCCAGAGACCTCTAGGATTTTTGCCGAAGCTTGTTGAAGTTTGTGCTTTGTGTAATACTCTCGGCATGTGGTGTGCCAGTTATGCGGAGAGCAACCAAGCCATATCGGGTAAAACATGATGCAATAAAGTCAATTACTCGGCAGATTGTGCTCTTTCTGCTAAAGAGGCACACAGCCGTATGAAACACCCGGTACAATAAAATCCTTTTTTAATCTTAAGTTTTGTTTTCTTCCAAATTGTGTATTCTGACATTACAATAATCATCATCAGAATGAATAAATGACTCAACTTCTCCACAGATAAAAATTGGTTGTGCAAGTGCTGATCCTGGCGTTGTGTACACCAACACATCTACGATTACCATAAGTCTGAATCATAACAACTCTACCGACTACAGCTTCAATATCATAGCCACCGCCCACAAAATGCGTGAGTTATTCATGCGATTTGTTTGTTTGTTGAAGTTATGCATTTATGATTGACATTTCTCGTTGTCTCTATCTATCTTCTTCTTCTTCACCCTTCGCCCCTAGGGAAGCATAGGTCATCAAGCAAGGCCTTCCAAGCCTGCATATTCAAGGCCATCTTTTCCACCAGGTCTCTCCACTCTAGTATCCAACTAGTGTTTAACGGGGTGGGATAGCTAGCCCACGCCTAACTTCCTTAGTCGCCTCTTACGATATGCGAGGCAGGTAACAGTTGTTCTATTCTTTACACTCTAATTTTGCCCCGGTAACCACTAGGACTGTTCTATCTATCTACACCATAGGTTCCCAACGGGGGCGGTACCGCCCACTGGGGGCGCTGAGAAGTTGGAAGGGGGCACTGGGTTGAAAAGTAAATTTTGAAGGCGTTGAGGACTATCCGCCGCCCTCTAAAGCTGAAAATTCAAAGTCACGCAGGTCCTGCCCACGCACAGCGGTTAATAGTGCAGTAGACATAATCCATGCATATTATGCCAAGTTCTGTCCGAATAAAAGAAAAAATTCAGACAATAGGATGTCGAGTATTTAAAATATGTTTTATTCAATCACCCACAAAAAAAAACACATTACCAATATGTCTGAATTGCCACAAGATGTTTTCACATGAAGCTATGAAAACTTTGCGATTAGAAGAACATGTAAGCAAAATACACCCTGGCAGAAAAGATGAAAACGTATCTTACATTCAAGATTAGAGATCAACATTCGAGACGTCCAACTTTGGTTGGTATGGTTTCTGCGGCAGCAAAACAAGAAAATGATGGGTTACCTCTTCATGCAACATTTCTTTTCTTATTGCTAAATCTCAAAAACCCCACAATATTGGCGAAGAATTGATACTTCCAACTGTAGGTGAGGTTCTGCGTTCTGTACTGCATACGCAGCAGTCTGAAATTATTTTAAAGTCTCATTGAGAAATAACACAGTGTAGAGATGAATTGTAAAAATGATGAATTGTCAAAAGGAGACTACTTTTGAAGCTCTCTTTATAACTCGATTCTTCTTCTTTACCAGCAAATGAGTCTTTACTTCTGGCATATGTTCGTTTCATAAAAGATGAAGACATTTGTCAAGAACTATTGTTTGCAAGAACTTCGAAACGGACAATAAAGAAAAAATTATATTTGATGTATTGGAATACTATTTTTAAGAAAAAAGAATTCCGCTGAATAATATCTAGTCTGCTGCCGATGGTGCTCTGGCAATGGTTAGAAGCTGCAGCTAGTTGATTTCATATTTGAAAAAACTGTCCCAAATGTAGTCGCCGTGCATTTTGTGATTCACCGACAACGATTTGTCACAAAAAAATCTTAGTAATTGTCTTCATCGCTCCCTACAGTATGTAATTATATCAGTTAACATGACCAGAAGAACATACTCTCAATGAAGGATTATTTAGAAAACTTTGTGATGAAACCGACGAGGACTTCAATAGTTTACCATTACACACAGAAATTCGTTGGTTGTCAACAGGTACCTTTCTAAAATGATGTTAGGAACACTTTGAATCAATTACAAAGTTTTTTTGGAAAACAAAAATGATCCTTTTTGATACTTTATTGAAAGGTTATAGCAATATTGCTTATCTGACAGATTTATACAACATATTTAATGAAACGAACTTACAACTATAAGGAAATGATTCTAATTTGATCAAAGCAAAAGTAATTATTGATGCGTTCGTGTCAAAGTTTGCGTTATATTAACATTTGATAATTTTATCAGTTTTCAAATTTTTCTGGAATTGAAACAACTGATGTCGATATTCTGGTTCATAGCCAGCATTTGGAAGCACGAAAAGAAAATTTTACAATAAGTCTTCAGAATTTACTCAATATGACCACTCCAGATTGACCACTCTAACTGTTGTGTCTAGTGACTGTGCCCGTAAAATATGAAATTCTCTTATGATTCTGTACCGTGGTTTAAAAATATTCGCATAGGACGCACATATTCTATAGTTAATACAGGATTATTGTGTTTTTATGCTTTTTTTCCATTCGGGACGCGATGCAGATGGGTAGAATCTTCTCCCTTGCAGGATGGTTGTGTAGCAATCAACAACTAGGGAATGCTAACCCGAAACAAATGTTTGCAGAACCAGATGCACCAGGCCGTTAGGCGCATAACATAGTGCAACGACCTGTCAAAGTGAGGAATGGGATAACGGATTCTATCGTTGCCGCTCTGCCCCCGAGACTTGGCTACAGAGACAGAATAACGGACCAACCATCACGAGGGTGGTAAAAAATAACTGGTGATGATAACGCTGTCACTGGTGCTAAAGCAAATGAGCGGCAGGAAAATCTTGCAGATCAAACTCCACCAGACTCGGGAGACTAAACTTAATCCACTGGAAAACCGAGGACATTTACACCAGAAAGCAGACCCTAGCAGTGAGGATCACCATTGAAAAATAGATGTTGCATGTATTCAGGAAACACTCCTCAACCCACCCCACCCCTCCCACACGGATTCTCTGTCCGAGGATATAAATCATACAGATAAGACAGAGAAGACCACACGGAAAGGGGGCGGGAGGGAAGGGCGAGGTGGTCCTCATACTCGTGAGCAATATAAACACCATGAAATAGATAGAAGTCGGCAGAAATCATAGAAATTGACATCTTTGTAGACAACTAACATATTCGAATGTACAATATATATTGTCTCAATAACAGAGCCCTTATGCTGGAAGCCATGACATTGACCAATACAAACTGTCTAGTAGTGGGAGATTTTTACAGTCACTCTGATAGGTGGGGATACCAAGACACCAATGCAAGGGTGGAGGCAGGTAGAACAGGAGAAATAGATATCAACCTGCAGCTCATGAATGGACTCGATGACCCACCAATCTTCTACTCAAGACGATATAAAAATATATTCCCCTCCCCTTCCCAAACCTCGTCTTTGCCACCGGTAACATAACTCACAACTTGGATCGAACATTCATGGAATAGCTAGGAGACAGGGACCAAAAACCTGTCAAGCTCTCCTTGAATCTTAGATATTTCACCCAAGTCTAAAAACCAATGCGCCAGTGGAACTACAAAAGAACTGTCTGGGCACAGTTTGCGAGGCTCAGCGACATCTGCTGTGACTCTATAAAGACACACCAAAAAAGATAAGAAACATGACAGACCTACTCAACATATCCATTTTGAGGGTAGCAAGATAATCAATTCCTAGAAGTGCAAAAAGAGACTACAAACCTTACTGGCCGGAAGAGGTCAAAAATATTTTAGATCTGGTCTGAAGGCAGAGCTGGAGAGACAAGACGTTTCAACATGGACAGAGACAGAAACAAAATATGGAAATTAGCGAAAGCCCTCAGTGATGAAAACATCAACCGTTCCCCAATAGCGATAGAGAGCAATGAAACATTATTAAAAGGTAAAAGAGCTGCAAACATTTTTATTACCAAACTACACCAGAGTAAGCCAGGTCAGCATACCTCATGAAAAACTGAATATGGTAATGGAAGAGAGGCAATCCCTCGAGTACTCACCCACGGCACTAGAAAAACATATTATATCCAATTTTACTATAGGTAAGTTGAAGGAGCACTCCATGGTCTTAACCTTAATAAGTCATCAGGAAAGGATGGCATCACAAATGAGATGTTCATCAACCTAGACCCGAAAGCCAAGAAAAAGCTGCTAAAAGTGTTGAATGCTAGCTGGAAAGTTGGGGAAATACCTAGTGAATGGAAAGAAGTTAGTATCCAGTATCACAGTATCCAATCTAAAACAAGGAAAAGACAGATTCTATCCAAACAATTGTAGACCAATTAGCTTCTTTAGGTGTGTTGGAAAAGGGATGGAGAGGCTTCTTAATAGAAGACTCATGTGACACCTTGGAGCAAATACAATTAATACTACCACAGGAGAGCGGATTCCGTCAGCACAGATCAACAGAAGACCAAGTAACTTACATTGCTCAGGACATCGAGGACGAGATTTCAAGAAAAGAAACATACATTAACAGTATGGGTTGATATGGAGAAGGCTTTGCAGAGATGGACTCACAATCAAACTGCTCAAACTCGGAATCAAAAGGCGCTTGTATTTCTGGATATTTCACTATCTAGTAAATAGAACAGCCAAAGTACAGGACCAGGGAAAGCATAGCAGGAAGGCAATCATTGAACAAGTTGTTCCCCAAGGAGGGGTCATGTCTCCCACGCTACTTCTAGTTTTTTATAACTGATTATGGAAGACATCCACAACAGAATGCTTAGCCAATCTACGCTGATGATCTGACACTGTGGACACGATATGAATGAATAGCAGTAGCCACCACAAGGATGCACAGTTTTATTAAAAATCTAGGTAAATAGATTAGGTCTTTACATGAAACTAATTTCACATTCTTCAGCTTATCCAAGAATAAACAAATGCTCAAACCCAAGTTCAATGACCACCTACTCCCAATGGACGAATGTCCAACATATCTGGGAATCACCATGGACAACAGGCGGACGTAGAAAACACAGATAGACAAAGATGGGAAAACACAGATAGACAAAGATGGGAAAACACAGATAGACAAAGATGGGAAAACACAGATAGACAAAGATGGGAAAAGAGCAAAGAAGAGAATGGGGATCATGAACAAATTAGCAGGCACCAACTTGGGTGCGGATGGTAGCGTTCTGAAAAGGCTTTACACTGGGAGAGTTCGACCAGTACTTGAGTATGGCATGTCAGGCTGGGTCATAATATCGAAATCACACATCATAAAGGTAAGCTGACCGCACTAAGTCTGGCCACATGGATTATTACTGGAACCATAAGTCTCATCATCATCATCAAGATGCGTGTCCTTTATAGGACGTTGCTCTCTTTGCAGCACATCTGAAATTCACTCTGTCTCTAGCCAGTTCACCCACTTCGTCGATGGTCATATTCATGGTTTCTTTAATATCTTGTAGCCATCTTCTTCTTGGTCTGCCTCTGCCTCTGCGTCCTGGGACCCTGCCTTATAATATTGTTCTTTCCAGGCCATCGTGACGCTTGATGTGACCATAGTGTGTAATTTTTCTGTATAGTATGTTGTTTATCAGCCAATTCTCTTTAACATGTAGTTCTTTCAGGACATCAGTGTTCTTTCTTTTTCTGTCCATGGTATTCGTAGGATCTTTCTGTAGCATTTAGTTTCGAAGGACTGGATTTTCATTGTTAATTTCTGTGTAATAGTCCATGATTCACAACCATAAGTAGCCACTGGGAAAATGCATGCTCTCAATAACTATAAGTCTACCCACACAGAAATACCGGAAACGGCCATAGGAAGCAAACTCCAAAAAAACCTTGCTCACACAGCCCCAATATTGGTACTGACTCAACTAAGACACATACAACCAGCCAGCACCTCTCCTCCCTCGTCATGCAAACTCCCAGAGCTATATGCCCTCAATGCAGCTGCAAAAATGGTAGTACAACAAATGAAATAAAAACATAGAAAAAAGTGCTTTTGACAGAAGCATTTTCTGCTATGTCAGCACTGAAATCTGAAAGGAGCATAGAATTAAGTATCTCAAGTCAACCTTAGCCCAGTTGTCTCATGATTCCGAGAGTGTAGTAATCAAGTGGACACCCTCACACTGCAAGCTCAAGGGGAATAAAGATACTGACAGACTGGCTGAAGAGGGAGCAGGAATGCCTCAAGATGACAACCTGGTCAGAAGCAAAATCCATCGCCAGAGGGCATTACACAACAAAGTGGGAGAAAGAACACACACAACACATCAAGCATGATGGATATTACCATATGTCCAGAAGAGACCACATTATCATGCTTCGCCTCCGGACGGGTCACAACAGAATTAGGACCTAACTAGATTCAAGATAGGCACAAACGACCTATGCCCCTGTGGCTTGGCGAGTATGATGACAGAGCATGTCTTACAGCACTGCCCTCAGTATGCAGACCTGAGAAGAAACAGGTGGCCCACTTATACCAGCGTCCAAGAAAACTGTATGACGTGGCTGATATGGACCTTTATTAGAGAATCCAAAATCCCAGTCTAGTGAGCACGGAGTTGAAGAAGAAGAAAATGTACCAATAACAGAATTATCACTGGAGGAAGAGTTGATAGAATCGTCAACAAAAGAAATGTTGAAAACAAAAATTGAATAAAAGATATCAATAATGGTGGTTACAAAGTCAAATTTCAATATTATATCTACGCTTACAGGCAGCAATTATAAGTCATTTATTGTATTCCCATCATCGTATTTAGCTGAAAGAGGAGTTAGCATGGTCACCAGACTATTCACAAAGTAGCGAAACAGATTGTCAATAGATTATTGCGACAGTTTAAGATTATTGGTGACAAAAATGGCACCAAACATCGACAAATTAGTTTCATCACTTCAAGCTGAGCTCTAATTAATATATTATAACCAAAATGTTGTCAATGATACTGTGAGCAATACAGTAATATTGGTATTATCTTCTAATAAAATAACTTAAAAGTGTGTTCTTGTTTTTCAATGAATGGTATATACAATATAGTTTACCAAAGGGGGGCGCTGGCCAATTATTCACTGAAAAACGGGGCGCTTATTTAGGTGGCAGTTTTGATTGCACAGGAAATGTTAAAAAAGAAATTGTGATACGAGTTGGCAGGGCAACATCGGCTTTTAAAAGTCTAAATAAAATATGGAACTACAAGTTATATAGTATTAAAACTCATGGAACTGCAAGTTATATAGTATTAAAACTCATGGAACTGCAAGTTATATAGTATTAAAACTCATGGAACTGCAAGTTATTTAATATTAAAACTCATGGAACTGCAATGTTATATAGTATTAAAACTCATGGAACTGCAATGTTATATAGTATTAAAACTCATGGAACTGCAAGTTATATAGTATTAAAACTCATGGAACTGCAATGTTATATAGTATTAAAACTCATGGAACTGCAAGTTATATAGTATTAAAACTCATGGAACTGCAATGTTATATAGTATTAAAACTCATGGAACTGCAATGTTATATAGTATTAGGGCTAAATTACGAATTTTCAGTTCAAATGTTGTGTCGATCATGACGTATGCTAGCGAGAGTTGGAGGGTGACTAGGGATATGGACAGCGGGTTGGGTGCATTTGAAAATAGATGTCTGCGAAGGATGGTGAATGTGGAATGGAACGAGTTCGGGAGAGGTGATGGGGTCGGAGTCATGTCTGGTCGGCCACTGGTGGTGGCTGTTGTGGGAGAGAAAGGATGGAGGTGTGTTGGGCTCACCTTGAGGAGAGGTGATTAGCGAGTGTCGAGGCGGGCATTGGGGTGGGATGCAAAGGGTTCGGGAGGGAGAGGTCGACCTAGGGAGACCCTGAGGCGAACTTTGCTGAGAGAGGCGGGAGGTGTTGGTCTCGGTTTCATGGAGGGGATTGATCGAGTTGCCCAGGATGGAGCGGTATGGAGAAATTACTTGCAGGCCCTATGTAACGAATAACGGTACGAGTGGAATTATTATTATTATTATTATTAACGACCTCTAAGTTGCTAGTAGAAGAAGAAGAAGAAGAGCTAAAGGGCATCTGAGAGAAATGACCACACAATAAACCGGACTCTAGTGACAACTAAGTCAACAAAAGTATTAAACATGACAAGAACACCGGAATGCTAGCAATTTTCCGTGTTCTTTTTAATTCCTGGATTTTTTTATTTTATTTGAAAAAAAAAATCGACATAAAGCAACTACTAAGTTAATAAAATCGACATAAAGCAACTACTAAGTTAATAAAGTCGACATAAAGCAACTACTAAGTTAATAAAGTCGACATAAAGCAACTACTAAGTTAATAAAGTCGACATAAAGCAACTACTAAGTCAATAAAGTCGACATAAAGCAACTACTAAGTTAATAAAATCGACATAAAGCAACTACTAAGTTAATAAAATCGACATAAAGCAACTACTAAGTTAATAAAATCGACATAAAGCAACTACTAAGTTAATAAAGTCGACATAAAGCAACTACTAAGTTAATAAAGTCGACATAAAGCAACTACTAAGTTAATAAAGTCGACATAAAGCAACTACTAAGTTAATAAAGTCGACATAAAGCAACTACTAAGTCAATAAAGTCGACATAAAGCAACTACTAAGTTAATAAAGTCGACATAAAGCAACTACTAAGTTAATAAAGTCGACATAAAGCAACTACTAAGTTAATAAAGTCGACATAAAGCAACTACTAAGTTAATAAAGTCGACATAAAGCAACTACTAAGAGACGAACATTTTTTTGAAACGATGACCTATAAAATTGTCAAGGTCATCTGAAAAAAATTGGCCAAAAAAAAAACCGGTCCCTAGTGACTACTAAGTGACTAGAGGCCGGTCAAAAAAAATTGAACATCAAAAGAACAAAAGAATTCTAGCAATTTCCTTAGAAGTTCTTTTTAATGCCTGGAATTTTTATTTTATTTAAAAAAAAGTCGAATTCCAGCCACTAGCTAGAGGTCGATTTAAGAAAAAATAATTGAAATGACCTTTAAATTTTTCAAGGTCATTTGAAAAAGTGACCAAAAAAGCCGGCCCTAGTGACTACTAAGTCACTAGGGCAAAAATTCAACATCAAAAGAACAAAGAAATGCTAGCAATTTCCTTTGTTCTTTTTAATGCCTGGAATTTTTATTTTATTTGAGAAAAAATGGACTCCTAATGACTTAAGTCACTAGAAGCCATTTTACGAACAAAAATCGTTTTTCAACGATGACCACCACTAGGAGGTAGTTTGAAGCAAAACGTAAATAAAATGCTGAATGATGCATTTATTCTCAATGTTGAAGCTCTTTGACAATCATAAGTTGCCAATTTGTTTGGCGAGAGAAAGGTAGTTGAACTCCCAAGTAGTACGATCACTCTACAAATATGAATATGAATGATTATGTAGGGTTTTAAATATCCTTCGTACTATATAAGTCTTGGCAAGTCACTGGTGTTTGAGTACGTTAACCACTACGACACCATTCCTGTTCAATTTGTTGAGTAATCTACTACGGGAGAACTGTCTGTCTGGCGTGATATGCTCCTGCGCAACTAAACAATCGGCTACCTAAACAATCGTTCAAGCTGTGCAGGAATAATCACTAAGTCGTTGTTTAATGTCCAGCGTGACGCTCTTGCGCAACTTGACAATCGGCATTGTGTAAACCTATCGTTCAAGCTGGTGCATGACCAATCACTATGTAGTTGTCCAAAGTTACCTTCCCGCCAACGCGCCAGAGAATACATAGCGTTAATATATGCAGCGCACGGACCTCCAAGAGAACGTTTTAGTCGTTTTTGTTACGTGTTTTTATGAATTTGTTGGCTGTCTTTATGTTCTGAGGCACACTGTTATGTTCTGGGACTTTTCCTTGTTCTTTGTTTTCTGTGGTCATCAGTCCAGTATTTTCTGTCCAATAAATCAAGTGGTATGCCTGCCGGCGTAGGCGATCATGTCTCTCCACAACTTTCTCTCTTCTTGGTGCAGCGTATCAGTTCTGACGTAGAACTTTGTCGAACCACGATGTTAGATAATTGAATATCTTCTAGCTCTGCTTTTCATGATATTTTCTTCCTTGAATTTGTACCGGTTGTAACCAAATGTTCTAAACCTTCTCTTCGCATTACCTTCCCGAAGAGCTGTGATTGTCTGATTCTTATTCATTTTTATAAGGTTTCTTTTTGTGAAGGTATGTCTTAAAACATCATCATTTGTTTTCTTCGCTGTCCATGGGATGTTCAGCATTTTTGTGCAAAACAACATCTCTGGGGCTTACAGCAATCTTATTTGACTGCTTGTTCATTGTCCATGATTCACTGCCGTACATAATTATTGGTTCATTATAGCACTGGAGCACTGGTTTCCGCAGTGTCATTGGAATTCACGCATAGTAGTCTTTTTATTTATATCAGGTACCCCATGATTTACGGAGGTACTCGAACCCATCCCAACTGCAACGTAACGGTCTGTGCGGTAGTCCAGTCTATCCCAACTGCAAGGTAATGGTCTGTGAGGTAGTTCAGTCCATCCAAACTGCAAGGTAATGGTCTGTGAGATAGTTCAATCCATCCAAACTGCAAGGTAATGGTCTGTGAGATAGTCCAGTCTATCCCAACTGCAAGGTAATGGTCTGTGAGATAGTCCAGTGTATCCCAACTGCAAGGTAATGATCTGTGAGATAGTCCAGTCTATCCCAACTGCAAGGTAATGGTCTGTGAGATAGTCCAGTCTATCACAACTGCAAGTTAATGGTCTGTGAGATAGTTCTGTCCACCCCAACTGCAAGGTAATCGCCTTTTTCGAGTATTTTACCAAATATGTTTTCAGTGTGTCTCAGTAGCGATATTCCTTTATACTTTGTACAGTCCCTCTTGCTACCTTTCTTCTTCCAGATGGGAACTATTGTTACATTTCTCCAATCTTCTGGTGTTTCTTGTGTGATCCAGACTTGGTTGAATAGTCTGTGGAGCCTGTTGATTTCTAACTCTTTAGTTGCTTTGAGTAGGTCGACAGGGATATTGTCTGGGCCCTGGTGTTTTGTTAGATGAAGCCATGTTTACAGCATTTCTAATCTCTGAAAGGGGTTATACTTGGTTCTAGTTCTGAAGTTACGTTTACTGTGTGTTCTTGAGAGCTGTGAGTCGGTAGGCAGGAATATTGTCCGGGCCTGATGTTTTGTTAGATGAAGCCATGTTTACAGCATTTCTAATCTCTGATAGTGTTATACTTGGTTCTAGCTCTGCAGTTACGTTTACTGTGTGTTCTTGAGTGTTCAGTTGATCCTCTTGTTGTAGGTTGAGAAGTTCATTAAAGTATTGTCGCCATCTGTTCATTATCATTTTTGGATCATTAAGAACATGGTAATTTTCATCATTAATAATTTCATTTGGGTCATACTGTCCTTGTCTTTCCCGCTTGGCTTTAATTTTCTTGTAGAACTTTCTTGTTGAATTTTTCTCAGTATTTTCTGAATATGACCATTCCAGATTGGATCACAGAACCTTCCTCAAACTTACAAACAACAGAATTATCACTGCACGAAGAATTGATAGATTTGTCAACAAATGAAGAGTTGATAGATTTGTCAACAAATGAAGAGTTGATAGATTTGTCAACAAATGAAGAGTTGAAATTTTGAAAATGGATATCAAGAATGTTGGCTACAAAGTCAATTTACAATATTATATCCATAATTATGGGCTGCAGCAAAGCAGTTTTTGTTTTTCATTTCCATGATCATATTTAGCTGAAATAGGATTTAGCATGGTCACCAGTCTATTAACAAAGACATTTAGCATGGTCACCAGTCTATTAACAAAGACATTTAGCATGGTCACCAGTTTATTAACAAAGACATTTAGCATAGTCACCAGTTTATTAACAAAGACATTTAGCATAGTCACCAGTTTATTAACAAAGACATTTAGCATAGTCACCAGTTTATTAACAAAGACATTTAGCATGGTCACCAGTCTATTAACAAAGACATTTAGCATGGTCACCAGTCTATTAACAAAGACATTTAGCATGGTCACCAGTCTATTAACAAAGACATTTAGCATAGTCACCAGTCTATTAACAAAGACATTTAGCATGGTCACCAGTCTATTAACAAAGACATTTAGCATGGTCACCAGTCTATTAACAAAGACATTTAGCATGGTCACCAGTCTATTAACAAAGACATTTAGCATAGTCACCAGTCTATTAACAAAGACATTTAGCATAGTCACCAGTCTATTAACAAAGACATTTAGCATGGTCACCAGTCTATTAACAAAGACATTTAGCATGGTCACCAGTCTATTAACAAAGACATTTAGCATAGTCACCAGTCTATTAACAAAGACATTTAGCATAGTCACCAGTCTATTAACAAAGACATTTAGCATAGTCACCAGTCTATTAACAAAGACATTTAGCATGGTCACCAGTCTATTAACAAAGACATTTAGCATGGTAACCAGTCTATTAACAAAGACATTTAGCATGGTCACCAGTCTATTAACAAAGACATTTAGCATAGTCACCAGTTTATTAACAAAGACATTTAGCATAGTCACCAGTCTATTAACAAAGACATTTAGCATAGTCACCAGTCTATTAACAAAGACATTTAGCATAGTCACCAGTCTATTAACAAAGACATTTAGCATAGTCACCAGTCTATTAACAAAGACATTTAGCATGGTCCCAGTCTATTAACAAAGACATTTAGCATGGTCACCAGTCTATTAACAAAGACATTTAGCATGGTCACCAGTCTATTAACAAAGACATTTAGCATGGTCACCAGTTTATTAACAAAGACATTTAGCATGGTCACCAGTCTATTAACAAAGACATTTAGCATGGTCACCAGTTTATTAACAAAGACATTTAGCATGGTCACCAGTCTATTAACAAAGACATTTAGCATAGTCACCAGTCTATTAACAAAGACATTTAGCATAGTCACCAGTCTATTAACAAAGACATTTAGCATAGTCACCAGTCTATTAACAAAGACATTTAGCATAGTCACCAGTTTATTAACAAAGACATTTAGCATAGTCACCAGTCTATTAACAAAGACATTTAGCATGGTCACCAGTCTATTAACAAAGACATTTAGCATAGTCACCAGTCTATTAACAAAGACATTTAGCATAGTCACCAGTCTATTAACAAAGACATTTAGCATAGTCACCAGTCTATTAACAAAGACATTTAGCATAGTCACCAGTCTATTAACAAAGACATTTAGCATAGTCACCAGTCTATTAATAAATAAAATAAACAAATGATGTATAAAGGAAAGCGGATTATTGATGACAAAAATGACACCAAACATGGAAAAATTAGTATCATCACGTCAAGCTCAACTCTCTCATTGATAATATTAGATTCATTTTTTAATAACCTATATTTTTTTAATCATACTGTGAGCAATACACCAATATTGAAATTATCTTCTAATCAAATAACTGAAAAATGTGTCCGTATTTTTCAATATATAGCATGTACAATATAATTACTGTAGTAGTAATAACGGTGACTGCTCCAAGGAGATCTCAAGGAAATTGGCAATAGCAATCAAGAAGTTAAACACAATGAAGAACATGCGGCAAAGCACCAGCAAAATATTAAAATTAAAAATATTGAGAACATGCATTTTCCCAGTGGCTACTTATGGTTGTGAATCATGGACCATTAGACAAACAACAAGAACTAAAATCCAGTCCTTCGAAACTAAATGCTACAGAAAGATCCTACGAATACCATGGACAGAAAAAAGAAAGAACACTGATGTCCTGAAAGAACTGAATGTCAAAGACAATTGACTGATAAGATAAACAAGATATTATACAGAAAAATATATACTTTGGTCACATTAAGCGTCACGATGGCCTGGAAAGAACAATATTAGAGGGCAGAGTCCCAGGACGCAGAGGCAGACCAAGAAGAAGATGGCTACAAGATATTAAAGAAACCATGAATATGACCATCGACGAAGTGGGTGAACGGGCTAAAGAAAAAGTGAATTTCAGATGTGCTGCAAAGAGAGCAGCGTCCTATAAAGGATATGTACCTGAATGATGACAATATAGTTTACCCAAGGGGGCGCTGTCGAATAATTCACTGAATAAATGGGCGCTCATTAAAAAAAGGTTGGGAACCTATGATCTACACTCAAACATATATATATATATACATATAGATATATAACTTTTTTAAGCAAGAGAACAGACAGTATTAAGAAATATAGGAATGTAGTGCGTTGAGTCCATGTAGTCGCAAGCTTGGTCGCTTGCTCCATATTCTATATGTCTGTATGTTATATGTATGTAAGTTATATATGTATTTGATTTTATTGTTTATCTTCTTTTTTTCACTTCTAGTTTTTTCATTTATTTCTTTATTCGTTGTTAGTCGATATTTTCATTGCAGTACCGTTAGGAACTTATTGTTTGATTCTACATGTTGTGTGAGAAGTGGATGTCTTTCCTTCTCTTGTATCCTTTGCTTGATAAAGACCTTTTGGTCGAAACGTTGCTGTGTATTGTTATTGTTTTTGTAAAACTAAAGTACTTTGTTTTTACGTGTTTCGAGTGGCAATAACCACAGTTGCTGCAGGTGGAACTGGAGCTGATGCAGAGGATGGTCTCTCTGTTCTCTTTTTTGCCTCCATTTGTGATGGCATTTCTCTTCTTTTCGTTTTGTGTCATCATTCATTTCCGCACTCCATACTAGCCTGTTTTTGTGACATCATTCATTTCCGCACGCCATACTAGCCTGTTTTTGTGACATCATTCATTTCCGCACGCCATACTAGCCTGTTTTTGTGACATCATTCATTTCCGCACGCCATACTAGCCTGTTTTTGTGACATCATTCATTTCCGCACGCCATACTAGCCTGTTTTTTTGTACCAAACAGCTCCCAATTGTGTGTGTCTATGCTGCATGAAGCTAAATCCCGTTTGTAGTTGTCAATGAATGCTTTTATGAATGTCATTCATCCTTTTACTGCAGACATTTTGTTCTTCTTCTTTTGTCGTCACACTGCTACCGGGTTGTTGCCCAGTGTCGTGGTTTTCTTTCATTTGTCGTCACACTGCTACCGGGTTGTTGCCCAGTGTCGTTTTATTTTCTTTTGTCGTCACACTGCTACTGGGTTGTTGCCCAGTGTCGTGGTTTTCTGTTTTGTCTTGCGCTGTTCTGGTGGCTTGGGTGGTTGTTATTCTTCTTGCTCTTTGACAGGATTCTGCTACACCATCTAACCGTCTTTTTGTGGTCTTCATCTCGCCTTCTTTCCTGATGTTGTAACACAAAGTAGGTATGTCTTTTTGTGGTCTTCATCTCGCCTTCTTTCCTGATGTTGTAACACAAAGTAGGTATGTCTTTTTGTGGTCTTCATCTCGCCTTCTTTCCTGATGTTGTAACACAAAGTAGGTATGAAAATGCTGTTGATCATCTGTTGCTTAGCTATCAGTGAAATTTTTGGGTGCCTTAACAATGGGGCTAGCTGGTAGGTTACAGCATTTGCTTTTACTCTCTAGCCTCTATCTCTCTATCTAGTCTACCGTCTTCTGTTCAACTACCCACACTGTTTTTGGTTTTCTCAGCTACCAAACCAGATATACCTTGTACTGGATTCAAGTGTGACACGGGTGCTTGCGTTGCCAAGTCACTCATCTGTGACACGATTGATAACTGTTTTGATTATAGTGACGAAAGTAATAACGGAACAGCCCAATGCCAGGGTAAGCATTAGCAAATATAGAACTATCAATAATGACTTAACTAAGTCATTGAATGATTGATTGATTGATTGATTTATGATTGAATGGGACAACTAACATGGCAGAAAAACCACAGTTCCCAGATTTACGGTGTTCGTGGCACCGAACCGAAGGGTTACGATGTCCATGGCACCGAGCCGAAGAGCTGAAATCTCAAGTGCTTCTGGATCGGAAAAAAAAAAAATGGGTATGTACACTGATCTTATTCATGTATTTGGACCAGGCTGCAGTATTCCAGATCTGTACATACAATCAGAATCATCTCTCATTATTGTTAGTAATAATGAATTAAAGTCATAAATAACAAAAGAGGTATATATATCTATATATATACATCCATTCATTCTTCCATCCGTCCATTCATCTATCTATCCGTCTATCCTTCTATCCGGCTGTCTGACTGTATGTCTGTCTGCCTGTCCGTCTGTCTGCCTTTCTGTCTGTCTGCTTGTCTGTCTGCCTGTCTGTCTGTCTACCTGTCTGTCTGCCTGTATGTCTGATGACGGAAAAGAACCGTAGTGTTCAAAAATCAACAACAACCCCTGCCTGAGAAATAATATCATAAATATACATTAATAATAAAATTCCTACAAACATATCTTCTCCATTTTCAAAATTACATCGAGGATCCTCGCTGATGCTACAGAGTTCTTGCACTGCTGCTGAAATCTTCCTGTGTAAGAAAGAGATTGTAGAACACATGGTTACTCATGCAATAGTAATAGCCCTAACAATCAACTATTCAAATCATTCATTAGCCTTATATGTGTTTTAATAGATAAGTCTAGCAACTGATTCACTACCGGGTTGTTTTCCGTCTCGGGACGGAATTATTTTTCAGCTTCAAAAATAGTGCACACATACTTTAGCTAAACTAAAATATTGTTTCTAAATTGTATTTAAAGTTTAACTTATTATATATCAAATTAAAGATAAATGAATGTACTTTCATAAAATATTTATTGTATCAGAAAATATAATGTTGTGTTGACTATGCATGAAAAATATTAGCATAATTTAAAAAACTAATTGAAATTGTGAGAACAAAAATCTAACTTGCCAAGGGCCTTGATGAACAATATGTTGTATAAATCAGTCTAACTGCTCTCTTTATATAGGCAATACATTTATGAATACATAAACATTATGAATACATAGTGAAGGAATGTATGGTTTATTAACTGTTCACAAACTAGAATCATGAACATTCATAAAAATCGCTAGTTTTTTTTATAGTCATATGGTATCCTAGAAAGAATGGTAAACTCTCACTTCTACTTCTAGCATAAGCCATTATGTTTTGTATTCGTTATCTTTTATACTTCACCTTTACGTAGTTTCCGGTGAATATAAAGCTTTAATCGGAACAAAAAGTACTAAAAATGCAAAAAATAGTAAGCGTCTTTTGAATGACGAGTGGTCCATACGATAAGATATATTAACACTTGAGTGTCGCTTGGTACGAAATCAGTTAAAGAACGTCAAACGCAAAAAATTGTTTAATCTTTTTCAGTACAGGATATTACACATGGGACGAGATTCAGGAGAAATGAGGACATCAGAGAAATGTCTGGTCAACCACTAGTAGCAACTGTTATAAGAAAGAGAAGATGGAGATATGTTGGGCATACTGAAAAGAAATGTTCAAAGAATACCAAAGCAGGCATTGGAGTAGGAGGCAAAGGGTTGAAAAAAAGATATGGCGCCCTTGGGAAATCCTGACACGAACTATGCCGAGAGAGGAAAGAAATATCGGACTCTATTCCATGAAAGAGATTGCGCGAGCTGCCCAGGACAGAGCGATATGGAGAAATTACTTGCATGCCGTATGTAACGTATAACGGCACAAGAGAATATATATATATATATATATATATATATATATATATATACATATCACACGAGCACACACGCACACACAGAGAAGTGTATACACGTATGAACACATACACACACACACACACATACATGTTCTAACAAAGTTTGTGTTCTATGCTTCCATCCTTGTTCTCTTCTGTTTCCAGCAGGATTTTGGCAATTCAAGGGAGAGAATTGGGGTGTCCTGGCTAGTGTCCTTGGTGGTGCTGTTGTCTTCGGAGTTACTGCCGCTTGTTGTCGTCACATCAGAAACAGAAATAGAAGTTCTCGGGATGAACTATACGAACTAAACGAGGGACCATATGTACATAAATACGGTAAAATAAACAAATATTAATTGAAAAGAAAATAAAGATTTTAAAACCAAATAACTGACTTCATTGCACAAGTTTTATCCCACATGACTGTCCTTCTCCGTAGGAATAGCACGCCACCTGCCGGGAGTATTGCCACAAGCACAAACTCTCAACGTTCTGGCTAATATCAAAGTGTTGTGCTGACTTGATCACGACCAAATATTGGGAGCCTTCACAGAACCACTATGCAAATAAATATATTAAAACAAATTCCGAGCTGCTCTCATTCGAAATAATAACGACACTCGAAGTTTTTACACGTAACTGAGTCCACCTACGCTGCTACCGCTAGTGTTTCAGTTCTCATACTATTAGCTAATATTTAGAATTTATTCTATAACTTTGGTTGTTTAGAAATTATAAATTTTCTGGTGTTTATAAAGTATACTATTTATTGCCTGGTACTTACAAAATATACTATTATCTGATATTTACACAAAAAGTATACTATTACTTTACAGTTAATAATCATATATTCAACATCTGATGTTTATAAAACATATATCACATGGACTTTGATGATATGTTTCATGTATATAAGTTATTTATATATTTTATTTTTTATTGTTTCTCCTTTTTTTCTACTTCTACTTTTGCTTTTACTTCGTTATTCGTTTTTAGTCACATGTTTTCATTTTAGAACCGTTGGGATGTTTCTGTCGTAGTCTAAATGTGATGTGCTGTGAAATTCGTTACTCTTGTTGTATCGTTTGCTTGATAAAAGCCTTTTGGTTGAAACGTTGCTGTGTATTGTTAGGCGATAGAGCAAAGACTGGTATATACAGTATTACATAGAAGGAAAAATTAATTATAAGATATGAAAAAAAAAAAACACTCAACGTTTCGGTGCTTAAGACCTTTATCAAGAACACAAAAACTAAATTAACTAAAACATGATACTAACAAATGATCTGAATCAAAAGATATATCTTTTTTCATATTTCGTGTATTTGTATTAATTTAAATATGCAACTTAGTTTAGTTTGTGATTCCTATTTTTCTTTGATGTAGACGTTTTGTTCGATACGTTGATTATGTATATCTGTGTTGTTTATTTTCTTTAGTAGAAGTATTTGTTAAACATATTTCACTATTGATCATATCTATTTGCAGCTTATCGATACGCCATCATAATCTATTTGCAGCTTATCGATACGCCATCATAATCTATTTGCAGCTTATCGATACGCCATCATAATCTATTTGCAGCTTATCGATACGCCATCATAATCTATTTGCAGCTTATCGATACGCCATCATAAGGGCACCAAAGAAACCTAACAAAACAAATGTTGTGCTAGGCAGGGACGGGTATGTACTGAACACTAACATCCAATATCTTGTTCTGAGCAAATCTGTCTTAGACTAATCATTATTAAATATCTTGTTCTGAGCAAATCTGTGTTAGACTAATCATTATTAAATATCTTGTTCTGAGCAAATCTGTGTTAGACTAATCATTATTAAATATCTTGTTCTGAGCAAATCTGTGTTAGACTAATCATTATTAAATATCTTGTTCTGAGCAAATCTGTGTTAGACTAATCATTGTTAAATATCTTGTTCTGAGCAAATCTGTGTTAGACTAATCATTATTAAATATCTTGTTCTGAGCAAATCTGTGTTAGACTAATCATTGTTAAATATCTTGTTCTGAGCAAATCTGTGTTAGACTAATCATTATTAAATATCTTGTTCTGAGCAAATCTGTGTTAGACTAATCATTATTAAATATCTTGTTCTGAGCAAATCTGTGTTAGACTAATCATTATTAAATATCTTGTTCTGAGCAAATCTGTGTTAGACTAATCATTATTAAATATCTTGTTCTGAGCAAATCTGTGTTAGACTAATCATTGTTAAATATCTTGTTCTGAGCAAATCTGTGTTAGACTAATCATTATTAAATATCTTGTTCTGAGCAAATCTGTGTTAGACTAATCATTATTAAATATCTTGTTCTGAGCAAATCTGTGTTAGACTAATCATTATTAAATATCTTGTTCTGAGCAAATCTGTGTTAGACTAATCATTATTAAATATCTTGTTCTGAGCAAATCTGTGTTAGACTAATCATTGTTAAATATCTTGTTCTGAGCAAATCTGTGTTAGACTAATCATTATTAAATATCTTGTTCTGAGCAAATCTGTGTTAGACTAATCATTGTTAAATATCTTGTTCTGAGCAAATCTGTGTTAGACTAATCATTATTAAATATCTTGTTCTGAGCAAATCTGTGTTAGACTAATCATTATTAAATATCTTGTTCTGAGCAAATCTGTGTTAGACTAATCATTATTAAATATCTTGTTCTGAGCAAATCTGTGTTAGACTAATCATTATTAAATATCTTGTTCTGAGCAAATCTGTGTTAGACTAATCATTATTAAATATCTTGTTCTGAGCAAATCTGTGTTAGACTAATCATTATTAAATATCTTGTTCTGAGCAAATCTGTGTTAGACTAATCATTATTAAATATCTTGTTCTGAGCAAATCTGTGTTAGACTAATCATTATTAAATATCTTGTTCTGAGCAAATCTGTGTTAGACTAATCATTATTAAATATCTTGTTCTGAGCAAATCTGTGTTAGACTAATCATTATTAAATATCTTGTTCTGAGCAAATCTGTGTTAGACTAATCATTATTAAATATCTTGTTCTGAGCAAATCTGTGTTAGACTAATCATTATTAAATATCTTGTTCTGAGCAAATCTGTGTTAGACTAATCATTGTTAAATATCTTGTTCTGAGCAAATCTGTGTTAGACTAATCATTATTAAACATCTTGTTCTGAGCAAATCTGTGTTAGACTAATCATTATTAAATATCTTGTTCTGAGCAAATCTGTGTTAGACTAATCATTATTAAATATCTTGTTCTGAGCAAATCTGTGTTAGACTAATCATTATTAAATATCTTGTTCTGAGCAAATCTGTGTTAGACTAATCATTGTTAAATATCTTGTTCTGAGCAAATCTGTGTTAGACTAATCATTATTAAATATCTTGTTCTGAGCAAATCTGTGTTAGACTAATCATTGTTAAATATCTTGTTCTGAGCAAATCTGTGTTAGACTAATCATTATTAAATATCTTGTTCTGAGCAAATCTGTGTTAGACTAATCATTATTAAATATCTTGTTCTGAGCAAATCTGTGTTAGACTAATCATTATTAAATATCTTGTTCTGAGCAAATCTGTGTTAGACTAATCATTATTAAATATCTTGTTCTGAGCAAATCTGTGTTAGACTAATCATTATTAAATATCTTGTTCTGAGCAAATCTGTGTTAGACTAATCATTATTAAATATCTTGTTCTGAGCAAATCTGTGTTAGACTAATCATTATTAAATATCTTGTTCTGAGCAAATCTGTGTTAGACTAATCATTATTAAATATCTTGTTCTGAGCAAATCTGTGTTAGACTAATCATTATTAAATATCTTGTTCTGAGCAAATCTGTGTTAGACTAATCATTATTAAATATCTTGTTCTGAGCAAATCTGTGTTAGACTAATCATTATTAAATATCTTGTTCTGAGCAAATCTGTGTTAGACTAATCATTATTAAATATCTTGTTCTGAGCAAATCTGTGTTAGACTAATCATTATTAAATATCTTGTTCTGAGCAAATCTGTGTTAGACTAATCATTGTTAAATATCTTGTTCTGAGCAAATCTGTGTTAGACTAATCATTATTAAATATCTTGTTCTGAGCAAATCTGTGTTAGACTAATCATTATTAAATATCTTGTTCTGAGCAAATCTGTGTTAGACTAATCATTATTAAATATCTTGTTCTGAGCAAATCTGTGTTAGACTAATCATTATTAAATATCTTGTTCTGAGCAAATCTGTGTTAGACTAATCATTGTTAAATATCTTGTTCTGAGCAAATCTGTGTTAGACTAATCATTATTAAATATCTTGTTCTGAGCAAATCTGTGTTAGACTAATCATTGTTAAATATCTTGTTCTGAGCAAATCTGTGTTAGACTAATCATTATTAAATATCTTGTTCTGAGCAAATCTGTGTTAGACTAATCATTATTAAATATCTTGTTCTGAGCAAATCTGTGTTAGACTAATCATTATTAAATATCTTGTTCTGAGCAAATCTGTGTTAGACTAATCATTATTAAATATCTTGTTCTGAGCAAATCTGTGTTAGACTAATCATTATTAAATATCTTGTTCTGAGCAAATCTGTGTTAGACTAATCATTATTAAATATCTTGTTCTGAGCAAATCTGTGTTAGACTAATCATTATTAAATATCTTGTTCTGAGCAAATCTGTGTTAGACTAATCATTATTAAATATCTTGTTCTGAGCAAATCTGTGTTAGACTAATCATTATTAAATATCTTGTTCTGAGCAAATCTGTGTTAGACTAATCATTATTAAATATCTTGTTCTGAGCAAATCTGTGTTAGACTAATCATTATTAAATATCTTGTTCTGAGCAAATCTGTGTTAGACTAATCATTATTAAATATCTTGTTCTGAACAAATCTGTGTTAGACTAATCATTATTAAATATCTTGTTCTGAGCAAATCTGTGTTAGACTAATCATTATTAAATATCTTGTTCTGAGCAAATCTGTGTTAGACTAATCATTATTAAATATCTTGTTCTGAGCAAATCTGTGTTAGACTAATCATTATTAAATATCTTGTTCTGAGCAAATCTGTGTTAGACTAATCATTATTAAATATCTTGTTCTGAACAAATCTGTGTTAGACTAATCATTATTAAATATCTTGTTCTGAACAAATCTGTGTTAGACTAATCATTATTAAATATCTTGTTCTGAGCAAATCTGTGTTAGACTAATCATTATTAAATATCTTGTTCTGAGCAAATCTGTGTTAGACTAATCATTATTAAATATCTTGTTCTGAGCAAATCTGTGTTAGACTAATCATTATTAAATATCTTGTTCTGAGCAAATCTGTGTTAGACTTTCTTTCATTTGTCCTTCTCTGCTTTTTTGCCGCTAGGCGTAGCAGGTTTAACTGATGATCGGTTTTCGAGATAATGCACGCTCGGTCGCTTGATATGTTGTGGTATTGTGGAGTTTTAAGATGTCTGTAACTCCATCAACCCATCTTTTTCTTGGTCTGGCCCTTCCTCTTGATGATTCCATTTTCAGGTTGTACGCTCTTGCAACTGGTGTATTCAGGTTCATTCTAACCAAGTGGCCAAACCATTTGAGTCTCTGTTTTTCAATGAATCTAATAGCAGGTGTTGTTCCGACTGTTCTTCTAATTTCTCATTTCTTATATGGTCTCTTCTTGTTTTATTTACTGCTTTCCTGCCATCTCATTTCACATGTGGTAATTTTCCTGTCTTGTTTTTTAGTCAGTGCCATGTTTGGCACTGGTAGCACAGTGTTGGTATAAAGATTGCATTTATAATCTGTCTTTTAGTCTCTACTGGAATTGCTAGACTAATCATCATTAAATATCTTGTCCTGAGTAAAACTTTGTCACATTAACAATCCTTCATAACTTCATTATTTCATAGACTAAAAGTCTTAACTCTGTTTCACATCATCAGTCACATCCTGAATCCATCTTCTACGTGATATTCCTCTTCTCTGTTTGTCCCCTTCCGTAATGTTTTTTCTCCAACAGTTGATGTCTTTTTGTTACATCAAAATTACGTCTTTACAGGACTTTGCGAATCAAACCCCAGCTTTGTAACGCTGTTTGTGATTTTTCTAGGTATTATTACGTTCAGTAGTTTGTCATTGCTTTATGAACGGGTGGTGCCATCGTGCTTTTGTAAAAATCCACGCGAAACAATTTGCAACCAAACTTCCGCAGCGTGATTCGAACTCAGAACGTCAAGGTTAATAGACCGAATCGCTGTCCCTAGACATAGATGTCTTTTTAGCTGTCCAAAATACATTAATTTAATAGTTATCTGCAGTTTCAGGCAGTTTTCTTTGATTGTTAGTTCCCTCCGTATATATCAATTTGTTTTCTTCTCCCTCTATGGTATGAAGAGAACTTTTCTCTAACATTTATATTATAAAAGCACATATATCGGTGTCCACTGCCTTGTTAAATGTCCATGCTTCACACTCACACATTGTCACAACTGAAATATGCATGCTCTTAGTATTCTGATCTTTATTTTCCTACCACTTCCATTACATAATTATTTTAGTTGTTAAAGTTTTTGTAAGACTATGTTTATTTTTCTTCTTCTTCTTCTTTGCGGTCGTTCTTTATAATCAATTTTAATCACTTTTTGTGATATGTGTGCTCTTTGCCAAGAACGTGTATACGTTACACATTGGTTTGGTAGGCTCCTCAACTCATAGACTTCTACATCTTTAGGACACATGCATCCGATTTCAGCTTAACCTCCTTGGTCGCCTCTTACAACATGCGTGGCAGGTAACAGTGGTTCTGTTCTCTCTCTCTTTGCCTTTTTACCCCGGGTTGGGGCATAGGCCCGCAACCAACTCTTGCCAAGTCTTCCTATCTCTAGCTATCTCCTGCAGCTCCCTCCAGCTCTTTTTATATTGTTGATCTCCGCCTCCAAATCTCGTCTCCATGTATTTCTCGGCCTCCCTTTCTTTCGCTGTCCCTGCGGGTTCCAGGCAAGGACCCTTGTTATATTCCCCTCCGGTTTTTCGCAAAGTGTGTCCTATCCAGCGCCAGCGTCTTTTTAACCTGTTCGTTCACTGGAATCTGTCTTGTTCTCTCCATAAGTTCATCATTTGTGACCCTATCATACCATCTTATTCCCTCTATTCTGCGCAGACACCAGTTGATGAATGTTTGCAATTTATGCGCTATTGTTTTAGTTGTTCTCCATGTTTCTGACCCATACAGTAGAACTGCTTTAACATTAGAGATAAATATCCGAATTTTTGTTATAGATTTGATTTCTTTAGACTTCTAAATGTTTCCCAGTGCAAAGAAAGCTCCTCTTGCCTTCTGTATTCTTATTTTAACATCTCTATCTGTTCCACCCTTTGTCTACGTTACTGCCCAAATATGTGAATGATTCTACCTCTTGAAGTGGGATTTCCTCAGGGGGATCGAGTTGTCGTTTGCTTGGTTAATTCTCAATATCTTTGTCTTTTCCTTATGAATATTCAGCCCTAGTTGCTGGGACCTTTGATTCAATGTGTGTGTTCTGTTCTGTACACACAAATTTGAGCCCTGTTAACCACTCGGGCGTATTCTTCTAATTTCTGACATCCTATTTCTTGATCGTCATAAACTGTTGTCAATTTGTAAACTTTCTTCTTACATTGAATGAATTAAAAAAAAACTATAACTCTGTTATGCCATCATCATTGTTTTCAAATTAAGATTTTGTGCTTTTATTATTTGCAGTGGCTAATTATATTCATGTTTTATGAGTTCTATATAAGCCACTGCCGGCTTGCTGGCTATATTACTTCTAGATTACTGTACAAGTCATGCCGGCTTGCTGGATATATTACTTCTAGATTACTGTACAAGTCACTGCCGGCTTGCTGGATATATTACTTCTAGATTACTGTACAAGTCACTGCCGGCTTGCTGGATATATTACTTCTAGATTACTGTACAAGTCACTGCCGGCTTGCTGGATATATTACTTCTAGATTACTGTACAAGTCACTGCCGGCTTGCTGGATATATTACTTCTAGATTACTGTACAAGTCACTGCCGGCTTGCTGGCTATATTACTTCTAGATTACTATACAAGTCACTGCCGGCTTGCTGGATATATTACTTCTAGATTATTATACAAGTCACTGCCGGCGTGCTGGATATATTACTTCTAGATTACTATACAAGTCACTGCCGGCTTGCTGGATATATTACTTCTAGATTACTGTACAAGAAAAGAACACATTCTCAAACACTTCGTCCTAGCTACAGTTCAAGCTAACAACACTTTCAATGTGGGAGGGGACGGAATGGGTGGGTGGGGGGCTATGTGGTGTATAGGTTAGGTGCTCACCTCTTGTTACAAAGGTACTGGGTTCGCTCCTACGTGAAGCGATTGGGATATTTTCCCAGAGATCCCTGATCTCAGTGTAGGTGAAATCCAATTTCACAGTGATATCATCTATCGGAGATGGACGATAAAACGTAAGTCCCAAGTTAAAGTTAAACACGTTTATGAACAAGTAAAGAAATCGAGAAGAGCAGGCTGGAAAGTCGCTGCCCTGGCAAAATTTATTAGAGTAGATTAAAAATAAAATTCCTACAAAATATGTTCATCATTTCACGGGGAACCCTCGTCGATGCAACGATGCTCGTACACTGTCGTTGTGATCTTCCTGTGTAAGAAAGAGATCGGAGCACACATCTTTCCCACCGGTGCAATGATGTTGGTCCTATCGATCAATCAACCACTCAATTAATCAATCAATCGATCGATGGTTCAATGAATACAGTACGGGGATTTGTAACGCTTTTTCTGATTTTTATTTACTGTAACATTTGTTTTCATGGCCAATAATTACCACATCGCTAACTTATTTTGTCATGCTCTTCTTCATGCAGCCACATGCATTATACAGCCACAACAGTTTGACACTTCTACCACACAGTTTCCAACCCACGCAGTGTCTGACAACAGTTTGACATCTCTGCCACACAGTTCTCTTCCAACCCACACAGTATCTTGCATGTAAGAGCTTTGTTTAGATAAAACCAAACAACAATATTCCGTCTCAGAACAGTACACTGCAGGCGCAACCACCTCATGCACAGAATAAAGCATGCGTACACTGCAGGCGCAACCACTTCATGCACAGAATAAAGCATGCGTACACTGCAGGCGCAACCACTTCATGCACAGAATAAAGCATGCGTACACTGCACAGTGTGCATGTCAGACAGATGCACAGACTCCAGAGTACAACCTGAAGCTCTGCTTATCATAACTGGATCAACGGCACGAACATGGTCTCATGAACGAAGCTTACAATGCAAGCTATGGAGAATCCACAAACAACTCCAACTGACGTGCAACTTCATATGGACAACCTATCTCATAGTTTAGTCTGATCATGTGAAACCGATCGCCAAGAAGAAGAAGTAAAATCATTAACGAATTCAACATCTCACAGATATAGTTGATTTTCATCATAATATGTCATCTCATTAATAATGTTTCAGTGACGCTTTACTAGATAAAGACTGTTGTGTCGAAACGCTGTTATTATTTCGTTGCACTTTGTAAAAAGTGTATTGCCCCCTCTTAATCTTCTTCTTCATCTACTTCTTCTTGTTCTTCTTCTTCGTCTTATTCTTCTTCATCGACTTCTTCATCTTCTTCTTCTTCTATGATCCAGTGGTGGTACTTGGAGTCTTGCTTTTCGATGCAATACTATGTTGTGGTATCTGCATGTGTTTGTAAGTTATTCTCTTGTTCCGTATAATGTACTCCAATTTATCTGGCCTTGGAGAAAGAAGGATCTTCCCAACATCATCCAGCGCGTGGCACACGAAGAGGTGGATGTGAACGGTTTCATGTTGTTATTGGCGCTCTGGAGTATGTTATGTTTGAATTCTGTTTAAGTGAGAATTGAGTGATATATGTTGGGTTCGGAGTCTATAAATGATGCTCAGATCTTTCTTTGTACAATGGTTGATGTTGTAACTGGGGCTTGGGATAATGTTGTAACTGGGACTTGGAGTAATGTTGTAACTGGAGCTTGGGGTAATGTTGTAACTGGAGCTTGGGATAATGTTGTAACTGGGACTTGGAGTAATGTTGTAACTGGAGCTTGGGGTAATGTTGTAACTGGAGCTTGGAGTGATGTTGTAACTGGAGCTTGGAGTAATGTTGTAACCGGAGCTTGGAGTGATGTTGTAACTGGGGCTTGGAGTGATGTTGTAACTGGAGCTTGGAGTGATGTTGTAACTGGGGCTTGGAGTGATGTTGTAACTGGAGCTTGGAGTGATGTTGTAACTGGAGCTTGGAGTAATGTTGTAACCGGAGCTTGGAGTGATGTTGTAACTGGGGCTTGGGATAATGTTGTAACTGGGACTTGGAGTGATGTTGTAACTGGGGCTTGGGATAATGTTGTAACTGGGACTTGGAGTGATGTTGTAAATCGGGGGTTGAATTGATGTTGTAAGTGTAGATTGAGTTGATGTTGTAAATATGACTTAGGTTGATGTAGTAAATGATGGGTTAAATTGATGTTATAAATAGGTGTTGGGTTGATGTTGTAAATAGGTGTTGGGTTGATGTTGTAAATAGGTGTTGGGTTGATGTTGTAAATAGGTGTTGGGTTGATGTTGTAAATAGGTGTTGGGTTGATGTTGTAAATAGGTGTTGAGTTGGCTATGTGTCTGTAGTATATTACATTATATTTTCATTTTTTCGTGGGAACAATAATGCAAATATTTGTTACATTATAATGTTAATATTAAATTCTCATAACTCAAATTTGTCATTATTGTATTACTCTAATATAATATCATTATTTTATTACTCTAATATAATATCATTATTTTATTACTCTAATATAATATCATTATTTTATTACTTTAATATAATATCATTATTTTATTACTTTAATATAATATCATTATTTTATTACTTTAATATAATATCATTATTTTATTACTCTAATATAATATCATTATTTTATTACTTTAATATAATATCATTATTTTATTACTTTAATATAATAGCATTATTGTAGAAGAGAGAAACAAATATGATTATATAAAGAAATGTTTTATAAAGAAAAAAAATGGAATATATTTTAAAGTTTTTCTTACATATTCTTTCATTCATCCAAAAGCTTGTCGTGAGTAGATCTTTGCCACCATAATAATCCTTCAGAATTGATCACTCTAAATAGACCAGAACTAATAGGGGCAGACCAAGAAAAGATGGGTTGATAGAGTTAAAGACATCTTAAAACTCCACAATACCACAGCAAATCAAGCGACCGATCGTGCACTATCTTGGAAACCGATCATCAGTTAAACCTGCTACTTCTAACGGCAAAAAAGCAGAGAAGGGTAAAAGAAAGATTGGCCAGAACGTCCCGCTTCTATAGCCGTCTTGATCAAATCATCAGTCACATAGTGAATCCATCTTTTCCGTGGTCTTCTTCTTCTTCTTCTCCTCTTCAATTGGGATATATTTTCCGTTGTTATTATTTGTTATGCATGGAACTGTAGACTCTTTAAGCTGGAGCACGCTATTTCAACCTAAGGACGAGTCTTTTATTGTTATTATTTGTTATGCATGGGACTGTAACCTCTTTAAGCTGGAGCACGCTATTTCAACCTGAGGACGAGTCTTTTATTGTTTATATCATAGCGTATAGGCGAAAAAACGGGAAAAAATAAGAATTAACTGTTTTCGGATGCCTGTGTGGTGCCGGGGCACGCAAGGGAAGGAAAGAATAGTACCACTGCGAGCTACAAGGCATGTCGTAAGAGGCGACTGATGTAGGACCCACGGAAGTAAATAAGAAGCCTCGTAGAAATCGGATTTTCTGGGGTATTTGTAGGAGCATAACTGACATAACGTATAATCGCTCCTAGGCTTAGATCACATACAAATGCCACAGAGTGGTTAACAATTGGTCAATATGGAGCATTAGAAGAAGAAGAATACTTTCAGAGAATTGAAGATAATTCATCTTTTCCCAATAATGATCCCTTCTGTTTTTTTATACATGTCTAAAATACCTCTATTTTCTCATTCTGTATTGTAGAATCAGAAAGTTTATTTTACCACGAGTTCCTTCTATACAGACATATTCTGACCTACAAGATGTTGAATCGATCAAGCGATTTAAACAGTTTGGGGTTACCCGTTGTACAAGTAGAACTGGATACCTGAGGGCAGAGTGAGAGGCGTGTTCAATCAGCGAGCCACAGGAATCATCAGTATGCATACTCTTTGATATCTGTTGGGGAGACTGAGCATCTATGGGTCTGCCGGAGTGCAGTGACGTCAGTTTAGTAACCAATAACCAAACTGACCTACATGAAAGTTATATAATAATGACGTTTGTGATCAAACCCATGGTTCTGTTTTCTGAAATACAATATGTTTCTTTTATAGTTAAAAAAAAATTATTCTCGAAGCTACGAAAAGTTATAAAGAAAACTAAGAGTCCACAACATCAGCATAAGAAAGAAAGTTGGCACAGAACCTTGCTTGAATTACATTGAGAAACAAAGAATAAACTGTGGTTTAGTCATTTATTAAAATTGCCACGAAACTTCACTGTATAAGGAGTCTGTGTACAACAGAACATCAAGATTGCCACGAAACTTCACTGTATAAGGAGTCTGTGTACAACAGACCATCAAGATTGCCACGAAACTTCACTGTATAAGGAGTCTGTGTACAACAGACCATCAAGATTGCCACGAAACTTCACTGTATAAGGAGTATGTGTACAACAGAACATCAAGATTGCCACGAAACTTCACTGTATAAGGAGTCTGTGTACAACAGACCATCAAGATTGCCACGAAACTTCACTGTATAAGGAGTCTGTGTACAACAGAACATCAAGATTGCCACGAAACTTCACTGTATAAGGAGTCTGTGTACAACAGAACATCAAGATTGCCACGAAACTTCACTGTATAAGGAGTATGTGTACAACAGACCATCAAGATTGCCACGAAACTTCACTGTATAAGGAGTCTGTGTACAACAGAACATCAAGATTGCCACGAAACTTCACTGTATAAGGAGTCTGTGTACAACAGAACATCAAGATTGCCACGAAACTTCACTGTATAAGGAGTCTGTGTACAACAGAACATCAAGAAAGAAGGTAAGAGGACGAGGACGAAAATTATGAATAGATGGCTTATCAGATTCCAGTCAAAAAGAACAAATAACTAGTCCCCAAGCCACTAGAGCAGCGCAAAACAGAAAAACATAAAACATCAACGCTTGGCAACAACCCGGTAACAGTGTGACGACACTTGGCAACAACCCGGTAACAGTGTGACGACACTTGGCAACAACCCGGTAACAGTGTGACGACACTTGGCAACAACCCAGTAACAGTGTGACGACACTTGGCAACAACCCGGTAACAGCGTGACGACAAAATAAGAAGAGAATAATTGCTATATAAAAAAAAGTTGGGATTCGTCCTCTTTCCGCAAATCACGAGAAAAAAAATCCCTGCTAATGATTATGGGTGTTTTCTTACTGGATACGCCCCTGAAAGTTGTAATTATATATCTAATGTTAATGTTGTACATTATGTTATTGTTATAATTCTGTAACTGTATATGTTTAAAGGTCATCCTGGGCTGTGTGCTTGTCCTGGGACAGTCATCAGTCTTGGAGTGTTACATTTATATTCAATATTTGGGTTGATTGCGTTCATATGGTGGTGGATGCGTGAGATGGACACCATAATCTCCAGTGGTAGCTTCAAATAAATAAAACAATATGTATGTACTCACAGTAACAAGTACATATATGTGTAGATACATTAAGATATAATTAGTTAACACATTATAATTTATACGTATACATTATATATATACAGGGTGGGCCAAAAAAAATGAGAACATCGCGTAACATACTCGTTATTTAGAAATGTTATTTAATTTAATTATATTGTTTCATGCAATTTTGTTTGCCAAGTATTTAGATAATCAGAAATCATGTTCAATTTTTCTAAGCATCGACGTCACTCATTTAATCAGAATACGGTCTTCCACAGTAATTTTTGTCATTCTTGGTGACAAATTTAAATCTGCAGATGTAAACAATTGACATATTAAAAATCAAAGATTGTGCCCGGAAATTGTGGAAATAAAAACATCATAAAGTTATATAGGTAAGTAAATGAGTAAACAATTGAAGTTATTATGGAGACAGTTAAAACAATTTTGATATAATTATATTACTTTTTACGCGATGTTCTCATTTTGTTTGGCCCACCCTGTATATATATTAGCAGTTCTACCCATTCTCCGCACGGGGAATTGAATTTATTCAGAGTCAGTTCTATCGTTGCAAATGAAATTTCTGTAGTTCTCATAATTTGACACGATCTGCCTGACAATTTCATTGCCAACACAAACATATTAAATAGGCATGCTCTGTCACCCATATAATACAAAAATCGGCTGCTTTTTCATTAATAACAATATGTTTTCTCATTAAACAAACTAATGTTTTGAACAGCCTAAACTAAAGATTGTCAAATGGGAATGCTTCAATACCTACAATTGACAAATTCATAAAATACTACAACAGTACTCCAGATCAAACTTACATTAGACATTTGACAGGTACAACATCAAATATATTGACAGGTACGTATTTGACTGGTGTAAGTATCATGGGACTTGAAAGTAATAACATGACCGCTGTATGTATCACATGACCGGAACGTTAAAACATGGATACACGTATTTGGCGATTTCTGTACATGACCATTTGCGTTAAGTTAATTATGCCCGCCTGTCCAGCGTGTTCGTAGAGCGTTGGACGACGGGTGACAAGCCACATGTGAGTGCCGTTAAATTCTGTGTGCAAGCAGAAAGTTCTCCAGATTTACAGTGTTCATGGCACCGAACCGAAGGGTTACGATGTCCATGGCACCGAGTCGAAGAGCTGAGAGCTCAAATGCTTCTGGATAGAAACGAACAAATAGTCCAGATTTATAATTTTTACATATTCCCATCTATGAAAGCTACCCTCTTGCCAAATTTCAAATCCGTAGGATGTCCATATATCTTCAAACAAGTGGGACAGATATATATACAATTCCATTCATCTTTGTCTTATTTATATATAGACGTATGTGCTCGTGCAAACAAGTGGGACAGATATATATACAATTCCATTCATCTTTGTCTTATTTATATATCGATGTATGTGCTCGTGCGTTCGTCTACCTGCCTGTGTGCATAGCGACACTAATATTTACCTGGCGATAGATTTACAAAAATATTTACCTAGCGACAAAGTTACACTAATATTTACCTGGCGATATAGTTACGATTGGCTGTGGAGTAACTGGTGTCTGATATCGAACTACTGTTTCAATTTCTCTGCGTCTGCGTCTTTGTATGAAGTATGCAACAATACAGAACAAGATGATAAAACTAATGGTCACGGGGACGATGAAGGCTGCACCTGTGTAGCTAGACACAAAACATATGACGATGTTATCGTTTGCATTATTAACTCTTGGTATCAATCAAATGATATATGAATGCCGGCGAAGGCGATCATGTATCCGCACAACTCTCTCTTCTTGGTGCAGTTAATCAGTTCTGACGTCGATCTTTTGTCGAACCACAATATCAGACCTCCCGCAATGTGCGTGGAATTTTTCCCGACCGCGACGGCTCTCAGGTCGACCCAGCCTCAACTGGGTACCAGACATGCTCTGGGAAAGTAAAGGCGGCCGGCGTGATGCTGACCACATCACCCATCGTGTGCCGACGGTCAATGAAAATACAGGCCTAACACTGTATTGACCTATATACCACGAGGTATAAAGGGTTCCTTTACTTTTTTACAATATCAGACCAACCCACATCTTCTCCCTCTGTCTTCCACGATCTCTCCTTCCCTGAATTTTACCTGTAGTCACCAAATGTTCTAAACCTTCTCTTTGCATTGCATGCCCTAAGAACCTTGATTGATTCTTATTCTTTTGATAAGGTTTCTTTGTGTGCAGACCTGATTTAAAACCTTCACATTTGTTTTCTTCGCTGTCCATAGAATTATCAGTATTATTCTGTAAAACCACATCTCTGTGGCTTCCAATAATCTTATTGATTGTTTGTTCATTTTCCATTATACGCGGTCGTACATACGTCATCATCATCAAACAGCTTGTCCTGAGCAGAACTTTGCCACCCTAACAGTCCTCCGGAACTTCTGTCTCTCATAGGCCAGATGTCCTGCCTCTGCAGCCGTCATGTTCAAACCATCAGTTACATCCTGAATCCATCTTCTCCGTGATCTTCCTCTTCTTCTCTTTGCTGGTATGCCTCCTTCTATGATGGTCTTCTCAGCTCTTTGTCTTTTATGTATCCAAAATATCTCAATTTTCTCTTTCGTATTTGTAGCATCAGCCAGTTTTCTTTGATTTTGAGTTCTTTCTGAAAAAGACCATAAGTATTGGTTCAATATAGCACTGGATTGCTCGTTTTCGCAGTGGTGTCATTGGTAGTGAATTCATGCATAGTGTCATTGGTAGTGAATTCATGCATAGTGTGTTTTATCTCTTAGTATAGGTTTATTCTTCTCCAACTTCTGTGATCAACGTCTGCTATACGATTACTCCGGTATGTGTCATAAACAGGGTGGTACGCTTGAGGTCTTCACCGGTCCTCTATAATTTGTTTTGTAGTGTTGTTTCTGTTGGCCAGATGTTCATTCTCACACTACTTAGGCTGTATTTTAATATTGCTATACGAAGAAACTTGTATTAGTTTTGTTTACAACAAACTGCATTACAAAGTTTTATTCTGAAAAACCTGGTTTCAATGTGGGAAAAACCTGGTTTCAATGTGGGAAAAACCTGGTTTCAATGTGTGAAAAACCTGGTTTCAATGTGTGAAAAACATGGTTTCAATGTGTGAAAAACATGGTTTCAATGTGTGAAAAACCTGGTTTCAATGTGTGAAAAACATGGTTTCAATGTGTGAAAAACCTGGTTTCAATGTGTGAAAAACATGGTTTCAATGTGTGAAAAACATGGTTTCAATGTGTGAAAAACCTGGTTTCAATGTGTGAAAAACATGGTTTCAATGTGTGAAAAACCTGGTTTCAATGTGTGAAAAACATGGTTTCAATGTGTGAAAAACCTGGTTTCAATGTGTGAAAAACCTGGTTTCAATGTGTGAAAAACCTGGTTTCAATGTGTGAAAAACCTGGTTTCAATGTGTGAAAAACCTGGTTTCAATGTGTGAAAAACCTGGTTTCAATGTGTGAAAAACCTGGTTTCAATGTGTGAAAAACCTGGTTTCAATGTGTGAAAAACATGGTTTCAATGTGTGAAAAACCTGGTTTCAATGTGTGAAAAACATGGTTTCAATGTGTGAAAAACCTGGTTTCAATGTGTGAAAAACCTGGTTTCAATGTGTGAAAAACATGGTTTCAATGTGTGAAAAACATGGTTTCAATGTGTGAAAAACATGGTTTCAATGTGTGAAAAACCTGGTTTCAATGTGTGAAAAACCTGGTTTCAATGTGTGAAAAACATGGTTTCAATGTGTGAAAAACATGGTTTCAATGTGTATATACTTAGAGTTAATGAGTTTTGCCGTAATGGATTTTATTACATTTTATATAGAAAAAAAATGCCGGACTCGCAAGGAGCAAAGAATAGTAAGACTGCGACCTACAAGGCATGTCGTTTGAGGCGACTGAGGTAGGGGCCTAGGAAGCTACCTAGTAAATAAAAATATTGCAGAAATCTGAGATGCTGGCCTACTTATATTCGCATAACTGGCACAAGGTACAATCGCTCTTAGACTCAGATCACATATAGATCATAAAGAGTGTTTTAACAAGTGGGAAATATGGAGCGTTGGAAGAAATAGAAGAATTCTATTTTTGTTCATTTCAAACTAAAAAAGAGTTCTCTTACGTGTTCATATGACCTATACTTTATCGTTCGTCTCCTATAGGACTAGAATCTCTACCTCACCTACACAGAGACTATCCAGATCGTTCCATGCGGAAAACGAACTGAGTATCTGTGAAGTTAGATGCAAGCACCATACTTCCATGCCACATAGATCAACGTTCATTTTTTGGAATACTTACACTGGAGCGCTGCAACAAGGGTTCTCAAATTTGTAACAGCAACCCCACGAACAATAAACAGATGTATAAGGAAATGACGAGACGCAGTAGTCACATGTGACACCTGTTGGTAATGGAAACAATAAGAGGACTGAAATCAAGATTTATGCAAGAAAATATAATTAATATTAATAACATATAATATAACGCAAGCAAGGAAATAATAGTAAAACTTCTAAGAAACACACATTTTTTTGTATGTGGCTTGTGCGTATGTCTTCCCCATGAGGTCATTACTTTGGAACGGTGGGGCCATATAGGCCGGACAGGTCATTACAAAAGGACCAGACTAATTATGACTTCCTGGTCCACCATGTTGTGGGTTTGACGTGATACTAACAATAATAATAATAATTCCTTTCGTACCGTTATATGTTACATAGGGCCTGCAAGTAATTTCTCCATACCACTCAATCTCCTCCATGGAACTGAGACCGATATTTCCTACCTCTCTTAGCAAAGTTTATTTCATGGTCTCCTGAGGTGGTCCGATACGAACAATCACAGTCTGTAAAAACCTATATGCCAACGAGGCAGAAATGAAGATTTCTTCCCTACAAATCACCTGCGAAAGATCTTACGTGTGTTCTGGCCAAATGCTATCTCTAACCAAGCAATAACTGCTTAAACCGTGGTCAACAAGAGAATATGAGTACCATCACCCAGAAGAGACGCTGGAGATGGATTGGACATGTGATACGCATGGATACTAACCGTGTCATGAAAACTGCAATGCGATGTAATCAGAGGGTAAACCAAAACATGGAATACTGAAAAATGACTTGGAGGAGAATGGTAGAACAAAATCTTAAAGAGATGAATCACAGCTTGAACAGAAGACAGAGGAGGAAAACAAAGAAGAATTGTTTGCATTTGTTGCAGACTTGAGCGGCAATGGAGTTACAAGTTAGAGAGTGTGAGAGAGAAAGAGAGAGAGAGAGAGATGTATACATGCAAATTGTGGACAATTACATAAGTATTCAATGGAGAAAATCAAAATTTTTCAAACAAAGTGAAAAATTCTTGGAATGGTCAGGGAAAAAAAAGAGTAGGAATAAGATAGAGGACATGGACTTTGAGAAACATTGTTTCATTAAGAATATGTCACTGAACATGAACTATTTTTGTCATTAAAAGTCACAGTGGTTTAGAGAGAGCTAACACAGGATTCGAACCACAAATCTTGATTTCTTACAGCACACATTGCCTAGCTCTACTATACGAGCATTTGTGAGAACACAACCAGCTAGCTATTTAAAAAAAATAGCTTTACTGAGGAGTGTCTTTCATAAACGTTTCGGCTGTTAAACACAGAATAATCAGGTCAGATTCAATCGAACAGTGTTTGCACAAACACTTGCGATAAGATTATTATACTTGTATATTTAAGACTTGACACTTTTTTCATAAATATAACAAAAGCTTATCATCAATATAAGAAAGAGACAATCATCATTTTTCGGACATGTGATAAGGAGATGAGATTTAGAAGACATTGTAACAACTGGTAAAATCGAGGGTAGACGATACAGAGGAAGACAGAGAGAAAAATTGTTTGGATAGCCTGACTTCATGGCATGGTAGAGCGTCAATATCTGAGTTGATAGCAAACACCAAAGACAGAGATTTGTGGAGATCCATGATCGTCTACGCCAGCCGGAGCGACACTTGATGATGATGATTTAAGACAAAAGAACAGTATACATACATACAGGTGTAAAATACAATATACATACATGCATACATACAGGTGTACACATAATATATGCATGCATGCATACATACATACAGGTGTACACATACAACATGCATACATACATACAGGTTTACACATACAATATGCATACATACATACAGGTGTACACATACAACATGCATACATACATACAGGTGTACACATAATATATGCATGCATACATACAGGTGTACACATAATATATGCATGCATACATACAGGTGTACACATACAATATACATACATACATACAGGTGTACACATACAACATGCATACATACATACAGGTGTACACATCATATATGCATGCATACATACAGGTGTACACATACAATATACATACATACATACATACATACATACAGGTGTACACATACAATATACATACATACATATAGGTGTACACATAATATACGCATACATGCATACATACAGGTGTACACATACAATATACATGCATACATACATACAGGTGTACACATAATATATGCACACATCATTCATAGTAGCTTCAGGTTTTTGTATAATGAGAATAAGTAATGAGAATAAGTAATGAGAATAAGTAATGAGAATAAGTAATGAGAATAAGTAATGAGAATAAGTAATGAGAATAAGAGCTTTCTTTAAGAACCCTAGGGGAAGCAACGGATTTTTTTTCCAGATATCCCTAGGATTGTTGCCGGATTTACGGTGTTCGTGCTTTGTGCAACACTCTCCGTAGTTGGAAAGCCATTTCTGCGAAAAGAAATCATGTCATATTGGGAAAACCCAGTGCAGTAAAGTCAATCATTCGTCTTTAGATTCTCTTCTGTATACAAGTTCTTGGTAAAGATCAAACAAATCACAAAGAATGATTTCTTCTACGTTCTCACTAGATTGAGATTTCGGATTCTCTAATAAAAGCAGCCGTCTGCCTCAGATTATCAGCCACGCCAAACAATTTGTCTTGAACGCTGGTGTAAGTGGGTCACCTCTTTCTTCTCAAGTCTGCATACTGGGGGCAGTTCTATGGGATATAATTCCTATGATTTCTGCTTCACCGTTTGCGCCGACCTCTTCTCGCAGTAAGTTTTGGCCACCCTTGTGATGGTAGGTCTGACATTCTTACTACGTGGCTAAATCTCCGAGGCAGATTGGCGACCGTATAATCCGTTATCCCATTCCTCATTGTGACGGGTCGTTGCACCATGTTAAGCGCCTTACGGCCTGCTATATCCGTTTTCTGCAAGCATTTGTTTCGGGTTAGCATTCCCTATCGGACACGTGCATCCGATTTCAACCAAACCTCCTCAGTCGCCTCTACGACATGCGTGGCAGGTAACAGTGGTTCTATTCTTTACACCCCAAATTTGGGCCCCGGTAACCAGTCCGGCGATAAAGAGTGATTAAAATTGGTGGTAAAGAACGAACGCAAAGAAGAATAAGAAAAGTGCGTCATTGCTTAATACGAGACAACATGTCAACAAGATATAGCTGTAATAGAACAATGCACAAATATTCAACATGATTATGTAGCATGCAGGAGAATTATTGTTTCGAGACTGATATTTTTTCCAACTGGTTTTAATTAGAACGACGTTCTCAAAATAGACATGCTAGTCCAAGTGTGAAGGCTTGACTTCACTGCAGCAGGTTTCCCCATATGCCATCTGCCTAGAGCACTACACACAGCACTCCCTAGCTACAGCAATAGACCTTTAAGCATCTCATGAACAAATAGCACAGACATCTGCCTAGAGCACTACACACAGCACTCCCTAGCTACAGCAATAGACCTTTAAGCATCTCATCAACAAATAGCACAGACATCTGCCTAGAGCACTACACACAGCACTCCCTAGCTACAGCAATAGACCTTTAAGCATCTCATCAACAAATAGCACAGACATCTGCCTAGAGCACTACACACAGCACTCCCTAGCTACAGCAATAGACCTTTAAGCATCTCATGAACAAATAGCACAGACATCTGCCTAGAGCACTACACACAGCACTCCCTAGCTACAGCAGTAGTCCTTTAAGCATCTCATGAACAAATAGCACAGACATCTGCCTAGAGCACTACACACAGCACTCCCTAGCTACAGCAATAGACCTTTAAGCATCTCATGAACAAATAGCACAGACATCTACCTAGAGCACTACACACAGCACTCCCTAGCTACAGCAATAGACCTTTAAGCATCTCATGAACAAATAGCACATTTGAATCGGTCCGGATTCTAACCCACAATCTCCAGAATCACAGGTAAACGTCATAACCTCTTTGCCATAGAGATAACCATACATTCAGACTTTCAAATCTTCTCATAACCCCTTTGCCATAGAGATAACCATACATTCAGATATTCAAATCTTCTCATAACCTCTTTGCCATAGAGATAACCATAAATTCAGACTTTCAAATCTTCTCATAACCTCTTTGCCATAGAGTTAACTATACATTCAGACTTTCAAATCTTCTCATAACCTCTTTGCCATAGAGATAACCATAAATTCAGACTTTCAAATCTTCTCATAACCTCTTTGCCATAGAGTTAACCATACATTCAGACTTTCTAATCTTCTCATAACCCCTTTGCCATAGAGATAACCATACATTCAGACTTTCAAATCTTCTCATAACCCCTTTGCCATAGAGATAACCATAAATTCAGACTTTCAAGTCTTCTCATAACCTCTTTGCCATAGAGATAACCATAAATTCAGACTTTCAAGTCTTCTCATAACCTCTTTGCCATAGAGATAACCATACATTCAGACTTTCAAATCTTCTCATAACCTCTTTGCCATAGAGATAACCATACATTCAGACTTTCAAATCTTCTCATAACCACTTTGCCATAGAGATAACCATACATTCAGACTTTCAAATCTTCTCATAACCCCTTTGCCATAGAGATAACCATACATTCAGACTTTCAAATCTTCTCATAACCTCTTTGCCATAGAGATAACCATACATTCAGACTTTCAAATCTTCTCATAACCTCTTTGCCATAGAGATAACCATACATTCAGACTTTCAAATCTTCTCATAACCTCTTTGCCATAGAGATAACCATACATTCAGACTTTCAAATCTTCTCATAACCTCTTTGCCATAGAGATAACCATACATTCAGACTTTCAAATCTTCTCATAACCTCTTTGCCATAGAGATAACCATACATTCAGATTTTCAAATCTTCTTCTGCTTCTTCTTCTTCCAACGCTCCATATCGAACACTTGTTAAACCACTCTTTGTGATTTTATGTGATCTGAGCCTAAGAGCGGTTGTATGTTGTGCCAGTTATGTGCCTACAAGTAGGCTAGCACATCCGATTTCTGCGATGCTTTTTATTTACTAGGGTAGCTTTCCTAGGCCACTACCTCAGTCGCCTCTTACGACATGTCTTGTAGGTCACAGTGTTACTATTCTTTGCTCCCCTTGCGAGCACCGTAAACACACGAGTGAGCGTTTTAAATATCAAGTCAGTAATTCTGTCAACCAGGATATGCTAGAAAGATACTACCAGTCAGTAATTCTGTCAACCGGGATATGCTAGAAAGATACTACCAGTCAGTAATTCTGTCAAAGGGATATGCTAGAAAGATACTACCAGTCAGTAATTCTGTCAACCGGGATATGCTAGAAAGATACTACCAGTCAGTAATTCTGTCAACCGGGATATGCTAGAAATATACTACCAGTCAGTAATTCTGTCAACCGGGATATGCTAGAAAGATACTACCAGTCAGTAATTCTGCCAAAGGGATATGCCACAAAGATACTACTGAATAACGAACTAGCTACACTTGTTTTCTGTCTCAACAAACACTTATATAAACTAGAACTAAGTCAAACAGCTTTCTGCCAGTGTCAGCAGGCGGAACAGACACCGAAGTATGTCCTGCAAGACTCATCTCCTGGGTGAACTAAGAAGCAACATGTGGCCACACCCAGTCGACCTAAAAACTAAACTTTGGGGGAACCTAACAGACTTGAAACTGACTGCCCAGTTTGTGGTCCACATTAAATTAAGCGCATGACTAGAGATCGCTGAAGAAGAAGAAGAATATATTTCTGAGAGTGTGTGTAAACATAACCTCCCTGCCTCAGATGAAAACTCTAATTGTATGCAGTGACATTTTCTCATTATTTTCAGCCCACTTGAACATAATTCTACAATAATCATTCTTGGTCGAATTCTTTTGTATTCTATTTCTTCTTTGTTCGTTCTAGACTATGAACTTTTTGTTCATTTGTTTGTTGTTTCACTGCATGTAATTACATTATGCTTTGTTGGTTGACACCCGTAACAATACACAAGCTATCAGTTGCAATAAGAAAGGGAGCGCCGTAGTAAAATAGGGAATGTTAACGTGTTGTATGCCCGCCTGCCCATCGTGTTCGTAGCGCGTTGAAAGACGGGTGACAAGCTCCATGTGAGTGCGGGTTCAACTCCGCGGCTGGCAGAAAAGCTACGGGTTCTCCAGATTACGGTGTTCGTGGCACCAAACCGTAGGGTTACGATGTCCATGGCACCGTGCCGAAGAGCTTAAAGAGCATCAATTGCTTCTGGATGAGAAAACAATAACATGTTGTATTGAACCAGTCTAAACACGAAGGATTAACTTCAATGGACTGGGTTTTGCTATATGCCTCCATTCATGTTCACAGAAATTGCCTGCCAACTATCGATAGTATTGTACAAGACATGAATTCCCTAGCTCCCGCAACAATGCTAGGAAACTTTGGAAAAAAATGAACGTTGGAACAGAACCGCGCGCTTTGGATTCACACCCACAACCATTATGAAGATGAACTCGATCAAAAGCATGCAATCACCAGATGTGATGTCCTACAGGTCTGTAGACTCCTAAGTGGTACAACGAAATCACCCTCAAATGCGCAAACCACATACAAACCACATACAAACCACATACAAACCACATACGACCACATAAAAAAGACAAGAGTGGCTTAACAAGTTTAGAACAGAGGAGGAAAAAGTAGAAGAAGAAGAATGCACGACATTTGAAACACAAGACATCCCGTTAAACCACTTATCAACAGTGAGCTCCACCTATGCTGATGTGTGCATGTAAAACAAGGTAACCCGTTAAACCACTTATCAACAGTGAGCTCCACCTATGCTGATGTGTGCATGTAAAACAAGGTAACCAGTTAAACCACTTATCAACAGTGAGCTCCACCTATGCTGATGTGTGCATGTAAAACAAGGTAACCAGTTAAACCACTTATCAACAGTGAGCTCCACCTATGCTGATGTGTGCATGTAAAACATGGTAACCAGTTAAACCACTTATCAACAGTGAGCTCCACCTATGCTGATGTGTGCATGTAAAACAAGGTAACCCGTTAAACCACTTATCAACAGTGAGCTCCACCTATGCTGATGTGTGCATGTAAAACAAGGTAACCCGTTAAAACACTTATCAACAGTGAGCTCCACCTATGCTGATGTGTGCATGTAAAACAAGGTAACCAGTTAAACCACTTATCAACAGTGAGCTCCACCTATGCTGATGTGTGCATGTAAAACAAGGTAACCCGTTAAACCACTTATCAACAGTGAGCTCCACCTATGCTGATGTGTGCATGTAAAACAAGGTAACCCGTTAAACCACTTATCAACAGTGAGCTCCACCTATGCTGATGTGTGCATGTAAAACATGGTAACCCGTTAAACCACTTATCAACAGTGAGCTCCACCTATGCTGATGTGTGCATGTAAAACAAGGTAACCCGTTAAACCACTTATCAACAGTGAGCTCCACCTATGCTGATGTGTGCATGTAAAACATGGTAACCCGTTAAACCACTTATCAACAGTGAGCTCCACCTATGCTGATGTGTGCATGTAAAACAAGGTAACCCGTTAAACCACTTATCAACAGTGAGCTCCACCTATGCTGATGTGTGCATGTAAAACAAGGTAACCCGTTAAACCACTTATCAACAGTGAGCTCCACCTATGCTGATGTGTGCATGTAAAACATGGACAATAAGTAGACAATCTAAAATATATCTAAATGCAATGAAGCTATGATTTCTTAGAAACACACAAAGTATACAATGAACAAAGTATACAATGAACAAAGTATACAATGAACAAAGTATACAATGAACAAAGTATACAATGAACAAAGTATACAATGAGAAAGTATACAATGAACAAAGTATACAATGAACAAAGTATACAACGAACAAACTAAATAAAAGAATGAGAAAGTTCTTCAAGAAACAAATGAAACAACACATTTGATTAGAGAAATTAGATAGAAATTGTCCAGATTTTATGGTCACGTTATGGAGTGAAATACAATTTAATACTTGCTGACAAATGGCAAACTGAATGGGAAAATGTCAAGGGGTTAGAAGCAAAGAAATAAATACGTGGATGACAACCACATGGTATGGTTGAGGCAAGAAAACAGACTCTGGTGATTGTGCGAGATGGCTAACTATGACCACCGACGCCGCTTATCGGCATGGTACATTATATATATCAGGTGGGCCAAAAAAATGAGAACATCGCTAGCATACGCGTTATTTAGAAATGTTATTTTATTTAATTATATTGTTTCATGTAATTTTGTTTGCCAAGTATTTAGATAATCAGAAATCATGTTCAATTTTTCTAAGCACCGACGCCACTCATTTAATCAGAATACGGTCTTCCACAGTAATTTTTGTCTTTCTTGGTGACAAATTTAAACCTGCAGATGTAAACAATTGACATATTAAAAATCAAAGATTGTGCCCGGAAATTGTCGAAATAAAAACATCATAAAGTTATATAGGTAAGTAAATGAGTAAACAATTGAAGCTATTATGGAGACAGTTTAAACAATTTTGATGTAATTATATTACTTTTCTACGCGATGTTCTCATTTTTTGGCCCACCCTGTATATATATTAGTTATTGGTTATTAAACTGACGTCATTGTATTTCGGGCAGACCCATAGGTGCTCAGTCTTCCCAACAGATATCGAAGAGTATGCATACTGATGGTTCCCAGAGCTCGCTGATTAAACACATTCTTCACTCTGCCCCTTAGACATCCAGTTCTACTTGTACAACGGGAGACAGTCGCGAAGAGACCGAAAAACATCCCCTTATCCATCTTCAACTCCCCAACAATCGATGCTTTTGATGCAAGTCTTTCCGCTCTCTCATTACCGCAAACACCCGCATGCACAGGTCAGTAGATCCACGCAAGCCTCTGGAGGTTAGAAACTTCCTTAAACGACATCCACTTATACCGAAACCTACCTTTCTAGATCTTGTGAAGCATCGACTGAGAGTCAGATACAACAACGGCCCCAGTATATGAAGTCCCGAAGAGCCAATGGAGGGCAGCCGTAACGATTATATATATATATATATATATATATATATATATATAATATGTGACATCTTTAGTTCTTACGAAACAGACGAACGTTTAAAAAAATAACCAGCTAGTTCTTGAAAAAATAAGCTTCAGTAAGTCATTCATTTTATAAACAGCGTCGACTATAGAACACAGTATTTTCAGGTCAGATTCAATCGAACCGTGTTTGATTTCAACTTTGACTTTACTTAACAATACTTCTTCCTTCCTTTCGTTCGCTTGAAATATTGTTATATATTCAACGTTGTCTCGCGTATAAACTTCACTGTATTTTATAGCTCACATAGAGCTCCGTGTAGTTTTCTGTCCAGTGTTGTTTCGTTAGGCCGGTGAGTTTGCCTAAGTATATCATATTCGGGGCAGTCTTGAAGTATGTGCTCTGTAGTCTGATGTACCTGTGCATATGTACACATGGCTGAATTGCTGAATTTTGTATACATGTGGCTGCGGAGTCGATTGTGTCCTGTTCTAAGGCGCAGAATGACAACTTGTTCTAATCTGCTCATATTATAGCAGGCGTCTTGTGTTAGTTTTTGACAATATTTCTGAAATCTTTTGTTGCTTTGTGAAGACTGTATACTACTCAGCCTCTTCACATCCATTTCTTGACTGCTTCTTTCAGATTGTCTTGGTTATTCTAAAACTATACAACTTATGCGGACAATGAATGTCAAGCCCATCAAATATTTCTTTTTGTATCCTCTTCTCTTCCCTTTTGACACATACAACATCTACAAACAGTTTCCAATGTTACCGTTCTGTCAACTTTCTACTAATTGTTTCTCTCTTCAGTTCCCAATCTTTCAACTCTTTTTTCACTGTTCTTTTCCTTGTTTCCTTTGGAAGTTAAGTCATTGTCTATTGAAGAACTGTCCTAATCATTAACCATACCGACATACGGCATACATGGTCAATCTACCTCCATCTTCATCTTTTAGTAAAGGTCTCCAGTGATGTACATTTTGTTCGTTTGAAAAGCTCCTCGTTTAATCTCGTATTTGGTCAGTAAATATGCTGCTTTTTTCTGAAGATTTATTTTAGTCGGTATCCAACTTGTGTGATTTTGTGGCCCCTTTGCCATTTTTCTAATACTTACTGGTTACAAAAATAAAAATAGTTTTTAAAAAGTTGCCAATAAATATTTGCTGACCAGCAATGGCGGAATGGGGGACGGCCATTCAGAATCAGGACTGCTTGATTCTGGACACGACTTTGCTAGCGCATTTCCAACATGCTTGCTCGGGTATTTTCCGGTTATTGAGTTGGTGCTTGAACAACACTGTGAGCTATGAATGTTACGTGGAATGCTTTTTGTCGTATCAACCGTGCGTTTGTTGTGGGCATTCAGAAAATGGCGGACAGCAGTTATGACGGACCGACTCAATCTGTCGTATGCAGTGATATTGCGTGTGCAGAAAGCTGGATTTTGTCGTGATTGATGTTCCCTTCGACATAATTAATTCGCTCAGGAGACAGTTGTTAGCATATCGTGTGATTTTCGTTGGCACAGAAACGGAGCAATTATGGGTGACCCGTTGCAGTGAAGTTGGAACCGTACATATGAACTAGGAAAATATGAACTATGAACTAGCCAATAATTACAAAATAAAACAATCTTGAACAACCTTACCGTGTATACACAAAGAAATGAGAAAAGTAGAAAGTAAAATCGCCATTTAAAACTTGTCACCGATTTCTTTCAACCAACAAATGATCCCGGTGTGTCACCTACTTGCTGTTCTAATATTGTCTTGTTGGACAACTTATCTAGTTATTCATTAACAGCTGCGTGTATAAGACATTACACCTCGCCCACAACACGCTCTCTCCAACTTATAGAAGCATTATATCCATTGTCTTTTGTTGACAAACAGGATGTCTTCATGACTAAAGGTAACTGTCTAGGTACCGCAACAATATCTGAGTGGGCTCATAACAAAGAAATTGTTGTCTGTATGGTACAATATCGTCACACATTATTCTGGTGCTATATCTTCGTCTCTTAATGCACATTTTGGTGCTACATCTTCGTCTCTTAATGCACATTTTGGTGCTATATCTTCGTCTCTTAATGCACATTTTGGTGCTATATCTTCGTCTCTTAATGCACATTGTGGTGCTATATCTTCGTCTCTTAATGCACAGTGTAGTGATCTATCTTTATATCTTATCGCACATTATTGTGATGCTATATCTTCTTGTTTGAATGCACATTATGGTGTTGCTATATCTTCCTATCTTAATGCACATTATGGTGTTGCTATATCTTCCTATCTTAATGCACATTATGGTGTTGCTATATCTTCCTATCTTAATGCACATTATGGTGTTGTTATATCTTCCTGTCTTATCGTACATTATGGTGTTGCTATATCTTCCTATCTTAATACACATTATGGTGTTGCTATATCTTCGTGTCTTAATGTACATTATGGTGTTGCTATATCTTCCTGTCTTAATGCACATTATGGTGTTGCTATATCTTCGTGTCTTAATGTACATTATAGTGATGCTATATCTTCCTGTCTTATCGTACATTATGGTGTTGCTATATCTTCGTGTCTTAATACACATTATGGTGTTGCTATATCTTCGTGTCTTAATGTACATTATGGTGTTGCTATATCTTCCTGTCTTAATGCACATTATGGTGTTGCTATATCTTCGTGTCTTATTGTACATTATAGTGATGCTATATCTTCCTGTCTTATCGTACATTATGGTGTTGCTATATCTTCCTGTCTTAATGTACATTATGGTGTTGCTATATCTTCCTATCTTAATACACATTATGGTGTTGCTATATCTTCCTGTCTTAATGTACATTATGGTGTTGCTATATCTTCCTGTCTTATCGTACATTATAGTGATGCTATATCTTCGTGTCTTAATGTACATTATGGTGTTGCTATATCTTCGTGTCTTAATGTACATTATGGTGTTGCTATATCTTCCTGTCTTAATGTACATTATAGTGTTGCTATATCTTCGTGTCTTAATGTACATTATAGTGTTGCTATATCTTCCTGTCTTAATGTACATTATAGTGTTGCTATATCTTCCTGTCTTAATGTACATTATGGTGTTGCTATATCTTCCTGTCTTAATGTACATTATAGTGTTGCTATATCTTCCTGTCTTAATGTACATTATAGTGTTGCTATATCTTCCTGTCTTAATGTACATTATAGTGTTGCTATATCTTCCTGTCTTAATGTACATTATAGTGTTGCTATATCTTCCTGTCTTAATGTACATTATAGTGTTGCTATATCTTCCTGTCTTAATGTACATTATAGTGTTGCTATATCTTCCTGTCTTAATGTACATTATGGTGTTGCTATATCTTCCTGTCTTAATGTACATTATGGTGTTGCTATATCTTCCTGTCTTATCGTACATTATGGTGTTGCTATATCTTCCTGTCTTAATGTACATTATAGTGTTGCTATATCTTCGTGTCTTATCGTACATTATGGTGTTGCTATATCTTCCTGTCTTATCGTACATTATGGTGTTGCTATATCTTCGTGTCTTAATACACATTATGGTGTTGCTATATCTTCGTGTCTTAATGTACATTATGGTGTTGCTATATCTTCCTGTCTTAATACACATTATGGTGTTGCTATATCTTCGTGTCTTAATGTACATTATAGTGTTGCTATATCTTCGTGTCTTATCGTACATTATGGTGTTGCTATATCTTCCTATCTTAATGTACATTATGGTGTTGCTATATCTTCCTGTCTTATCGTACATTATGGTGTTGCTATATCTTCCTGTCTTAATGTACATTATGGTGTTGCTATATCTTCGTGTCTTATCGTACATTATGGTGGTATCTCTTCGTATCGTATCATTTGTTACACAAGTCGTCTACAGTACAAGTGTTACACAAGTCGTCTACAGTACAAGTGTTACACAAGTCGTCTACAGTACAAGTGTTACACAAGTTGTCTACAGTACAAGTGTTACACTGGTCGTCTACAGTACAAATGTTACACCAGTCGTCTACAGTAGAAGTGAGTTGAAGCATAATCGTGCTGTAACTATAGAACAATACCTTACAGTCTTTGATATTTAAAGAAAGTATAAAAGGGTTTTAAAGCCGAAGGATTGACTTCATTGCACCGGGTTTTACCCCATATGGCTCGGTCCTCTCCGCAGAAATGGCACGCCACCTGCCGAGAGTATTGCACAAAGCATGAACTCCGTAGCTCCAGCAACAATCCTCGGGGTCTCTGGAAAAACTGCTCTGGATTGGAACCCTCGATCTTCGACTCACAAGGCGAAGGGCTTAACCACTTAGCCACAGAGACCGCCTTTACAACTGTTTCAAGTACAAATGTTTCGTTACCAGTAAGTGGTGAACTGTTTCAAGTAGAAATGTTTCGTTGCCAATGCAGGCAGTAAGTGGTGAACTACCTGTCTCATTATATTTCTACGCTACAGTATGCAAGAAGTTGCAGACCAGTTCCTATCCTCATTTGTGGAATGCCGGTTACGAGAATTGAACACAGAACCTTTATTTCTTAGATTGCTTCATATCGACCACTTGTTAAACCACTGTTTATGATTTGTATGTGATCCGAACTTAAGAGCGATTGTGTCAGTTATGCGTCTACAAGTTAGCAAGCGTATCCGATTTCCGGCGTACAGGTTCTCTCATCTCTCGTGCCAAAGGTATCAGGTTCGCTCCCTCGTGAGCCATCTGGATATTTTTCCAGAGATCCCTGATCTCAACGTAGGTGAGATCGAGTTCCTAGTCATATCGGAGACGGACGATAAAACGTAGGTCCCTTGTTCAATTTGATCAAGTAAAAGAATCGTTAGCAGTTCAAAATCAAGAACAGCAGACTTGAAAGCCAATGCATGGACAAAATGAATTAGAAAATATTAAAAATACAATTTCTACAAAATTGTCTTCTCCATCTTAAAAATTACACCGAGTGCCCTCACTGGTGCTACGAAGTTCGTGCTCTGCCGCTGAGATCTTCCTTTGTAAGAAAGAGATCGAAGCACACATGGTTAATCATCGAAGTGATTCAACTGATCTCTTAGGTGGATTTTCAGACTGAGATGGTATGACAGCGTTACAAACACAGACTTGTGGATAAGAACTGCATAGTAATCCATGATGACCCAGGTTAAGAGAAGAAAATCGTGATGGGTCGAGTCTACCCTACGAAAGACACAGTCGAGTTTCACTAGACAAGCACTTGAGTTGAACCAACAATAAAAACGGAAAAGAGTATGCCCTAAACAGAGCTGGAGACGTAGTCTTCTTGAGGAACTGAAGAATGCTCCACTATTCTGGGAGATCATAAACAGACCTGGAGACGTAGTCTTCTTGAGGAACTAAAGAATGCTCCACTATCCTGGGAAATCATAAAGAAAATAGCCAGAGACCGAGAAAAAGGCGAACAACTGTTGAGGCACTATGCTCCACAAGGAACGGAGAGGAATACGTAGGTATGTCAGATGGGGGGAGGAGAAGGAGGGTGCGGGATAAGAAATACAAACAAGATACAATCAATCAAGTGCCATGTCTGTCGGTGTAGGCGATCATGTCTCTCCACAACTCTCTCTGATTGATGTATGTAATCAATTCTGACGTCGATCTTGTGTCGAACCATGATGTCAGGCCATCCAACATCTGCTCCCTCTGTCTTCCACGATCTCTTACTTCCCTGAATTTTACCTGTTGTTACCAAATGTTCTAAACCTGCTCTTCGCATAAATGCCCGAAGAACCTTGATTGTCTGATTCGTAATCTTTTGATAAGGTTTCTTTGTGTGATTATTTTATATATATATATATATACAGATTCCGATCCAGAAGCACTTGAGCTTTCAGCTCTTTGACTCGGTGCCACGAACACCGTAAATCTGGAGAAAATGTGGCTTTTCTGCCAGCCCGCGGAATTGAACCACCTTTTCCTTTGTTTTCTTCGCTCTCCGTGGAATTTTCATCACTCGTCTGTTAAACTACATCTGTTAAACCAGAGCCAACTATAAACTTATCTAGAGTTGGTTGTGGTTAAACAAGCTACGTTTACCCCACTGTTATACAACTTGATGTCGATAGATACGATTACCCCCACTGTTATACAACTTGATGTCGATAGATACGATTACCCCACTGTTATACAACTTGATGTCGATAGATACGATTACCCCACTGTTATACAACTTGATGTCGATAGATACGATTAGAATCGCTTTTGTTGTGGATACAATTACCAAGTACCATCCCTGAGATCAAAACATAATAACACTGAGGTCAACTCACACTAACACTGAGGTCAACTCACACTAACACTGAGGTCAACTCACATTAACACTGAGGTCAACTCACACTAACACTGAGGTCAACTAACACTAACACTGAGGTCAACTCACACTAACACTGAGGTCAACTCACACTAACATTGAGGTCAACTCACACTAACACTGAGGTCAACTAACACTAACACTGAGGTCAACTCACACTAACACTGAGGTCAACTCACACTAACACTGAGGTCAACTCACACTAACACTGAGGTCAACTCACACTAACACTGAGGTCAACTCACACTAACACTGAGGTCAACTCACACTAACATTGAAATCAACGCAGGTAGGTAGATTAATGACAGATACTTTTAAGGGTAGGAGACCCACCCAGAAATAGGGTTGTATTTTTTAAAAATTCACAGAAAATAAACTAGCAAACATATTGTCATACAATTTGGCCACCTGTTGCAAAAGGCATTGTTTGCGATGATATAAAAAACGTTTAGTGTATGTACTCTAATTAGTTATTTTAAAATAATTAATTTTCTTGAAAATATATTGTAAACTCTCCATCTCTGCATCGGGAGAGGATTTCATAAACATAAGAAGTGCAAAGAATGGCAAACTGGCATATAATGTACATATCACCCATAGTTATAGCGTGAACCTCCAAAAATGTCTAACTCAATTGGTTTTGTAGATATGGTTTTTGCAATGTAACCCTTCCAAATTTAAAAAAAATGTCAAATTAGAAAAGCAATATCTCTGCTTATATACAGTTTAGACAAAAAGTGGAGGTTCATGCTATAACTATGGGTGATATGTACCATCATATACCAGTTTGGCCTTCTTTGCACTTCTTATTTTGTGAAATCCTCTCCCGATACAGGGGGTTTACAAAATATTTTCAAGAAAATTAATTATTTTTTAAATAACTAACTACAGTGCATACACTACATGTTGTTTATCATCGAAAACAATGTCTTTAGCAACTGGGGGTCAAATTGTATGACAATATGTTTGTTAGTATTTTTCTGTGAATTTTTAAAAAATGCAACCCTTGTTCTGGGTGGGTCTCGCGCCTTTAAGGATGGTCTCGGATATGACGAATTAAGAAAACACAGTACCGATAGAAATGAGTGTGTGTTTGTGTTTGTGCGCGTGTGTGTGGAAGGAGGAACAAAAGTGTTGTACAAGAATTTCATTGTTAATAGTGGAAGTGACAAAGCAGACTGGTATATATAGTAATAGGTAAGTGTGTGTAGATTATATATTTTCTATTTTTATTTAACTAACTATTAAGTTAGTTAAATTATACACCTGAGTGGTTACCGAGGCCCAAATTTGGGGTGTAAAGAATCGAACCACTGTTACCTGCCACGAATGTCGTAAGAGGCGTCTAAGGAGGTTTGGTTGAAATCGGATGCATGTGTCCTAAACGTGTAGCAGTCTATGCGTTTAGGGCCTATCAAACCAATATGCAACGTATACACGTTCTTGGCAAAGATCAAACATATCACAAAGAGTGATTAAAATTGGTCGTAAAGAACGAACGCAAAGAAGAAGAAGAAGTAGAATTATACGTAATAAAGGCGCTAGAATATATCTTGTAGTTTGAACTTGCAAATAATAGAGTACTTAACGTATACACATACAGGCTGTTTATAAACTCACTGTGCAGTAAAATGTACGCCCGGGCGAGACAACGTCACGAGAAATGTGCTTTTCAAAAACGCCTAAAAATACTAACGCAGATTGTTATTATTCGTCTAGATCAGCAGCGTTTCCCAAAGTGGGCGGTACCGCCCCAGTGGGTGCTGAAGCGTTGGGGGAGGGGCGGGGGAATGGGTGATAGTGGGTTCAGAAGAATTTTGCGATTAGGGTCGGTTGCTCCTTAAAGGAGAAATTAATAATACATATTTTAAAATATATTATTTTCGTGATTTTGCAATTGGATAATCATTTAAAATTTGAATTCTGCATTTTAGTTCATCTTATGCCCATCTTTCACGATCCATTTTTCATCAATTTTCTATTTCATGTATATAATCATTTGAAAATTGACCATGCAAGACAGAAATATATATCAATTTTCTATGTCAAAGAGAAAATAGAGCATGTATATATGTGGAGGGCAGGGGGTGGGTGGTTTGGCAAACTATTATAATGTGGAAGGGGGCGTTACAAAGTTTATGTGGGCGGTAGGCTCAAAAAAGTTTGCCCACCCCTGATCTAGATACTACTGCTGTTAGCTGGCCTGTATTCGGTAAAGTGCTGTGAACACGACTTGGGAGTCGAGACTTTTCAGCACACATTGTTGAATTACTTCTTCAGTATATTTGCCACCATTACGACAGACATTTTTCCTGAATTACTTCTTCAGTATATTTGCCACCATTACGAAAGACATTTTTCACCAAAAATACCCTGTTTTCAATGGATTTCATTTCAGTAATGAGATCGTGAATATAACAATGGCTTGTTGTGTACCGCTGCACACTGGATTGTGGAACTTATAATATTATCTTCTTCTTTTGTCGTCACACTGCTACCGGGTTGTTGCCCAGTGTCGTGGTTTTCTGTTTTTGTCTAACGGTTTCCTTTGATGTTGGCGGCATATTTAGCGAGTCTGAAACGAAATTTTATTTTTTTACAATAAACGCACAATATGACATTTGATGGCAAGTCTCATGCAAAAGTGTATCATCCAAGCTCATACATGGGGGCCAATGTTGATATTTGCACTAGAGTCATGAAATAAATCAGAAATGTGGACTTAGTTGTATTATTGTTTCTAAATAACTTACATTACAGTTCAAGTTAGTTTTCATGTCATAATGACATCCCCTTTCACGTCCAGGCTTGGGACTGGCAATGGCGGAGCTACTTGCAGACGTTCTTTTCAAATCAAAACTTTTTCGGTACAATGTGCATGTGTTAACATATGTGGTAGGGAGGTATCACTATAATAAAATAGTTCTTTTCTCTAGTTCTTGTATACTGTGGTGACACTTTTTGCATTATGACTTCAAACTTATTAGAAATGTTATATCAGTGTCTGTTTTGAGAAATCAACAATATGACCCAATAGCCTAACACGAATTTCGATAAACATCTTTAACCAAAAATCCGTGTCGCACTTATGGCGTCATATGTTTACCGCGATCAATCTCGAGTTGAATTGGTGCATGGGAAATGCAAGAATTGTTCAAAAACCCATGAATTTCGTCCTGAATATTGCTGTTTTTGTCATCAATGTATTAAATGGCTGTAAACATTAGTTTTCTTCAAACATACCAATAGAGGCGTTAAATATATAGCACAAAGAAGGCAACTTCTAGATAGTATGATAGGGACCCTCACTGGTGCTACGGAGCTCGTAGCAAGAAAAGAACAGCATAACAGTGAGTAGGCTCATCAATCAAAATCGAACTGGTACGGTCAGTCGCTGAACGCTGTTGGAGATACTGCGAAGGAGATCGGAGCACTTATGGACATGTCCGAAGTGCAATGAAGATATTCCAAACTGAAGCTGAAACTGAAGTGTTTTATTCTTTGCTCTCCTTAAGGAAGGATGATTTCAGCTGCAGTGCACGAACTCCGTAGCACCATCGAAGGTCCCCGAATCACAAATTACTGTACATAGAAGCAAGCACAGCATCTCTGAGATGAACAAATACAATTACATAACCGTTTTATTTGTGATAATTAAACAACCAATTAACTCTTTCCATGCCGATCGTCGCACACTGCTCCACAAGGTATTCCTGTCTAGCCCCATTCGCCGTATTTTAAGTTTTGTCATAAGATTTAATCATTTTATTTTCCAGATTTTGTTTTCCAGATTTTGTTTTCCAGATTTTGTTAAGTATTAAAAATATACTTGTATTTTTTTGTGACATGTTGATGTCGGTTTCATTTTAAAGCGTGCCTGGTGACATGTCGATGTCAGTGTCATTTTATAGTGCGTCTAGTGACATGTCGATGTCAGTGTCATTTTATAGTGCACCTGGTGACATGTCAGTGTCATTTTATAGTGCGCCTGGTGACATGTCAGTGTCATTTTATAGTGCCCCTGATGACATGTCGATGTCAGTGTCATTTTATAGTGCACCTGGTGACATGTCGATGTCAGTGTCATTTTATAGTGCACCTGGTGACATATCGATATCAGTGTCATTTCATAGTGCGTCTGGTGACATGTCGATGTCAGTGTCATTTTATAGTGCACCTGGTGACATGTCGATATCAGTGTCATTTCATAGTGCGCCTAGTGACATGTCGATGTCAGTGTCATTTCATAGTGCGCCTGGTGACATGTCGATGTCAGTGTCATTTCATAGTGCGCCTGGTGACATGTCGATGTCAGTGTCATTTCATAGTGCACCTTGTGACATGTCAGTGTCAGTGCCTGTTGAAACAAAGAAAAGTAGTTGGTTTCACTTTGCTACATAATGGAAAAAAAAAATGTGGTTTTATCGGTAATATTATTTTTGTTTTGGTTGCAGGAACATGTTATTTATTTTTAGATGGATGTGTGGTACAAAGACAATTTATTACTGTTAAAACAATCTTGACTTGGAGCTTTGTTTTTTCAGCTAACAAAAGAGTTCATTAACTCTTCCGGAACAGTTCTCTCCCACGAATGAAATGTTTATACACCTGACAGTCGGTGTTGACAACCGATAAAGGATTATATATACCAGCGTTTCCCAAACTGGGGTCCATGGACACCACAAGGTACTCACAGAGGATCCTCAAGCTCTTGAAGAAATTATATGATCTTTGACATTTCAAACAGAAAAATACATTTTTAAAAATGTTTAAAAACAGTGGTAATCTAGCCCTGCTGCGAAATCAAAGGATCCGGACCATACCGGAGTTTAAATGTCTGAAAGAAAAAAATGAAATATCATTTGAAGTTTTCCACAGTCTGTCTCTCTCTCTCTCTCTCTCTCTCTCTCTCTCTCGCGATCGTTCTTTTTGGACATTTTGGTCATACTTATTGTGATATATAAACAACAGTTGCCAAGAACGTTTGTTTCAAGTCACATCTTCAGTATCATTTAGAGCTCTGGTGCTTATCCTTCGGTGACGTGTCCGATTTAAACCAGCTTTTACTTGGTTCGCTCTCCGTCAGCCCTTAACTGTCCCCAGCCGACCTGCAAGGCAGCACGTTTCTATTTTCTTTTAGGGTAGCGACCCTTAGACGACCTACCCTCCCGGGTTGTTGAGCGTCATCTGCCCAGGTTACTGGTATTTTTATTTTAACTACTTAGTTTGTCTACCGTCCAGTTTTATGTGCGGTTTGCTCTGCTAGCCTTTGATTGTCCCCAATCTAACTACAAGGCAGTAGCAGTTCCCTGCAAGCGGATACGCGCACCGGATTCAAGCCTCTGCTGGGCTGTCCAGTTTGTTCTGCACATTTAGGTGGTCCGTTCACCCCTACGCTTGGTACGCCCCTTTGTCGCTTCACCATTAGCGCCGTGTACGTCTGCCCCACCGGTAGGCCCACTTGTGCATCATTCGCATGCGTGTTCGTTCTGCCCCGGTGCCTGCCCACCATGTCTATTAGCTTTCATCTTGCACACATTCACCATGCCTCTAGATTGTCCGGACACAGAGCTAATTTCGGTCCCCACCTCAGGGCTCCTTGTTTCGCCCTATGTGGGCCCACGTGCAACTCAACTCGGGCCCGGAGGTTGGGAGCCGAGTTTCTCCCCACGCGAGCCTCCGTCTCTTCTCTGCATGCACCTCTCGTCCCTTTATGATTATCCGTTCAGCTTTTCCCATCGGCCGGGAGAGATGTGCATTAATAGTCACTCTGGGATTCCGATCGTCTGTGTTGCGAGCGGATCTCATCCAACGTGACTACGTCTGCATCTCTACTTGTACCAAAGTAGCTCTTCCTCGATCCCTACCCGCTTAGCCAGACAAGATCGGTTGTCTGTTACAAGGGTCACCACATGGAGGTGGGGTAGGATCTTGATTAGGCCAACTCACTAATCCTGGCGCGGCGTTGTCCCGTTGCGCCTTTGACCCCAAGCGCTCAAGCACTTGAACAAATATTATGATCTTTGACACTTCAAACAAAAAAATAAATGTTAAAAATATGTATAAAAACAGTGGTAAACTAGCGCCGATGCGAAATCAAAGGATCCGGACGAGACCGGAGTTTAAATGTCTGACAGAACAAAATGAAAAATCATGTGAGGTTTCCCGCAGTCTGAAAACACTGCTACTATTGTAACACAAAGGTAGTTAATTCGGTCCATTTTAATATATAGAAACATTTGAGTGTCCCCAGCAACAAAATGTATTTTAATATATAGAAAAATTTGAGTGTCCCCAGCAACAAAATGTATTTAATATATAAAAACTTGTGAGTGTCTCCAGCAACAAAATGTATTTTAATATATAGAAACTTGTGAGTGTCTCCAGCAACAAAATGTATTTTAATATATAGAAACTTGTGAGAGTCCCCAGCAATAAAATGTATTTTAATATATAGAAACTTGTGAGTGTCCCCAGTAACAAAATGTATTTAAATATATAGAAACTTGTGAGTGTCCAAAATGTATTTAAAAGGGGGTACACAGTAATACAAAGTTTGAGAACCGCTTATATAATACTTTTTTGAAAACCAAGCTTTACCTCTACTAACTTCATCATTCTCTTATTGGATTTTCTATTGTTCTGAATTCATTGCAAGTGTGTTACCAGATTGTGTATCATATACAGGTAACATTTCATTACATTTTCAATTGTTACATTCTTGTTATTGTCATAACATTTAACTTGGTAGTGTTGTGAGCGTCTGTTGCTCATGAGGTAGTGAGCTTGATCACAAACCAAGCGTACCTGGTTCAAACTTCGCGGTGGGCAAGTATGGAAGCATATTCGTTTCCGTGAGATTTTACAAAAGGTTAAAAATAGACCTCACCGTTCAGAAAGACATGGCAAAGTACTGAACGTATAAGTGGTGCCTAGAAAATCAACGACTCATTTACTGTGGTTGATGGCTACGTCCTGTAAAGGATACGACACGATTTTCGATTTTCAGTGTTGATCAGCTAATAGTCATAGTTTTTACCTTCAGTCCTAACACTTGCTTCAGTGTTGATCAGCTAATAGTCATAGTTTTTACCTTCAGTCCTAACACTTGCTCCAGTGTTTACATTCAATGTACCTCATCATCAGGTGCCGTGCCGGCTGGCGTAGGCGATCATGGATATTCACAAATCTCTGTCGTTGGTGTTTGCTATCAACTTAGATGTTGACGCTCTACCGTGCCATGAAGTCAGGCTATCCAGAATTTTCTTTTCTCCTCTGTCTCGTCTACCCTCGATTTTACCGGTTGTCACAATGTGTTATAAACCTCTCCTCCTTATCACATGCCCGAAAAATGATTACTGCCTCTTTCTTATATTGATGATAAGCTTTCTCATGACCTCATTCAACACCTCCACATTAGTCATTTTAACAGTCCATGGGATTCTCATCATTCTTATGTAGAACCTCATTTCTGTGGCCCTCAGAGATTTTTCGATCTGTGTGTTCATTGTCCATGACTCGCATCCGTATGTCAGTATTGGTTCTATGTAGCACTGAATAACTTGCATTCTAATCAGGATTCACAAGGACTTATTGCAGATAATGCTTCTCATTTTCAGGAACGACGTTTTCGCTTGTCCTATTCTGCTCTTTATTTCTGATCAGCATCTGCCATCTGATGTTACCAGGAATCCGAGGTATTTAAATTGCTGCACTTTTCTTAGATCAGTCCCAGTTACCGTGATGGTGCATTTTGGCAAAATCTGATTTTTTATATGATCATAACTTCTGTCTTCTTAATATTCAAACTGAGTTACAAAGATACTTCACTGAATTAGATGTCTCTCTAGTTATAATATTTCACTAAATCAGATGTCTCTCTAGTTATAATACTTCACTAAATCAGATGTCTCTCTGGTTATAATACTTCACTAAATCAGATGTCTCTCTGGTTATAATGATATTTCACTAAATCAGATGTCTCTCTTAAGGGCTTTGTCTTGGGACCACATGAGGTTTCAATAAGGGCTTTGTATGGAGACACAGGAGGCTTCAATAAGGGCTTTGTCTGGGGACCACATGGGCTTCAATAAGGGCTTTGTCTGGGAACCACATGAGGTTTCAATAAGGGCTTTCCGTGCTCTCTTGTAACCTTCGGAGAAGTGTTTCACTTCAGAAATACTAGCAACAGTTATTCTTTCCATCATTCATCTCCATGATGATCTTTCCATCATTCATCTCCATGATGATCTTTCCATCATTCATCTCCATGATGATCTTTCCATCATACATCTCCATGATGATCTTTCCATCATACATCTCCATGATGATCTTTCCATCATTCATCTCCATGATGATCTTTCCATCATTCATCTCCATGATGATCTTTCCATCATTCATCTCCATGATGATCTTTCCATCATTCATGTCCATGATGATCTTTCCATCATTCATCTCCATGATGATCTTTGTCTTCCTTTCTTCTTCCCTCTCGTTCCAAAGATAACTCTGTTCACTCCCTCGTGAAGCCATCTTGAGTTTCTAGTCCTATCGGAGACAGCCCATAAAGCGTAGGTCCCGTGTTCAAGTAGAGCACGTAAAATAACCCTTGGCAGTTTCGAATCGAGATGAGCAGGCTGGAAAGTCGCTGCCCAGGCAAATTTCATTTGAAAAAAGATTTTAAATAAAAAATTCCTATGAAATATCTTCACCATCTTCTAAATGACATCAAGACCCTCGTCGGTGCTACAGACTTCGTGCACTGCCACTGAGATCTTCCTGTGACGCCCGAGTGGTCACCGGGGCTCAAATTGGGGTGTAAAGAATAGAACCACTGTTTCCTGCCACGGATGTCTTAAGAGGCGACTAAGGAGGTTGGACGTGCGCTAGCTACCCCATACCGTAAAAACACTAGATGGCCACAGAGCGGAGAGCGAACCGAGTAAACGCTGGCTGAAGCCGGATACATCGTTGAAGGATAAGCACCAGAGCTCCAAATGATGCTGAAGATGTGACATAAAATACACCCATGCTAAGGCTGCATGAATCAGATTTCCACAAGAATAGAATTTATGTGGAGGTCTGGTACATCGGTCTGGGAGGTGATCGCAAGAGAGAGAGAGAGAGATAGAGATCTTCCGGGTGTAAGAAAGTGATCGTAGCACACATGATTACTTAGCGAAGTGCGATGATGATATATCAATCAGTCAATCAATTAATCTTCTCCCCTATGTTGTTCATATGACAGCTATACCAGTGACAACAGACCTGTCGTAGATGTTTTTCTAAAATTGTAAAAATATTAAACATAGTTTCCAATCACAACTTTGTTTTTTTATATGCTTCACAGGAGATCAGGAAAACTGGCCATGCTATTTGCGCTATTCTGATCTTTTTGAATATTTTCATGAGAACTACAAAAAGACAGAGACACACTTAAGGCAAGATCGAAAAAACAAACAATCCAAATCAGCAGTGTTGATAGTTTCCAAGAATGGTGATCCTCCATCAGGTAGACTTGCATTCTCCATGCAAAACTCGAAAGAGAATCTACCCATTTCTACAGCTAAGTGTTGTAGTTCTGTAACAATGAGTGGGAAACTGTCACCAGTGGTTCCTGCTGAGAATGCCGAGATAAAAGTGTCAGCTTGTTCTGTACTGCTGCTACGATTAGACGATTTGAAAGGGAATTCTAGCAATATTGATACTATAGTAGACACAACGTGTACAGCTACAAACACTCCCAGAGAAGTGCTTCTTAATGTGAAGTCACATCCTAATGTTTCATCATTGCAAGTGTCAGCATGTCATGTACCTCTTCTACGATTAGACGACTTGAATGTAAATTCTAGCAATATTGATACTAAAGTAGACACAACGTGTACAGCTGCAAACACTCCCAGAGAAGTGCTTCTTAATGTCAAGTCACATCCTAATGTTTCATCATTGCAAGTGTCAGCATGTCATGTACCTCTTCTACGATTAGACGACTTGAATGTAAATTCTAGCAACATTGATACTAAAGTAGACACAACGTGTACAGCTGCAAACACTCCCAGAGAAGTGCTTCTTAATGTCAAGTCACATGCTAATGTTTCATCATTGCAAGTGTCAGCATGTCATGTACCTCTTCTACGATTAGACGACTTGAATGTAAATTCTAGCAATATTGATACTAAAGTAGACACAACGTGTACAGCTACAAACACTCCCAGAGAAGTGCTTCTTAATGTGAAGTCACATCCTAATGTTTCATCATTGCAAGTGTCAGCATGTCATGTACCTCTTCTACGATTAGACGACTTGAATGTAAATTCTAGCAACATTGATACTAAAGTAGACACAACGTGTACAGCTACAAACACTCCCAGAGAAGTGTTTCTTAATGTGAAGTCACATCCTAATGTTTCATCATTGAAAGTGTCAGCATGTCATGTACCTCTTCTACGATTAGACGACTTGAATGTAAATTCTAGCAACATTGATACTAAAGTAGACACAACGTGTACAGCTGCAAACACTCCCAGAGAAGTGCTTCTTAATGTCAAGTCACATCCTAATGTTTCATCATTGCAAGTGTCAGCATGTCATGTACCTCTTCTACGATTAGACGACTTGAATGTAAATTCTAGCAACATTGATACTAAAGTAGACACAACGTGTACAGCTACAAACACTCCCAGAAGAGTGCTTCTTAATGTGAAGTCACATCCTAATGTTTCATCATTGCAAGTGTCAGCATGTCATGTACCTCTTCTACGATTAGACGACTTGAATGTAAATTCTAGCAATATTGATACTAAAGTAGACACAACGTGTACAGCTGCAAACACTCCCAGAGAAGTGCTTCTTAATGTGAAGTCACATCCTAATGTTTCATCATTGCAAGTGTCAGCATGTCATGTACCTCTTCTACGATTAGACGACTTGAATGTAAATTCTAGCAATATTGATACTAAAGTAGACACAACGTGTACAGCTGCAAACACTCCCAGAGAAGTGCTTCTTAATGTCAAGTCACATGCTAATGTTTCATCGCTGCAACTTCAACAAAACAGACAACATAATTTACAAAATAGTATGGAAGCAAATCTAAAATCACTTAAAATAAATCCGACAGATATCCAGCATACAGATCAGGATGAACGACAACTGACGCATAACAAAGATATACCCCTGGTCAACTCAAGTACTAAAGAATCAACATTAACCATCACATCATTACAAATAACATCATCATCATCTAGATCCTCTACCAACTCAGAAACCATAGAAAATGGATCATTTTCAAGACCATGCACTAATTCAAATGGCAGTGATTCCAAAAATCAGCTCAGGTGCAGCAGAGCTCCCAGCTGCCAAAGAAACTGAATGATGTGCCAAAATTAAACAAGAAGCAGAGAATGATTCTATAGAAGATAGTATCATAAGCAACAAGAAAATTGTTAAAACTATAAATGGAGATATAACAAAAAAACCAGCTCATGTGCAGCAGAGCTCCCCAGCTGCCAAAGAAACTCGGAATGATGTGCCAAAAATTAAACAAGAAGCAGAGAATGATTCTATAGAAGATAGTATCATAAGCAACAAGAAAATTGTTAAAACTATAAATGGAGATATAACAAAAAACCAGCTCATTGCAGCAGAGCTCCCAGCTGCCAAAGAAACTCGGAATGATGTGCCAAAAATTAAACAAGAAGCAGAGAATGATTCTATAGAAGATAGTATCATAAGCAACAAGAAAATTGTTAAAACTATAAATGGAGATATAACAAAAAAACCAGCTCATGTGCAGCAGAGCTCCCCAGCTGCCAAAGAAACTCGGAATGATGTGCCAAAAATTAAACGTGAAGCAGAGAATGATTCTATAGAAGATAGTATCATAAGCAACAAGAAAATTGTTAAAACTATAAATGGAGATATAACAAAAAAACCAGCTCATGTGCAGCAGAGCTCCCCAGCTGCCAAAGAAACTCGGAATGATGTGCCAAAAATTAAACAAGAAGCAGAGAATGATTCTATAGAAGATAGTATCATAAGCAACAAGAAAATTGTTAAAACTATAAATGGAGATATAACAAAAAAACCAGCTCATGTGCAGCAGAGCTCCCCAGCTGCCAAAGAAACTCGGAATGATGTGCCAAAAATTAAACGTGAAGCAGAGAATAATTCTATAGAAGATGGTATGATAAGCAACAAAAAAATTGTTAAAACTATCAATGGAGCTATGATAAAAAAAGAAGATGGTTATATCAAAACCACATCACAACCTTCTAAAGATACCATCACAGACACTGAAACAGTCTCAGATTCTCTTCCATCCACAAAGAAAAACAACATCAGAGAAGAAAAGAGCACTGATAATACCACCAAGAGTTCAATAAAAGAGAATTTTGGTGACCATTCAAAAAATAATGCTGAAGAATCTGTCGGTGATGCACATGGTGCAGATCTAGATAGCAGAGATGAATGGGAAAGATCTGAAAGTACATCCCTCAGTTCTGTAAAGGTAAATATTAATTGTTTCTGTTTAGTCGAACCAAATGTTCATTGCTTAGTGTTTGTTTTCTTACTATATAGTCTGTAACTTAAGCTGTAGTGAACCAAATGTTCATTGCTCAGTGTTTGTTTTCTTACTATATAGTCTGTAACTTAAGCTGTAGTGAACCAAATGTTCATTGCTCAGTGTTTGTTTTCTTACTATATAGTCTGTAGCTTAAGCTGTAGTAAACCAAATGTTCATTGCTCAGTGTTTGTTTTCTTACTATATAGTCTGTAACTTAAGCTGTAGTGAACCAAATGTTCATTGCTCAGTGTTTGTTTTCTTACTATATAGTCTGTAGCTTAAGCTGTAGTCAACCAAATGTTCATTGCTTAGTGTTTGTTTTCTTACTATATAGTCTGTAACTTAAGCTGTAGTGAACCAAATGTTCATTGCTCAGTGTTTGTTTTCTTACTATATAGTCTGTAGCTTAAGCTGTAGTGAACCAAATGTTCATTGCTCAGTGTTTGTTTTCTTACTATATAGTCTGTAGCTTAAGCTGTAGTGAACCAAATGTTCATTGCTCACTGTTTGTTTTCTTACTATATAGTCTGTAGCTTAAGCTGTTGTGAGTTCGATCACAGCCCAAGGGTACTTGGCTCAAACTCCACGGCGGGCAAGTTTGGTAGCAAATTAGTTCCCTTGAATTTTTACGAACGGTAAAAATAGACCTCACGATTCAGAGAGCAATGACAAACTACTGAGCATATAAGTGGTGCTTAGAAAGTTGAGGAATTGTTTACTGTGGTTGATGGATAAGTCCTGTAACGATAACGATGAAATATATCAACATACCTTGGGGCAAGAGATTGTACAGTGAGTTCCGGAGATAACGATGAAATATATCAACATACCTTGGGGCAAGAGATTGTACAGTGAGTTCCGGAGATAACAATGAAATATATCAACATACCTTGGGGCAAGAGATTGCACAGTAAGTTCCAGAGATAACAATGAAATATATCAACATACCTTGGGGCAAGAGATTGTACAGTAAGTTCCAGAGATAACAATGAAATATATCAACATACCTTGGGGCAAGAGATTGTACAGTAAGTTCCGGAGATAACGATGAAATATATCAACATACCTTGGGGCAAGAGATTGTACAGTGAGTTTCGTAGACAAACACATATGCTCGCACAGGTCTACTGTTGTCACTATGTTGACTGTAAATATAAATTTACAAAGAGGAGTGCTACTGGAACTAATGATTGTTGTAATGTGACTACAATACAGGCAGATCAAATGTTTCATCTGCTACCGTATGACAGTACCATCTGCAATTGTTAAATCTACTGCCTTAAAAAGGGTTTAAAAGCCGAAGGATTGACTTCATTGCACCGGGTTTTACCCCATACGATTTGGTCCCTCTCCGCAGAAATGGCACGCCACCTGCCGAGAGTATTGCACTATGCACGAACTCCGTAGCTCCAGCAACAATCCTAGGGTCTCTGGAAAAAACTGCACTCTTGAACAGAATGGCACGGTCCGGATTCGAACCCACGACCTTTGACTCACAAGGTAAAGGACTTAGCCACAGAGACCCCGATCTACTGCCTTGTGGAGGGGGCTCTCTCTCTGCCTTTTAAACCCACATTGGCGCATGGACCCTCAACCAACTCATGCCAAGTCTTCATATCTCTAGATATCTCTTGCAGCTTCCTCCAGCTCAACCAACTCATGCCAAGTCTTCATATCTCTAGATATCTCTTGCAGCTTCCTCCAGCTCAACCAACTCATGCCAAGTCTTCATATCTCTAGATATCTCTTGCAGCTTCCTCCAGCTCTTCTTTATATTGTTGATCTCTGCTTCCAAATCTCGTCTCCATGTATTTCTCGTCCTCCCCTTCTTTCGCTGTCCCTGGGGGTTCCAGGAAAGGGCCCTTCTTGTTATATTTCTCTCAGGTTTTCGCACAGTGTGTCCTAGCCAGCGCCTTTTTTCAACCTCTTGGTTCACTGGAATCTGTTTTGTTCTCTCCATACGTTCCTCATTTGTGACCCTATCATACCATTTTAGTCCCTCTGTTCTGCACAGACACCAGTTGACGAATGTTGGCGTTTTTAATTTAGTTATTCTCAATGTTTCTGACCCATACAGCAGACCTGCTTTAACATTAGAGTTAAATATCCACATTTTTGTTCTAGATTTGATTTCTTTAGACTTCCATATTTTTCACAGTGCAATGAAAGCTCTTCTTGTCTTCTGTATTCTTATTTTGACATCTCTATCTGTTCCACCCTCTTTATCTACATTGCTGCCCAAATATGTGTATGATTGGAGGGGCTAGGAGCACTTAAACGCTAGGAGAGTAAAGTCTTAGACAATCACTACTGTCTTGTGCTAGGAAAGTAAAGTTTTAGACAATCACTACTGTCTTGTGCTAGGAGAGTAAAGTTTTAGACAATCACTACTGTCTTGTGCTAGGAGAGTAAAGTTTTAGACAATCACTACTGTCTTGTGCTAGGAGAGTAAAGTTTTAGACAATCACTACTGTCTTGTGCTAGGAGAGTAAAGTTTTAGACAATCACTACTGTCTTGTGCTAGGAGAGTAAAGTTTTAGACAATCACTACTGTATTGTGCTAGGAGAGTAAAGTTTTAGACAATCACTACTGTCTTGTGCTAGGAGAGTAAAGTTTTAGACAATCACTACTGTCTTGTGCTAGGAGAGTAAAGTTTTAGACAATCACTACTGTCTTGTGCTAGGAGAGTAAAGTTTTAGACAATCACTACTGTCTTGTGCTAGGAGAGTAAAGTTTTAGACAATCACTACTGTCTTGTGCTAGGAGAGTAAAGTCTTAGACAATCACTACTGTCTTGTGCTAGAAGAGTAAAGTCTTAGACAATCACAACTGTCTTGTGCTAGGAGAGTAAAGTCTTAGACAATCACAACTGTCTTGTGCTAGGAGAGTAAAGTCTTAGACAATCACTACTGTCTTGTGCTAGGGGAGTAAAGTGTTAGACAATCACTACTGTCTTGTGCTAGGAGAGTAAAGTTTTAGACAATCACTACTGTCTTGTGCTAGGAGAGTAAAGTTTTAGACAATCACTACTGTCTTGTGCTAGGAGAGTAAAGTTTTAGACAATCACTACTGTCTTGTGCTAGGAGAGTAAAGTCTTAGACAATCACTACTGTCTTGTGCTAGGAGAGTAAAGTTTTAGACAATCACTACTGTCTTGTGCTAGGAGAGTAAAGTCTTAGACAATCACTACTGTCTTGTGCTAGAAGAGTAAAGTCTTAGACAATCACAACTGTCTTGTGCTAGGAGAGTAATGTTTTAGACAATCACTACTGTCTTTTGCTAGGAGAGTAAAGTCTTAGACAATCACTACTGTCTTGTGCTAGGAGAGTAAAGTTTTAGACAATCACTACTGTCTTGTGCTAGGAGAGTAAAGTCTTAGACAATCACTACTGTCTTGTGGGTCAGAACGGTTATGCAGAAGGCTAGAGGAATAAACCTTGACCACAAATTGAAAGGAAAAGATCAAGGAAGTTGAGGGTTAGGTGTGTATTCTAGTCTATCTTTTGGCACTCCTTGGCACTTTGTTTTATGACCTCTGAAGATTTGTTGCTAACCCCCAGTGAGAACAGCTTTGCTATCTAAGAATACTATTAATGGATCTAAAGGATTGTCTTCTTTGCATAACCTTATGGGGCTCAGCGCCTTTCCATAGAAATGGCCTGCCGACTGCTGAAGGCATTGAATAAAACACAAACTCCGTAGCTCCTGAAACAATCTTAAGGATCTCTGGAAAAATGCGCTTGTGAACAGAACGAATGAGTCTGGATGTTACCGCACGAGCTTCGGAATGCAAGTTTTAATAGTTTAACCACAGAGACAACTGTAAGAATAGTATTATATTAATGTCTCAAAATTAGTCAAAATCAATAGTAACACTGCGACCTACAAGGCATATTGTAAGAGGTGACTGAGGTAGGGGCCTAAGGAAGCTATCCTAGTAAATAAAAAGCGTCACAGAAATCGGATGTGCTGGCTTACTTGTGGGTGCATAACTGCCACTACATACAATCGCTCTTAGGTTCAGATCACATACAAATCACAAAGAGTGGTTTAACAGGTAATGGTTATGGAACATTCGAAGAAGAAAAGTATATAAATAATAATAAATCCTATAACACGTTAAATAATAATAAATCGCATAACCCGTTAGATAATAATAAATCCCATAACCCGTTAGATAATAATAAATCCCATAACCCGTTAGAGTTGTAGGGATATCACTGTGGAGACATCAGCACAAAAATAACCCCATGAGTCTCTGTCTTCAACTCTTCGAGCAAGTGTGGAGAAACTCTGTCCGGACCAACTCTTGATGTTGTCAAACCAGGATTTTCTTTTCCCTCCTTTCCTTCTTCCACCCTCAACTGTTCCCTGTAGGATAATCTTAGAGAGTGAGCCATGTCTCATCACATACCCGAACCATGCAAGTTTATGCCTTTTCACGATTGTCAAGAGTGGTACTTGTCGACCTGCAAGGTTGATCTCTTACATACATGTTTATCTTATGTTCTTTATAACTAATACGTATTATTATTATTATTATAACTAATACGTAGTACCCGTCTGTAACACTTATATTCGAAGGCCTGGATTTTTCGCTCCAATTCTGCATTGAGCGTCCAGCTCTCACAACCGTACAAAAGAATGGATAGCACCAGTGATCTGTATTTTAAAAAATATAGAAAATGAAAGTTACAAAATTGGAAAAAAGTGTTTGATATTTGTAAACTTAAGTTTAGCAGGTTATATGTATAGTTATCATACTGTCTTTTCTTTCAGGAGAACAAATACGTCAAAGGTATGTAGTCGAAAGTAGATATTTAAACATGTTGTATGTGTTAGTTAGTTAGTTTGTTCCTTTCGTGCCAAAGGCGGCACATAGGGCAGAGATTTTAGAGCTCCATATGATGCGGCTCGTTGCTAGCAGTTGGAGATCTCGTATGGTTTTACATCCCAATAGTTTACTTTCTTGTAGGATTGTTTTTCGAAGAGTGGTCTTAGGTCTTCCACTTATCCACGTTGTGTGTGTGCTGGAGATTTATCTCTTAACATTTTGTTGGTGTGATTTGTTTTCAGTTTTCTCTCATAATTTTTTACTTCTATTAGTGATACTAGTTCTTCAGTGTTGAGTTCTATTAGTAATACCAGTTCTCCAATTTTGAGTTCTATTAATATTACTAGTTCTTCAGTTTTGAATTCTATTAGTAAATTGTTTAGGACCAGTGTGATTCCTGTACTGACCTACGGTTGTGAAAGTTGAAAATCAACAAACAAAATTGATAAGAAACTGGACAGCTTTGAGAATAAATGTCTCCGAAAATTATTAAAAGTAAAATGGAGTGATTTCATTTCGAACAACACAGTGAGAGATAGAACACACCAACAACCCGTATCAAATATTATAAGGAAACGAAGGTGGAAATATTTAGGTCATGTTCTTAGATCAGACGAAAAGAGACTAAAACAACAAGTCTTTATGTGGTCACCAGTTGGGAAAAGAAAACGTGGAAGATCAAAGACCACTCTTTTAAGAACAATCCTGCAAGAAAGTAAACTATTGGAATGTAAAAATATACGAGATCTCCAACTGCTAGCAACGAACCGCATCACATGGAGATCTAAAACCTCTGTCCTATGTGCCGCCTTTGGCACGAAAGAAACAAACTAACTAACTTACTAACACACTTACTAACTAACTAACTAACTAGTAATACTAGTTCTTCAGTTTTGACTTTTATTAATAATAATAGTTCTTCAGTTTTGAGCCACATTTGAACGTAAATAGAGAAGTACAGAGTGTAGCCAAAGCACAAAGGAAGCTTATCGTATATATCAGACGGGAGCAATCTTTAATTGTTTGGTACGTATATAATGCAATTAGTGTAATTAGTTCTTTACTATATGGTTCAGAAACATGGACAGCCTACTCAAGACACAAGAGGAGACTTAACATCTTTCACCTTCGATGTCTCTGCAAGATTATGAACATCAGGTGGTACGACAAAATAACCAACTCTGAAGTACTGCAACGTGCAAATCTGCCTTCCATCATGGGCATGCTCAGCAGTTGACGACTAAGATGGTTGGGGCTTGTGAGAAGAATGGAAACTTGTCGCATACCAAAACAAATGTTGTTCTGTTAATTTTCGGAGGAAGAGGCACCAGGGCAGACCACTGCTCAGATATAAAGATGTCTGCAAAGTCTCAATGAAAAACTGTTCTATAGGTCCCAGCACATGGGAAAAACTAGCTGATGGCAGAGTTGTGTGGAAATCGATATTGCGCAAGGGTTCAGAGTCTTTTGAGAAGAGGCTTATGTATGAGTTGAAAGACAAGAGAGAAAAGCGAAAACTCAGAAGTTGTCACAGTAAAACACTTGACAATTGACCGTCTGTAAAGACAAGAGAGAAAAGTGAAAACTCAGCCCAGCGTGTTCGTAGCGCATTGGACTACGGGTGACAAGTCCTCTGTAAGTGTGGGTTCAACTCCACGGACTGGCAGAAAAGCTACAGGTTCCCCAGATTTACAGTGTTCATGGCACCGAGCCGAAGTGTTACGATGTCCATGACACCGAGCCAAAGAGCTTTCAACTCAAGTGCTTCTGGATCGAAAAAAAAAAAAAGACAGAGAAAAGTGAAAACCAAGAAGTTGTCAAAGTAAAACACTTGCCAATTTACCGTCTGTAATGAGGAAAAAAAGGCATATATATAATGCAGAAAGGATGGTTGAAGTACATGATAATTAAAGGTAACAATAGGTAGATGCTAGACAATTTAATATCATTGTATTGAAGAAAACATGCGCTGGTGACACTGTCTTAATAGCAAGAAATGAAATAGAGCTCCAGAAACCAGTTGATAAGGTTGTGACAGACAGAAGACAGAAGTTATGATCATATTTTTTTTTTTAAACAGACTCCAACAAAATGCACCATCACAGTAAATAGAACAGTTCTAAGACAAGTACATCAAATTAAATATCTAAGCATCCTGGTAACATCAGATGGCAGATCACAAATATAGAGCAGAATAGAGCAGGCCAAAGCAACGTTCCATAAAATGAGAAGCATTTATGTAACAATTCATTGTCAATTGATATCAGAATGAGAGTTATTCAGTGCTACATAGAACCAATACTGACATACGGATGCGAGTCATTGCCAATAAACAAACAGATTGAAAAATTCTGAGAGCCACAGAGATGTGGTTTTACAGAAGAATGATGAGAATCCCATGAACTGCTAAAATGACTAATGTGGAAGTGTTGAATGAGGTCAAGACACAGAGAAAATGTATTGTCAATATAAGAAAGACGCAGTCGTCAATTTTCGGGCATGTGATAAAATAGGGAGGTTTAGAACGCATTGTAACAACCGGTAAGATCTAGAGAAAACAAGACAGAGGGAGACAGAGAGAACATTTTTTGGATAGCTTGACCTCATGGCACGGTAGAACGTCAACATCTGAGTTGATAGCAAACACCAGGGACAGAGATTTGTGGAGATCCACGATCTGTTACGGCAGCCGGCACTGTACTTGATGATGATGATTGAAGAAAGGCAAAAACAGAATTGACTAACAACATTAGGGACACTAGAGACATTAGGTACATGGGACACTAACAACATTAGGGACACTAGAGACATTAGGTACATGGGACACTAGGGACACTAACAACATTATGGACAGGAAATTAGGAACGTATATGATTGCTCGCTCGTAATGGTGGCATGTCAAAGAGAAAAATGGGAAAATCTAGTGCTTGTCTATTCCTGTATATTGATACTGAGATGGAAGCGGCGGAGAACATCATTAATGCCTTTGACTGCAAATGCTACAGAAGAGTACTTAGAATATCATGGACAGAGAAAAGAACACATACTTCTGTTCTGCAACTGCTTGATATTAAAGAGGGTTGATATTAAAGAACATAAAAACAAGGAAAATTAAATGCTTCGGACACATCAAACGACATGAGTGCCTAGAGGAGATCATTTTGGAACGAAAGGTGCCTGGAAGAAGAATGAGAGGAAGACCTAAAAGACGATGGATGCAAGATGTCATTGGGGATCTGAGAATAACTGCTGCTGACGCCGATCAACTTGCACAGAATAGAGAGTTTTCAGGACTGCTGTCATGGGAGCCAAATTCCGGAAGGGACAAGCTACTTGATGATGATATTGATTTCAATGTGAGCAATGAAGAATGGGTGCTTCCATATAACAATTGTTAGACTATAGACATCAGTTACTACTGGTGAAAGAATATTCCTTTCAAACTTACTTAAATAAAACCTGTTATGAATCTTTGACAGGTTACTATTTAACAGCAGGGATTCTCCTTCTTCTTTCTTCTTCTTCAATCCTTCACCTCCGAGGAGGCATGGGTCCACAACCAAGACCTTGCAGGCTCTCATGTGCTTTGCTGTGGTTATTTAAAGCTAGTATTTTTACAGTGTGGGGTAGCTAATCCCACATCAAACCACCACCTTTGCTGTAAACAGCATGTGATAGGTAATGGTGGTTTTATACCCAGAATTCAGACCCCGGCAACCACAAAGGTATCACATGAATTATCTTTCTTATTTGACTATCGGATGAGAAAAACGTGTAGGCGCATTTTCTTAGATTCCCATCATCTATATTGTGATAAGATCTCATTGAATCAGACAAGTATGCACCTACCCTTCTACTTATACCAGAGTAGCTCTCCTTCGATCCCTACCCACTTAGTGAGACATTAGTCTGTTACCAGGGCCACCCCATGGAGGTGGGTAGGGTCTTGGTCAGTACCAGCTCACTGACCCTGGTGCCACTTTATATCCTTATATTATTGTACCTGCGGCTCTCAACAAGGATTCCTATCCATATTAATTCTGCGATTTTGTGGGTTTTTTTTTGGTATAAACAGGTAGAAATCGCCGCTCTCTGAAGCTCACACGAGTTGAAAAATTAATCAAGGGTCTCATGACAAAAAGAGATGATGATGCTATATTTACTGTGAAAGAAGTGCCTGGAAAAGGGAGAAGTGTGTTCTTGAAAGATACAGTTCTGCGCAAGGACTCATTTGTTCTTGAGTATAAGGGAGATGTCATATCTGAAGACGAACTCAACAGCCGAGAAAGAATGTATACTCTCAACAATGAATGTTATTTCATTATGTCCTTCACATATCAAGTAAGAATTCTGGAGTGTTCATTTCTTGATTAGCTTGGCTTTGTGTTTTGTAGTTGTTGACATTTTAGCCTGTGATCTTTATCTTGGCCAAAAGTGTGATGATCTTTGTCCTGGCCAAAAGCTTGATGATCTTTCCTCGTCAAAAGTTGGATGATCTTTCCTGGTCAAAAGCTTGATGATCTTTGTCCTGGCCAAAAGCTTGATGATGTTTGTCCTGGCCAAAAGCTTGATGATCTTTCCTGATCGAAAGGTTGATGATCTTTGTCCTGGCCAAAAGCTTGATGATCTTTCCTGATCGAAAGGTTGATGATCTTCATCCTGGCCAAAAGCTTGATGATCTTCATCCTGGCCAAAAGCTTGATGATCTTTGTCCTGGCCAAACACTTGATGATGTTTGTCCTGGCCAAATACTTGATGTTTGTCCTGGCCAAACGCTTGATGATCTTTGTCATTGCCAAGAGCTTGATGATCTTCAAGTCTTAGAACGTTATGAAAATGCAGATGCAACAGAAGCCAACTTAACTAAAGCATGGGACAACATAACACCTAAATATATATCTTATATATATATATATATATATATATATATATATATATATATATATATATATATATATATATATATATATATATATATATATATATATATATATATGTGTGTGTATGTATAGTAAGAGCAGGGAAACTTGTCTAGGATATCATCTAAGAAAGAGAAAGACATGGATAACACCTACAATATGGACAATAATAGACAACAGAAGAATGCTAAAGAAGAAATTTATCAAAACAAATTCTGAAAGACATCTGAGTTGATAGCAAACACCATCTGAGTTGATACCAGGAACAACACAACAAGCAAAATCATCGTGCAAAGAATTGCTGATGTAGTAGATGAGATAGGAAGGAGGCATTACGGCAATGAGGAGAAGAGGAAGACCACGGAGAAGATGGATTCAGGATGTAGCTGATGGTTTGAGCATGACCGCTGCAGAAGTGGGACATCTGGCCTATAATAGGAAGAAATTCCGAAATACTGCAAAGTTGGCAAAGTTCTACTCCTCTTCACCTTTCGCCTCCCAACGGAGCACAGGTCTTTAACAAATTTCTTCCAGTTGGTCCTCTCTCTTTCCATCCTTTCCAATTCTTTACATGTTTGACCTATCCTTTTAATATCAGCCTCCAGCTCTCTTCTCCAGTTCTGGCAAGGCCTTCCCCTACTCCTCTTTCCCTGCGGGTTCCAAACCAGTGTCTGTCTTGCAATAAATATAATAAAGACAGAGATAATGGCAATAAGTAGACAACCAGAAAACCTTACAATAAAACTCCAGAATGTAGAAATAAAACAAACAATTGAGGCCAAATACTTAGGAGCAATTTTCACAGGAGATGGAAGTATCGATAGCGAAATCAGCAATCGTTGCACAAAAGCTAACCAGATACTGGGACAGTTAACACCCTGTTGTCACATAAAGAGATACCGCTAAAAACTAAAGCAAATCTCATAAGAACGATTTTCTGGCCAACACTATGTTACCAGTCTCAAACATGGAAAAAACAGCAGCTAATGAGCGGAAAATCATAACAACAGAGATTAGGTGTCTTAGAAGAGCTGCAGTTGTGACAATAAGAGACAAAATTAGAAATGAAGAAATCAGAAGAAGACTGGATGTGAAACCAGTCATGCAATTCATGAAAGAACAACAGATTAAATGGTTTGGACACCTGACAAGAATGCCCTGGTATCGCCTACCACAGAGAGCCACAAAGAAAAAGTATAATGAGTACAAAGCAAGAGAAAGACCACGCAAAAGATGGAGCGACTGCATTAAGAACATCCTTACGAAAATGAATATCAGCTTACAAAGTGCCTTAAGACAAGCACACATAAGATCACTTGTAAACACTCCCAATGCTACTTCTATAAGAAGTAGATGGTGGAAGAGAGGAAGTTGGTAACTTTTCGCAGGCCACGTATTTTTCATGTTGTTATTTTTTTCATGTTGTTATTTTTCATGTTGTTATTTTTCATGTTGTTATTTTTCATGTTGTTATTTTTTCATGTTGTTATTTTTTCATGTTGTTATTTTTCATGTTATTTTTTTCATGTTGTTATTTTTCATGTTATTTTTTTCATGTTGTTATTTTTCATGTTGTTATTTTTTCATGTTGTTATTTTTCATGTTATTTTTTCATGTTGTTATTTTTTCATGTTGTTATTTTTCATGTTATTTTTTTCATGTTGTTATTTTTTTCATGTTGTTATTTTTTTCATGTTGTTATTTTTTTCATGTTGTTATTTTTCATGTTGTTATTTTTTCATGTTGTTATTTTTCATGTTATTTTTTTCATGTTGTTATTTTTTTCATGTTGTTATTTTTCATGTTGTTATTTTTCATGTTGTTATTTTTGTGCGACTGAGCTTTGCTCATTGTTGATGTTTGGCTCTGGTAACACAAAGTAGGTATGAAAAATGCTTTTGAGCATCTATTATTATTTAACTGTCAGTGAAATTTGTGGGTGTGCCTTAAACATCACAACATAAAAACCATCAAGTATGTGCTTCTTAAAATAATGATTATTTTCAGGGAAAAAGTTGATTATTGATTCAACAAGGCAATTTGACTCACTGGCCAGACTGTTGAATCACTCCAGCAAACCCAATATCAGATTTCACCCACCTTTCTTGATTGATCTAAGAGATGGACTCCTGAGAATAGCAAGTTATGCTCTGAAGGATATACATATGGGAGAAGAAATTGTCTTTGATTATGGAGTGCGAGACAGAGACCTACCATGGCAAAGGATCCGTGAGGTTTGTTAGATGTACAATTTTCCATTTCTTATCTAGTTAGTTAACAGAACCTACCGATGACAACAGATGACAAGGGACATTGATACTAACAGCTCCTGTGTGTTGCAGGGACTTCACGGGCAGCAAAGAGTAGTAACACTATGATCTACAAGGCATGTCGTGAGGCGACAGAAGTGCGAGCCTAGGAAGTTACCCCAGTAAATAGAAACTGTATGTGCTGGCCTACTTGTAGGTGCATAACTGACACAACGTACAATTGCTCTTAGGCTCAGATCACATACAAATCACACAGAGGGTTAACAAGTGGTCGATATGGAGCGTTCGAAGAGGAAAATATATTATACAAATCAGGAACAGTGAACCCAAGCTGAGCAGAACACTATTCTTCCTACTGGTGGGTGATACTGGTTACAGGCTCCATCACTTCTCTCTGGTTAATTAACTCTTTGTGTCCAGGAAACTCTCACAGCGTATGGGATAGTTCTCTCAATATGCCAAGTAGGCATAAAAAAAGATGGCATCTTGTCCTATAAACAAACAAAAGATATAGCCTTGCTGTAAATTACTACACAATGGAACATCATTGTTAGGGTAAAAGAAGAAGAAATAGACAATATTTTTACTTCGAAAATATATTGTAGATCCCTGCCGAACTTTTTTACATTTCTATGTTTTTATTTTCTTCTTTCAGCTGTTGCACTATATTGCTCCATATAACTTTTGGATCATTGCAGTTAATGTTTAATCGTTCATCACATTTAGGATATTCTGAAGATTCATCATTATAATCTCAATTGTCTTTCTGTAATCAACTGTCATTGCTGCCTGTAAGACATCTTTATTAGGTGGTGTAGGACTGGTGTGTGTGGGGTGGGGGGAAGAGACATGTGCATCTGGAGTTTAATGGCCGCATGGCTAGTGCAGGAGCCGAAAGACGGTTCAGGTTTGGAGTTTTCTTTATACCTCCGACAGAAAATATTCCTTGGCCCTATTTTGTTTTTGTTGTTACCAGAAAGAACTCAAAATCAAAGACAAATGGTTGATTTGCAAATAAAAATGAGAAAATTGAGATATTTTGGACATATAAAAAGACATGAAGGGCTGAAGAAGACCATCATGGAAGGAGGCATACTGGCAAAGAGAAGAAGAGGAAGACCACGGAGAAGATGGATTCAGGATGTAACTGATGGTTTGAACATGACAGCTGCAGAGGCAGTACATCTGGCCTATGAGAGAAATAAATTCGGAGGACTGTTGGGGTGGCAAAGTTCTGCTTAGGACAAGCTATCTGATGATGATGCCAGAAGTATATATACATTATATACTTCTTTGTATATATATAATACTTCAGAAGTATATATATAACAGAATTGAAACTTGGAGGGTTCGATCATATCTAAGAATCAATGCAAACAAGAAACATCCTCTCCATGAAGAACTCATTAAGGAGAAAGGGTGTAGACTCAAGAGAGGCAGATCATGGCTGAGTCAGGCGGAAGATACGCTTAGGAAAATATGTGATCCTTCCGGAATTGCAACAGGAGAGGAATGGATTGCTGTGTCCCCTCAATTTCCGACTGCTTTCACCGTTATTACATCTATTAAGAAAAACTGCGAACAAAATAATCTATCACTGCTAAACCTGGAGGTGGAGGCTCTCTTGAATGACATCATCAATGATACAGATGTAGTTATTTACACCGATGGTTCAGTCATTCGCCAACAACACTGTGCGTGGGCTTTTTCAGCACGCTCAGGAGGAAAAATAATAAGAGAGGCCAGTTGGGCCTACGCAACAACCACAAGTAGTTTGACAATGGAGGTTTGGGCGGTTACGGAGGCGGTGAACTGGTTGGCATCTCACAATTACTCTCGTGTTTTCATACTCAGTGACTCCATGAGCATGATTCGTAAAGTCGAATCAGGTATGGTGAGACGCAACTGGGTGGAGGTACTGGTACAGACAATGATCAGAGAAATCACCTTTATTTTTGTCCCTGGGCACGCAGGAGTTAGGGTAATGAACGAGCTGATAGATTGGCTGGCTTGGCTACAATATCAGAGGGAGCTGCAATGGATCGAAGTGACATTCTTCACGCATTGAGAGAGTCTTTCCGAACAGAGAAGTTTCAGGGCTGCGAATCCCACTCGCTGACCAGATTGAAAGAGATGGGTGTCAATATTGGTGCAGCCGAAAAGAACGACATACTAAATATGCAAAGAGATTGATTAATCAACATTGAACTGGCGTGTTGGGTCGCTGGACGCTGCTGGATTTGGAGATCGGAGCACCTATGGACATGTCCGGAGTGCTATGATGATAGTCCTCATATAACTGATAACTGATATATACATAATATATTGGTTTTTTTTTTCAGATTGATTTTGCAGCAGATGTTGACTTAGATTCTTCTGATGACAGTGCTTGTGTCAGCCTTGATGACAATTTGCTTGCAGACAGTGAAGTGTCAGAGAATGTATCAAATTTGGTACCTGTAAGCAGAGACTATGATGCTTCATGTTGTGCAAGTTCAGATATAACGAGTGCAGAGGAGTCTGCACCAACCTGTGTAAACAATAACATCTCAGTGGGAAACAGGATGAAGAATGATATTGCTATGGCATTAGGGGAATTCCAATGGTGTTTCACAAAAGCGATACCTGGAGGAAAGTCATATTTTGCTAGCTCTGACACTATAGGAGCTCCTAAAAAAATCTGGGGATATATTGAGGAAGAAACATTCTACAAGAAAAAGCAAAGATTAAATGCTGAAAGTATTATCTGCATATCTGCATCTTCTAGTGTCCGTGACAAGATATCAGAGCAGACTTCAGAAACCTAGAATGTATCTTCCATTATTGAATAATGATTAATAATAATAATTCCTCTCCAACTGTTCTACATTCTAGAGCCTGCAAGCATATTCTCCATACCGCTCTATCCTGGACAGCTCGCTCAATCTCCTCCATGAAACTGAGACTGATATTTCTTGCCTCTCTCAGCAAAGTTCATTTCCGAGTCTCCCTAGGCGTCCTCTCTTTCTTGAACCCTTTGCATCCCACTTCAATTCCTGCATTGGTATTCTTTGATAATTTCTTCTCAAGGTGTGTCCATCTCCATCTTCTCTTTCCTCTCTTTCCTATAATAGTTGTTACTAGTGGTTGACCAGACATTTCTCTGATTTCATCACTTCTCCTGAATTTGTCCCACTTTATGGTCTTTCGTTTTGTCACAGACATCTATTTTCAAATGCATTCAACTTGCTTTCTATATCTTTACTCATTTTCCAACTCTCGCTGGCATATGTTAGGATTGATACAACATTTGAATTGAAAATTCATAATTTAGTTTTAATACTATATAACTTGCAGTTCCATATTTCATTTAGATTTTCAAAAGCTGATGTTGCTTTGACAATTTGTATCACAATTTCTTTTTTTAACATTGCGTTAAAACCCTTTCGCTCTGTAATTATTTTGACCTCTGGACGCATTTATTTTGCAATTCAAATTTAACATTCAATGTCAACTAGTTTAAACCTTTATAACTCAAGTACTGTTTCTCTAAAGTATGACATATTATATATTAAATTGTTGCTAATTGGATGTGGAATACATTAATATAATAATATTTTACATCAGGTGATATACGTTTGAGAAAATTAGATTATTGTACTATTTGACTATTTTGAAAAAACAAAAAATCATAAAACATATTTTTACTCTCAGGCTTGTATTACATCTTAATATTTATAGATCTTTCCAGAAGTGGCAGTTAAATGAAGATAATCCATGTGCGAACATATTCTATAAGTTTTATCTAACTATGTACAGTAGGTTTTCTAATATTCACTTTTTATTGCGGACACGTCAATAAATGGAATGTGGAACGCCCATTCTTTAGATGCAATTATTACATTAGACTTACAACTATCGTTACTGCATTTAATAAACAATCAAATGTCATTATTACCATCAATTAAATCTGCTTCATTACTATCACAGGTATTAATTTGATCTAACAGTACTCAAGATTACACTGTAAACATCGTCGGAATCATTAACGTTTTTAAAAAAAAGTGTTGACTGAAACAGAATATTACACTGCTTTCCATCTTTCAAATCTTTGTTAAATGAAGATCAAAATGTACCTACGTACATATATGTACTTTCCGTTTCTGAAGATTTTTAAACTTTAGTAAAGGGGTTGTGAAGATACATTCGTTTCCGTGAACAGACATCCAAAAGCCGATATATCAGTTTTGCAGCATCATGAACATTTCTCTGAACCGATATATCGGCTCTGCAGTCCCGTTGAGGTTAAATATATTTCAGATATTGAATTCTCCTTCTCTTCAACCATTTACTTCTTTATAGAAGTGTTCGAAGGGGGTGGATGTAGTGATCTTGTTCTAATGCACTTTGTAAGCTGTTACTCATTTTCGTACCGCTGTTACTTGTTTTCATAAGGCTTGATACCATCACTCCATCTTTTGCGTGGTCTTTCTCTTGCTCTGTACTCATTATACTTTGTCTGTGTGGCTCTCTGTGGTAGACGATACTAGGGCATTCTTGTCAGCTTTCCAAACCATTTAACCATTGTTCTTTTCTGAATTGCATGACTGGCTTTATATCCAGTCTTCTTCTGATTTCTTAATTTCTAGTTTTGTCTCTTATTGTCACACCTGCAGCTCTTCTTCTTCTTCGATCGTTCTAGGCCTGTCTTTATCATTCTCTTTGTGATATATAAACAGCCATACATCAGAAATAATGTACATGCACCAACCTTCAGCACCTATTTGAGCACAGTTGCTTATCCTTCGGTGGAGTGTTCGATTTCAGCCAGCTATTGTGTGCGGTTCGCTCTCCACTAGCCTTTGACTGTCCCCAGCCAAACCCACAAGGCAGTGGGCTGCTATTTTCTTTCAAGGCAGTGACCCTTAGATGGCCTGCCCTCCCTGGCTTAGGAGCGCCATCTTCCCAACAAAACCGTTCGTTTAATGAACACCTTGGTTTGTCGCCGTCAGGTTTGTTTACGGTTTGCTCCGCTAGCCTTTGATTGTCCCCAATCTTGCTACGAGGCAGCAGTAGTTCCCTGCAAGCAGAAACGCGCACTGGCTTTACCTCTGCTGGGTATTCCAGTTGTTCTGCACATTTGGGTGGGACACACACCCTCTGCAACGCTGCAGCGTTTTCACTGGTTTGCCTCTGCTGGGCTTTCCAGTTCTACTAATTTGGGTGGGACGTACACCCTGCCTCGCTTTCCGCTCCGGCCTGCTCTCGGTGGGGCCCACTATGGCTTTGCCAGCCAGCGTGCTCGCTGTGCCCTGGTGCCCACTTCACCATTTCCGTCAATTTCACTGGCTGTTCGAATTCGATGGGGCAAAACCGGGTTTCGCCTCATGATGCCCACGTGCAACTCAACTCGACTCCCAGCATACTCATCGGCTCTAGGGTAGTGGTCCAAGAGAGAGCATGCTTGACCTTCGAATTTCGCCACACGCGGGTCAACGTCTCTTCAATGGTTTTGATTCTGACTTTTGACCCATCTGGAACAACGTGCGGACCAACTCATCAACCAGCATACTCATCAGCTCAAGACAGGAGACTCAAGAGAGAGAATGCTCGGGTTCCGAGTTCCGCGAGGTTTCACATGTCTCCCTCTAACTTTTCCCATCGGCCGGGAGAGTTGAGCATTAATAGTCACTCTGGGAGTCCGCTCGTCTATGTTGCGGACGGATCCCATCAGGTATGACTACCTTTGCATCTCTACTTGCAACAGAGTAGCTCTCCCCGATCCCTGCCCCCCCCCTTTGCCAGATCGGAACCTAAGTCTGTTTCCAGGGTCGCCGCGTGGAGGTTGGGGGCAGGGTCTTGATTAGCGTCACCCTTCGCAACCCTGGCTCATGTTACTGCAATGACCATGAGCCTTTGACCCCGCAGCTCCTCTATGATACCTCATCTCTGTCATGATTTTCCACTCATCAGCTGCTGTTATTGGCAATGTTTGACACTGGTAACATAGTGTTAGCCAGAAAATAGCCAGAGATTGAATAACCTTCCAATAAATCCACAAACAGTATAGATAAAGTGCTTGAATGGAAGATTGTTTCATCGTCCAAATAAACAAATTTTAACCGATCACAGCCTCAGTGACTCTCCATCAGCCTAAGTAACTCTCCATCAGACTCAGTGACTCTCCATCAGCCTAAGTAACTCTCCATCAGACTCAGTGACTCTCCATCAGCCTAAGTAACTCTCCATCAGACTCAGTGACTCCATCAGCCTAAGTAACTCTCCATCAGACTCAGTGACTCTCCATCAGCCTAAGTAACTCTCCATCAGACTCAGTGACTCTCCATCAGCCTAAGTAACTCTCCATCATACTCAGTGACTCTCCATATGTTAAAGAAAATTCAATTAGTAATCATCTTCTTCTTCTTTAACCTTTGCCCCAAGGGAAGCATAGGTCCATAACCAGGGCCTTCCAAGCTCGCCTATCCAAGGCCATCCTTTCCAGATCTCTCCACTCTCTCCCTATTGCATTCCATCTCAAACTCCAATCTCCAGGTGTTTCTGGGTCTTCCTTACCTCTATGCCCTGGGGTTCCATCGAGAGCATGTCTCCTTGAAGCTGTCAGGACGTTTCCTCAGTGTATACCTTCGTCATATCCATCGCCACCTTTTGGTCTTTATCTCTTGTTCCACCTTCCGTTTTCCCGCTCTGTCCCACAGTTCCCTGTTTGTGATCCTGTCATATCATTGCAGATGGAGTATCCTGAGCAGACATCTAATGATGAATGTCTGCAAATTTCTGATGTCTCCCCTTAGCTGTTCTCCATGTCTCTGCCTCATATAGAAGGACATCCTTGACATTTGAGTTAAATATCATTATCTTAGTTTTATTCCTGATCATTCTTGAACTCTATATGTTCTTCAGAATGGCAAATGCTGATCTTGCCTTTTATTAGTAATCAGAGGGCCTCTTATTAGTAGCAAACTAGTTCAGCATTTAAACTGCATACAGTCTCATCATGCAGCATTTCTGGGTATTAGAGAAATATTCCCAAGAAGCATCAGTATGACCAACCTTCTTGTACAGTCTCTTCAGTTATACCACAATCATCATCATCATTACCATGGTCCAGTTCATGAGATACTTGGTGTGATGGAGTATACACTCTGTCCATGAGATATTTGATGTGATGGAGTGTACACTCAGTCCATGAGATATTTGGTGCGATGAAGTATACACTCTGTCCATGAGAGAGATATTCTTTTTCTTTTGTCCTTCTCTGCTTTTTTTGCCGCTAGGCTTAGCAGGTTTAACTGATGATTGGTTTCTGAGATAATGCACGCTTGGTCGCTTGATATGCTGTGGTATTGTGGAGTTTTAAGATGTCTGTAACTCCATCAATCCATCTCTTTCTTGGTCTGCCCTTCCTCTTGATGATTCCATTTTCAGGTTGTACGCTCTTGCAACTGGTGTTATGTTATGTTATGCGATCGACGTCATGGCACGTTGGGCATTCCCATGCATGCTCTGTCCTCCGCTGCAGCAGCCATCCTAAAGTCCATTTGCTCACCGTACCCATGAGAAGTTGATTACTATATCTTCTCTCTCTACCACGAAGACGACACTGTTTGGCATGTCCAGACTTAACGTCTAATTCTCGAACTCATTCTAGTGTCTGAGACTTCAGCGTCCAGATTCAATCATTTGAAGCATATTCATCGAGTCTGATATGATAATCGTATGGGTTACCTGCTGCTCAGCCACCCATGACAGAGCCCTGGAGGCAGCAGTGATCTCCATAGTCATGCTTGATGTTGTTGTCTCGAAAGCGCGCAGTCCTCATGAAGTGTGCGACGCTTCGATGTGCTGAATAAGCCCACGATGATCTGGTTCCCCGTCTGACAGAGCCATCGGTGTAGATAATGATATCACCTGGATGGGAGTGCTGATCCACGAGTGCAAGAATATCCGCATTGACGATGCCTGGGGCCCATTCTCTACAGCGTCTCATAAGTGTACTGACAACCCTGGTGTATGCAGTCATATCCTCTGATATAGGCATCCATTCTTCACCATGTCTCAGCTCATCTAGAGTACAGACCTGTTTAATAACATCCTCTGCCATCCAGGATCGGCCTCTCTCAATCACCTACCCTTGTTTTCATTTATGGATTTGTGCAGAGGATGATTTTTGTCAGCAGAAACTCTCAGATAAGCTTTTACCTGTGCGACTTTGTGTCTAATGGCCATCGTTTGCAATACAAGGACATAGCGCATTGCCTCACATGAACTGTCACATGTGCAACCAAGTATAAGCCTCATCGCTCTTTGGACCCTGTCTAACTTATCCAACGATGTTCTGCTTACTGTCATAAGATCAAGACCATAGTCCACCATGCTCAGCACTAGTCCTTGATAAAGAAGAAGCAGCAGACGTTGCTCAATATCCGCCTCCGCTATAACTTTGAGGGCAGTTAGCCCTTTTCTTGCCTTTAGGATTAGGTTCTCAACATGACTCTTAAATGACAGGCTTCTGTCAACTGTTATACCAAGATATTTTAGTGTTTCGCTTCTGTCAATGTCTTTGTTACACATGCTGACAACTGGAGTAGGTGTCTTTACTATGTGAGTATTAAGAGAGAACCATGTCAGAGAAGTCTTTGCTGGGTTCACAATAGCTTCGAATTCATTGCACCAGTCACCAATCCTATTCAGTTCACATTGTAATGCAGATGAGATCTCATTTCTGTCCTTGCCCATGCGATACACCAGAATGTCAGATTTCAAGACACCATTTGCAAATTGGTGTATTCGGGTTCATTCAGACCAAGTGGCCAAACCATTTGAGTCTCTGTTTTTCAATAAATCTAATAGCAGGTGTTGTTCGACTGTTCTTCTAATATCCTCATTTCTTATATGGTCTCTTCTTGTTTTATTTATTGCTTTCCTCAAGCATCTCATTTCACAGGTGGTTATTTTCCTTTCTTGTTCTTTTGTCAGTGCCCATGTTTGGCATTGATATTGATATTAGGATTAAAGATAACTGTTGCAGCTAAGGATTCTGTTAGCGATTTATAAATTGTTTTTGTTTGTGGTGGTGTTGAACTGTGAAATCTTGAAACATGGTGTGTCATTGTTGTTCTTCCTGGGAATGACACCCTGGTAATGACATCCTGGTAATTACAAAGATCATTTGATTGAGCAATTGATCTAGGAACATGTTTTTCTTTTGAAAAATACAGTAGGCCTATTTAACATTTTCCGTTGAAGAAAAACAACCAAATGATTCTTGTAATAAAATGATAACATCAAAATATTGCTAGCTCAAACGTGTCACTCGTCTTTGAATAATAACAATCTGTTGATTTAACATTTTCCCTTGAAAAAAAACAACCAAATGATTCTTGTAATAAATTGATGATATCAAAATATTGCTAGCTCAAACGTGTCACTGCCTTTGAATAATAACAATCTTGTTGACTTCAGTTTGTTCATATTTCTGATATTATTTGTATGTATTACAGTATTACTACAACAACTTTTTGTTTTATTATTGTTAATGTCTGTTCGATTATCATCATGAATAAAGTATATGATTTCAGCATATTATAAGTTCTGGATTGTTCCATTTGTATTTCAATCAGTATTTGGGAGGTTCGGCTGAGTATGATAGTGGTGGGTTCAACTGCGTACTATTGTATCCAGCTACTACATTCGGCAAACTATCAAAGAGAGTGTGGGACAAAAAAAAATTAACATTGCAGACAAAGATTCAAATATATCGAACTTGTGTAATTAGCTCTTTACTAGATGGCTCAGAAACATGGACAGCCTACTCAAGGCATGAGAGGAGTCTTAACATCTTTCACCTTCGATGTCTCTGCAGGATTATGAACATCAGGTGGTACGACAAGATAACCAACTCTGAATTACTGCAAAGTGCAAACTTGCTTTCCATCATGGGCATGCTCAGCAGTAGACGACTTAGATGGCTAGGGCATGTGCGAAGAATGGACAAGGGCCGCATTCCAAAACAAATGTTGTTCTGTGAACTTTCGGAGGGGAAGAGGCACCAAGGCAGACCACTGCTCATATATAAATATGTCTGCAAGGCCTGAATGAATAACTTTTCTATCTGTCCCAGCAAATGGTAAAAACTAGCTGATTGAGATATATGGAAAACAACATTGCGCAAAGGTGCAGAATATTTTGAAGGGAGACTTAGGGATGAGCTGAAAGATAAGAGAGAAAAGCGAAAACTCAGAAGTTGTCACAGTGAAACACTTGCCAATTGACTGTCTGCAAAGACGATAAAGGCCATATATACTGGTTGAAAGATGTATGAAAAATAAAGGAAAATATGTATATTTATAATCAAAGAAGAAAAAACATACTAAACTTGAACATGTAAGCATGAAATGTGACTGATATATATGACTTCTTATATTTCACATTTCATATTTTCTTATGGTCACACTGCTACCATGTTGTAGCCCTGTGTCAGAGTCTTATATATGTATATATATATATATATATATATATATATATATATATATATATATATATATATATATATATATATATATATATATATATATATCATCATCATCATCACCTTCAACTCCCATCGGAGCACAGGTCTTCAACAAACTTCTTCCATCTCTTCCTCTCTCTTGCCATCCCTTCCAATTCTTTCCATGTTTTGTCTATCCTCTTTATATCCGCCTCCAGCTCTCTCCTCCAGGTCTGCCTAGGCCTTCCCTACTCCTCTTTCCCTGCGGGTTCCAAAACAATGCCTGTCTTGCGATGCTTCCGGTCGGTCTTCTCAATGTATGTCCTATCCATCGCCAGCGTCTCTTCCTGAGCTCTCTCTCCACTGGTATCTGCTTTGTTCTCTCCTGAGTTCCTCGTTTGTAATCTTATCATACCATCTCAATTCCTCTATCCTACGTAAACATCCATTTACGAAGGTCTGCAGTTTTCTGATAGTTTCCTTTGTGGTCTTCCATGTTTCCGAGCCATAGAACAGCACTGACTTCACAATTGACTGGAAAATTCTCAGTTTTGTGTTTGTTTTGATCTCCTTGCCTTCCATATCTTACTCAATGCAATAAAGTTCCCTCTTGCTTTTTGTTTTCTTATCTTAACATCTTTGTTTGTTCCTCCTTCTGTGTCTATGTTGCTTCCAAGGTATGTGTATGATTCTACATCCTGCAGTGCTGTTTCCTCCAGCATAATCTGGTTTACATTTGCAGCATTTATTCTCATGACCTTGGTCTTCCCCTGTGTATTTTCAAACCTAGCTGCTGAGACTTATTATTTAAGGTATTCATTTTGTCTTTAATCTGTGCGTGGTTGTGAGACAGCAAAGCCAGATCGTCTGCAAAATCCAGGTCCTCCAGTTGTTTCACTAAGTATATATATATATATATATATATATATATATATATATATATATATATATATATATATATATATATATATATATAAATATATAAGATATAGAAAGCAAGTTGAATGCATTTGAAAATAGATGTCTCGAAAAATAATGAATATAAAATGGAACGAATTCAGGAGAAGTGATGAAATCAGGGACATGTCTGGTCAACCACTAGTGACAACTGTTATAAGAAAGAGAAGATGGAGATATGTTGGGCACACCTTGAGGAGAAATGATCAACGAATATCAAAGCAGGCATTGAAGTGGGATGCAAAGGGTTCAAGAAAGAGAGGTCGACCTAAGGAGACCCTGAAACGAACTTTGTTGAGAGAGGCAGAAAATATCGGTCTCAGTTCCATGGAGGAGATTGAGCGAGTTGCCCAGTATAGAGCGGTATGGAGAAATTACTTGCAGGCCCTATAACCGTACAGAGGAATTATTTATATATATATATCTACTTATGTTACTATTTATTTAAGCTCAATCAAAATTCATTAGTATAGATTTAAAATAAAATGTCCTAAATAAATATCTTCAACATACGCAACGAATAGTTATACTGTGACCGACAAGGTATGTCGTAAGAGGCGACTGAGGTAGAAGTTACCCTAGTAAATTAAAAAAAACGGCGCAGAAATCGGATGTGCTGGCCTATTTGTAGGCGCATAACTGGCATAACGAACAACGGCTCTTAGACTCAGATCACATACAAATCACACAGAGTGGTTGTTGTGGAGCGTCAAGAAGAAGCAGGAGTCATTAGATATCACGTCTAGTGTTATTTCGTAGAACAATAAATGTGTTACACAGGCTGTAATCATCATCTAACACAGATATCAAATGTTATCGCATTTTGGGTTATCTTTTAATAAAGTAACAACAACTCTCACGACTTTGTATGCTTCTACTAGGTCACTGACAGACATCAGTCACTAGTTATCTTATCTTGAAGGAAAGTTACGCCTCTACACAAAATATCTCTCCTTGATACCAGCCTTTAGAAAAGTACCCTAGTACCTGTTTCATGTTTACCTTTACATATGAAATAAATACAGATATCTACAAGACCTACATATCAAGGAGTATTGGTTCATAAATAACATCATGTCCTGGAAGATGATGTATTTTGGTCATTAAAAAACGTCACAGTGGCTTAGTACGAGGCAGGGAACGAACAAGACGAATGTTGCAGCAGGACATCAAAGAAACCATACGTTGCTACGTAAACAAAATACCTGTTTTTAAATATCTAAGCTGATATTAGTTTCCTTACATGCTCGTAAGTTTTTGTAGTTCTTGAAAGTTATGGCGAAACACGTAAATACAATATACTGTAATTTTACAATAACAATACTGTCACAGCAACGTTTCGACTACAATATTGTCTGATTCTATAGTATATGTAGTATGCCGTGTAAGAAGTGCATTTTTTCACTTCTGTTGTATCCTTTGCTTGATAACGACTTTTTGATCGAAACGTTGCTGTGTATTGTCATTGATTTTGTAAAACTACAGTACTTTGTTTTTACATGTTTCGTCATTGCTACATAGTTTTACTGCAGTCTTCCCTTATATCGATAATTATTTTTAGTTACAAAAATCTCTGCCGAGAAAATGATATTAAAAGAATACTTGGGCTTTTAGGCATTGTATTTTGATATAACAAATGTTATAATAATTACCAACTAATCAATCTGATATCAGTAATTGATTTGTTGATCAATGATCGTCTCCGACCTGGATATAACTGTAATAATTTACGCTAATAAGATAGTTTGAAGTAGTCACCTGACCAACAACTTGATAACACGTGATAAAGAGATAAATTGTTATAAATAGTTCAGATGGGAAAGAAACAATGCATAAACTTTTAAAATATCAATTAAAATTTCCCAAGTCTTGTGTAACTAAATTGACTATTGTTGTGATGTGTTTGGAAAGTGCATTGTCATACTGTCTTGTGATTGCTGGTTTCTCTCTCAATCTCTTTCTCTCTTTCTCTCTGTCTATCTCTCTCTCGTTCTCTCTCTATTTCTCTATCGCTGTCTCGTCTCTCTCTCTTGCTCTTTCTCTATCTCTCTTGTTCTCTCTATATTTCTCTCTCTCTGTTCTCTCTCTTCTCTCGCCTTCTCGCTTTCTCCTTTCTCTCTCTCTCTCTCTTTCTTTGTCTTCCTCTCTTTCTCTCGCTGTCTCTTTCTCTATATTTCTTTCTCTATCTGTCTCTCTCTGTCTCTATTTCTTCTCTATTTCTCCCCCTCTTTCTCTCTGTCTATTTCTCTCTCTATTTCTCTTCTCTCTCTGTCTGTCTCTCTCTATTTCTCTCTCTTCCTTCTGTAGTAGCTAGCCAGTCCCCCCAGGTGGCAGCTGAGGAACCAGACAGTTATAGTCTGTCCATTAATTCGTGAGCACGTTTGAAATTGATTTTCTCGAAAACTACCTGTTGGATCTCATTGATTTTTGGCAAGCAGCCTTAGAATATCCATGACGCTAGAGAAATATTTTTTTTTCCAAGAAAATGTGATGTAGTTTGAAATATTTCTTCTTCAGGTTATATTAAAATCAACCTCACCGGATTGTACACAATAGTAACAGATCTACGGTACACAGGCGCGTTGTTCTAAAAATACATTATGGTAACATTGAAATATTGTGAGTAAACAACAATTTCACGAAATCCCGTGCACCTAACCCAGTCGACTTTGAAAGCGGAAAGCATATGACGTTATAATTGGGATACCGTTGTATAGTTATAGGCGTATCTCGCTATTTGTATGAAGCTATTGTATCATATTTGTTGGCTTATCAAAACTGACATTGATATCACATTCATAATGAGTCTGAAGTGCACATTTATAACAATGCAGAAGGTTACAGTTTTACTATACTAACACTTCCGTAGGGAATCTAAGAGAGGTCATCTATATTGCCATATTCATAACCCTGAGAAACGAGCGCAACTGGCGCTTGGTCTGAATAGAGAATCCTTTTCCCGATGGATTAAACAGGACACAAAGTGCACTAATGTCAAGCAAGGACGGAAAAGAACAATTGACGACTTTGACATAGATGTCATAAGACGGGAGCTCTTGAAAATGTTTGCGACAAATCAACTTGTTACTCTCAGGAAACTGAAATTAAAACTGCAATCAGATTGCAGCATAGACTTTTCTAAAAGTACTCTATGAAAAATTGTAAGAGCCGCCGGCTTCACCTTCAGAAAACTATAGGCGGCAGGAATATTATTTGTGAAAGCCACATTTAATTGCTGCCCGAAGTAAATACCTGAGGCAGATCCGTGAGCGGCGGAGGCAAGGCTATGATATTGTATATTTGGACGAATCCTGGGTCAATGCTCACCACACCAATGCTAAAGAATGGCAATCAGTAGACGGTGAACAGAAAGAAAAATACCAAGCAGCAAAGGCCAGCGTATTATACTAACACATGCAGGAAGCAGTGAAGAAGGTCTTGACCATGACGCTGGACTTATTTTCCAATCAAAAGTACCGACGGTAGGGACTACCACACAGAAATGAATGGACATATTTTCAGGCACTGGATGGAGAAAGATCTACTTTCAATTCTAAACAGACCATCATGCTTGGTAATGGATAATGCATCCTATCACAACGCAGTATCAGCGGAAGACAAAGTACCAACTGCATCAAATACAAAAGATCAAATTAGGACTTGGCTTGCTAAGGAAAATGTCAGCTTCGATGATACATATTTGAAACCCGAGTTGTTGCACCTGGTGAGGATGACAAATAAGACAAAGGTGTTTCATATTGACAAAATCATTGCAGAATACGGCCACACGTCTTTGCGACTACCTCCATATCATGCTCAATCCGATAGAGCTTGTCTGGGCTAAAGTAAAAGGGCAAGTTGCCGAACAGAACAGGACGTTTAAAATGTGTGATGTTGAAGTTCTGACACGTGAGTCCTTCTCAATGATAGACATGCAGTTCTGGAAGAAGTGTGTTGAACATGTGCTCCGAGAGGAAGACGAGTACTGGCACCGAGATGGATTACAATTTGTCCAGCCAGTAACAATTATCAACCTCATGGAATCGTCAGATTCGGGATGATACAAATCATATTTTGATTACAGACTGAGAAATAGCAACGTATACATTTCCATATCCAAATGCGTCTACCATCATACAATTTGTGGTGAAGTTAAGACACCCTGGGGTCTAATGGTGACCGAAGGGAGGACTAACTGTTGCATATTGTATCCAAGTTCACGATTGCACATAAAGGGCAACACACTTAATTACTTGACCTATCAAGTTAATATGGAGATACACCTATGAATAGAATTGACATGGACAAATTCTAGGGATACTGTGAAATCTAAAATTTGAGCCCCCAGATTTGCAATTGTCATAAAAGATCAAAGGAATTCGCCGATGTGCAAAATCCGTAGCATCTATGGACTACTGGTTAGCTTTATTTTAGCGTCATGGATATTCTAAGGCTGCATGCAAAAATCACTGAGATCCACCAGGTAGTTTTCGAGAAAATCAATTTCAAACGTGCTCACGAATTAATGGACAGACTATAGCTTTAGTGTGTAGCTTGTATATATTTAGATATTTTATTAGCAGACTTAGTGTTTGCACTCTCTAAGCAGAATGGCAACACTAAAACGAGACATTGACGTAGGGAAACTAATCGACGTAGTTGTGTAGTGACGAGTTAGTAAGGATTAGTAAACAAGACTGATTAGGAAAGAATAGACGTTTTTTTGTACATGTAAGGAAAAGCAGCAATAAATGAATATAAATGGAGTCTATAGAACTGTGTTTGTTCTGTATACCATCATCAGTGAACACTATAGCAAACAACAACCATCATTACCCTTAGAGTAATTATACAATCTTCAAACGACCATTAGAACAACTTATAAGAAGAACATCATCAATGTAAATAAAGTCATAAAACAAAGAGGAGACCCTATTACATCTCTTTATCTCTCTCTCTCTCTCTCTCTCTCTCATCATCATCACCTTTCAACTCCCATCGGAGCACAGGTCTTCAACAAACTTCTTCCATCTCTTCCTCTCTCTTGCCATCCCTTCCAATTCTTTCCATGTTTTGCCTATCCTCTTTATATCCGCCTCCAGCTCTCTCCTCCAGGTCTGCCTAGGCCTTCCCTACTCCTCTTTCCCTGCGGGTTCCAAAACAGTGCCTGTCTTGCGATGCTTCCGGTCGGTCTTCTCAATGTATGTCCTATCCATCGCCAGCGTCTCTTCCTGAGCTCTCTCTCCACTGGTATCTGCTTTGTTCTCTCCCTGAGTTCCTCGTTTGTAATCTTATCATACCATCTCAATCCCTCTATCCTACGTAAACATCCATTTACGAAGGTCTGCAGTTTTCTGATATTTTCCTTTGTGGTCTTCCATGTTTTCGAGCCATAGAACAGCACTGACTTCACATTTGACTGGAAAATTCTCAGTTTTGTGTTTGTTTGATCTCCCTTGCCTTCCATATCTTACTCAATGCAATAAAGTTCCCTCTTGCTTTTGTATTCTTATCTTAACATCTTTGTTTGTTCCTCCTTCTGTGTCTATGTTGCTTCCAAGTTATGTGTATGATTCTACATCCTGCAGTGCTGTTTCCTCCAGCATAATCTGGTTTACATTTGCAGCATTTATTCTCATGACCTTGGTCTTCCCCTGTGTATTTTCAAACCTAGCTGCTGAGACTTATTATTTAGGGTATTCATTTTGTCTTTAATCTGTGCGTGGTTGTGAGACAGCAAAGCCAGATCGTCTGCAAAATCCAGGTCCTCCAGTTGTTTCACAAGTGTCCATTGTATTCCCCCTCTGTTATCCTTTGTTGATTTCATGATCCAATCTATGGCCAGCAAGAACAAGAATGGTGATAACAAGCATCCCTGCCTCACCCCTGTTCTTATCTCAAAGGATTCCGTCAGTTGGCCCTCGTGTATGACTCTGCATTTCATTCCTTCATACGTTTTCTTTATTAGGTTTGCAATCTTGGGTGAACTCCATAGTGTATTAATAGTTTCCACAATGATTCTCTCTCTCTCTCTCTATATATATATATATATATATTTATATATATATATGCCTCTCTTTATATATATGCATACGTATTTCTTACCTTTTAGACCCACACAGATTCACAGTTGACCCAGGAACACTTGGAAGGGTTACAACTGATTGTCTTAGTATTCTGTATTCGTGCGTGTGGTGCCGGGACCCGAAAGAGAAGCAAAGAATAGTACACCTGCGACCTACAAGGCATGTCGTAAGTGGCGACTGATGTAGGACCTAGGAAGCTATCCTAGTAAATAAAAAGCATAGCAGAAATCGGATATGCTGGCCTATTTGTAGGCGCATAACTGGCACAACGTACAATAGCTATTTGGCTCAGATCACATACAAATCACAAAGAGTGGTTTAACAAGTGATCGATATGAAGCGTTCGAAGAAGAAAAAGAAGTATGTTGTATTTATGTGTCTTGTACGTCTCGGATGTACTGATGTGTCTTGTATGTCTCGGATGTACTGATGTGTCTTGTATTGATGTGTCTTGTACGTCTCGGATGTACTGAGTCATGTACTGATGTGTCTTGTATGTCTCGGATGTACTGAGTCATGTATTGATGTGTCTTGTACGTCTCGGATGTACTGGGTCATGTATTGATGTGTCTTGTACGTCTCGGATGTACTGAGTCATGTATTGATGTGTCTTGTACGTCTCGGATGTACTGAGTCATGTATTGATGTGTCTTGTACGTCTCGGATGTACTGAGTCATGTATTGATGTGTCTTGTACGTCTCGGATGTACTGGGTCATGTATTGATGTGTCTTGTACGTCTCGGATGTACTGGGTCATGTATTGATGTGTCTTGTACGTCTCGGATGTACTGAGTCATGTATTGATGTGTCTTGTACGTCTCGGATGTACTGAGTCATGTATTGATGTGTCTTGTACGTCTCGGATGTACTGAGTCATGTATTGATGTGTCTTGTACGTCTCGGATGTATTGATGTGTCTTGTATGTCTCGGATGTATTGATGTGTCTTGTATGTCTCGGATGTATTGATGTGTCTTGTATGTCTCGGATGTATTGATGTGTCTTGTATGTCTCGGATGTATTGATGTGTGTTGTATGTCTCGGATGTATTGATGTGTCTTGTACGTCTCGGATGTATTGATGTGTCTTGTACGTCTCGGATGTATTGATGTGTCTTGTACGTCTCGGATGTATTGATGTGTCTTGTACGTCTCGGATGTACTGATGTGTCTTGTACGTCTCGGATGTACTGATGTGTCTTGTACGTCTCGGATGTACTGATGTGTCTTGTACGTCTCGGATGTACTGATGTGTCTTGTACGTCTCGGATGTACTGATGTGTCTTGTACGTCTCGGATGTACTGATGTGTCTTGTACGTCTCGGATGTACTGATGTGTCTTGTACGTCTCGGATGTACTGGGTCATGTATTTATGTGTCTTGTACGTCTCGGATGTACTGGGTCATGTATTGATGTGTCTTGTACGTCTCGGATGTACTGAGTCATGTATTGATGTGTCTTGTACGTCTCGGATGTACTGGGTCATGTATTGATGTGTCTTGTACGTCTCGGATGTACTGGGTCATGTATTTATGTGTCTTGTACGTCTCGGATGTACTGAGTCATGTATTGATGTGTCTTGTACGTCTCGGATGTACTGAGTCATGTATTTATGTGTCTTGTACGTCTCGGATGTACTGGGTCATGTATTGATGTGTCTTGTACGTCTCGGATGTACTGGGTCATGTATTGATGTGTCTTGTACGTCTCGGATGTACTGGGTCATGTATTGATGTGTCTTGTACGTCTCGGATGTACTGGGTCATGTATTGATGTGTCTTGTACGTCTCGGATGTACTGAGTCATGTATTTCTGCATCTTTTGGCATCATATAGACACTTCATCTATCCATCTTTTTCTTGGTCTTCCCTCATTTTTCATCATAATGTTCTGCTGTAGATAGCTTTATTAGACACTGTGGTCTGACTACCTTCTTGCAATGTGGTTAAACCACAGATGTCACAGATTTTGTAACTGAAGTTTTGGATTGGTGTAGCCATCCACAAGACGAATACAGACAGAGTACATGACATAGCTGGTTTCTATTTGTTTAAATCTCATTATGAAAGTTGGGGATGTTACTAAGGCAGTGATCTGTCTGGAGATGTTATAAATTTGGGGCAGCTACTAAGGTAGTGATCTGTCTGTGTGGCTATTACTAAGGTAGTGATCTGTCTGTGGGGCTGTTACTAGGGCAGTGATCTGTCTGGGGGCTGATACTAAGGCAGTGATCTGTTTGGAGATGCAGTGTCATATTTGTAGGTATTCTCATGTGGTTGAGAACGATCAGAGCGGTTGGGTGCTTAGTGGCTAGAGCCTGTGTTGTGTTTTCTACTGCAGACAGTCACCTTTATTTTCGTATAGAGACATGCAGGAGCCAGATGAAATGAAATAGTAGGTAGACATGGAGGCGTCAGGGGAACTGAACCAGCAGACAGGCAGGAGTCAGGGGAACTGAACCAGCAGACATGCAGGAGTCAGGGGAAATGAACCAGCAGACATGCAGGAGTCAGGGGAAATGAACCAGCAGACATGCAGGAGTCAGGGGAAATGAACCAGCAGACATGCAGGAGTCAGGGGAAATGAAGTATTAGTAAATGAAACAGTGATCCTTAATTTTGAAATCTGAATTACAAATATCTCTGAAGTCTAAGTAAGGCTTACCTGAAAGGTGAAGGCCACTGGTGATAAGAAAAGCAAGCATGTGCACTAAAATCAGTCAGATGACTATGTCTGAATTTATAGTTTGCGAACAGAAAAAAAAAACGTCCTGATGTTTTACTTTTCATTTAGTTTACTTTTGTTTGTTTGTAAAATCTGATAATAACCTTTTGTATAAAGTTGAACAGATAGCGATGTCAAAATAAGAATACAGAAGGCAAGACAGGATTCATCGAACTGGGAAATAAATGAAAGTCTAAAGAAATCAAATCTAGAACAACAATTGGGATATTTAACTCTAATGTTAAAGCAGTTCTACTGTATGGGTCAGAAACATGGAAAACTACTAAAACAATAACGCATAAATTGCAAACATTCATCAACTGGTGTCTGCGCAGAATAGAGGAATAAGATGGTATGATAGGGTCACAAATGAGGAACTTATGGAGAGAACAAGACAGATTCCAGTGAACCAAGAGGTTAAAAAAGACGTTGGCGCTGTACAGGTCACACTTTGTCAAAATCAGAGAGGAATATAACAAGAAAGGTCCTTTCCAGGAACCCACAGGGACAGCAAACGAAGCGGAGGACTAGAAATACATGGAGACGAGATATGGATGCAGATATCAACAATACAAAGAAGAGCTGGAGGGAGCTTCAGAAAATAGCTAGAGATAGGAAAACGTTACATGAGTTGGTTGAGGGCCTATGCTCCAATAACCATGGTTAAAAAAGCAGGAGGAGAGAGAGAGAGAGAGAAAGAGAGAGAGGAGAGTCTTGTTAAAGAATGCAGAAATTTGGCAAAATTAGTATGTGTGTTCTAACATGCAGAAAGGACTATAACTTAAGGAAGGTCTCATTTATGTGATTGTTCTACATGCAGAAAGGATCTATAACTTATGGAAGGTCCATCTTGTTCATGTGGTTGTTCTACATGCAGAAAGGATCTATAACTTATTGGAAGGTCACATCTTGTTCATGTAGATGTTCTACATGCAGAAAGGACTATAACTTATTGGAAGGTCACATCTTGTTCATGTGGTTGTTCTACATGCAGAAAGGATCTATAACTTATTGGAAGGTCTCATCTTGTTCATGTGGTTGTTCTACATGCAGAAAGGATCTATAACTTATTGGAAGGTCACATCTTGTTCATGTGGTTGTTCTACATGCAGAAAGGATCTATAACTTATTGGAAGGTCACATCTTGTTCATGTAGTTGTTCTACATGCAGAAAGGATCTATAACTTATTGGAAGGTCTCATCTTGTTCATGTGGTTGTTCTACATGCAGAAAGGATCTATAACTTATTGGAAGGTCTCATCTTGTTCATGTGGTTGTTCTACATGCAGAAAGGATCTATAACTTATTGGAAGGTCACATCTTGTTCATGTAGTTGTTCTACATGCAGAAAGGATCTATAACTTATAGGAAGGTCTCATCTTGTTCATGTAGTTGTTCTACATGCAGAAAGGATCTATAACTTATTGGAAGGTCACATCTTGTTCATGTGGTTGTTCTACATGCAGAAAGGATCTATAACTTATTGGAAGGTCACATCTTGTTCATGTGGTTGTTCTACATGCAGAAAGGATCTATAACTTATTTGAAGGTCACATCTTGTTCATGTGGTTGTTCTACATGCAGAAAGGATCTATAACTTATTGGAAGGTCACATCTTGTTCATGTGGTTGTTCTACATGCAGAAAGGATCTATAACTTATTGGAAGGTCACATCTTGTTCATGTGGTTGTTCTACATGCAGAAAGGATCTATAACTTATTGGAAGGTCTCATCTTGTTCATGTTGTTGTTCTACATGCAGAAAGGATCTATAACTTATTGGAAGGTCCATCTTGTTCATGTAGTTGTTCTACATGCAGAAAGGATCTATAACTTATTGGAAGGTCTCATCTTGTTCATGTGGTTGTTCTACATGCAGAAAGGATCTATAACTTATTGGAAGGTCACATCTTGTTCATGTAGTTGTTCTACATGCAGAAAGGATCTATAACTTATTGGAAGGTCTCATCTTGTTCATGTTGTTGTTCTACATGCAGAAAGGATCTATAACTTATTGGAAGGTCACATCTTGTTCATGTGGTTGTTCTACATGCAGAAAGGATCTATAACTTATTGGAAGGTCACATCTTGTTCATGTGGTTGTTCTACATGCAGAAAGGATCTATAACTTATTGGAAGGTCACATCTTGTTCATGTGGTTGTTCTACATGCAGAAAGGATCTATAACTTATTGGAAGGTCTCATCTTGTTCATGTGGTTGTTCTACATGCAGAAAGGATCTATAACTTATTGGAAGGTCACATCTTGTTCATGTGGTTGTTCTACATGCAGAAATGATCTATAACTTATTGGAAGGTCACATCTTGTTCATGTGGTTGTTCTACATGCAGAAAGGATCTATAACTTATTGGAAGGTCACATCTTGTTCATGTGGTTGTTCTACATGCAGAAAGGATCTATAACTTATTGGAAGGTCACATCTTGTTCATGTGGTTGTTCTACATGCAGAAAGGATCTATAACTTATTGGAAGGTCACATCTTGTTCATGTTGTTGTTCTACATGCAGAAAGGATCTATAACTTATTGGAAGGTCACATCTTGTTCATGTAGTTGTTCTACATGCAGAAAGGATCTATAACTTATTGGAAGGTCACATCTTGTTCATGTAGTTGTTCTACATGCAGAAAGGATCTATAACTTATTGGAAGGTCTCATCTTGTTCATGTGGTTGTTCTACATGCAGAAAGGATCTATAACTTATTGGAAGGTCTCATCTTGTTCATGTGGTTGTTCTACATGCAGAAAGGATCTATAACTTATTGGAAGGTCTCATCTTGTTCATGTAGTTGTTCTACATGCAGAAAGGATCTATAACTTATTGGAAGGTCACATCTTGTTCATGTAGTTGTTCTACATGCAGAAAGGATCTATAACTTATTGGAAGGTCACATCTTGTTCATGTAGTTGTTCTACATGCAGAAAGGATCTATAACTTATTGGAAGGTCTCATCTTGTTCATGTAGTTGTTCTACATGCAGAAAGGATCTATAACTTATTGGAAGGTCTCATCTTGTTCATGTAGATGTTCTACATGCAGAAAGGATCTATAACTTATTGGAAGGTCTCATCTTGTTCATGTGGTTGTTCTACATGCAGAAAGGATCTATAACTTATTGGAAGGTCACATCTTGTTCATGGTATTGTTCTACATGCAGAAAGGATCTATAACTTATTGGAAGGTCGCATCTTGTTCATGTAGTTGTTCTACATGCAGAAAGGATCTATAACTTATTGGAAGGTCACATCTTGTTCATGTAGTTGTTCTACATGCAGAAAGGATCTATAACTTATAGGAAGGTCACATCTTGTTCATGTGGTTGTTCTACATGCAGAAAGGATCTATAACTTATTGGAAGGTCTCATCTTGTTCATGTGGTTGTTCTACATGCAGAAAGGATCTATAACTTATTGGAAGGTCACATCTTGTTCATGTGGTTGTTCTACATGCAGAAAGGATCTATAACTTATTGGAAGGTCACATCTTGTTCATGTGGTTGTTCTACATGCAGAAAGGATCTATAACTTATTGGAAGGTCTCATCTTGTTCATGTGGTTGTTCTACATGCAGAAAGGATCTATAACTTATTGGAAGGTCTCATCTTGTTCATGTGGTTGTTCTACATGCAGAAAGGATCTATAACTTATTGGAAGGTCACATCTTGTTCATGTGGTTGTTCTACATGCAGAAAGGATCTATAACTTATTGGAAGGTCTCATCTTGTTCATGTGGTTGTTCTACATGCAGAAAGGATCTATAACTTATTGGAAGGTCACATCTTGTTCATGTGGTTGTTCTACATGCAGAAAGGATCTATAACTTATTGGAAGGTCTCATCTTGTTCATGTGGTTGTTCTACATGCAGAAAGGATCTATAACTTATTGGAAGGTCTCATCTTGTTCATGTGGTTGTTCTACATGCAGAAAGGACCTATAACTTATAGGAAGGTCTCATCTTGTTCATGTAGTTGTTCTACATGCAGAAAGGATCTATAACTTATTGGAAGGTCACATCTTGTTCATGTAGTTGTTCTACATGCAGAAAGGATCTATAACTTATAGGAAGGTCACATCTTGTTCATGTAGTTGTTCTACATGCAGAAATGATCTATAACTTATAGGAAGGTCGCATCTTGTTCATGTGGTTGTTCTACATGCAGAAAGGACCTATAACTTATTGGAAGGTCTCATCTTGTTCATGTGGTTGTTCTACATGCAGAAAGGATCTATAACTTATTGGAAGGTCGCATCTTGTTCATGTAGATGTTCTACATGCAGAAAGGATCTATAACTTATTGGAAGGTCGCATCTTGTTCACGTTCTTGGTCAGAGCAAACCATACAATTACAAAGATTGGTTAACCTGGTTGATAAGAGCGAACACAAACAAACAAACAAACATACAAACAGTGTGACTTCTGTCTAACCACGAGGATCGATGCAGTATTGTCCAACTGGACACCTATTTCTGTAGATGCAAGAATAGACACCGTTTTTTTTAAAGCCGAAAACTCCACTTTAGTGAACCACATCTATTTATTTATACTGTAACATTTTGTAATTATTTTCTTAAAAAATGAAGTTCACTACTGATGTTGTAGCAACTTTTCCCCCCTATACGTCTTATTGTCTAAACTGGTCTCTTCTTGATACTTCCGGACACTTCATCTCTGTCTTGACTAGTTTTCTTCTATCATTTCATGTCATCATCCAGGTTTGGCACTGATAGCATCATGTGGGGGAAAAATAGTGTGTTGAACAATGCTCTTTTAGTGTTAATGGTGGCATGTTTACATTTTAAAATTGGCGCCATTTATCCTACTATTTTTATTTTATTTGCATCTATGGTGGATTTCGTTTGTTATTCTTTCATTTGATGAAACAAATGCTCGTTAGGTATGTAACCTCTTTGACTTGTTTTTATGTTTATCATTGGAGATATTGGTCGTGTTTTTCTCTCTAGCGAATGTTATTACTTTGGTTTTGTCTATGTTTATTCTCATATTGTAGTAATTGCGGGTTAACTAGAGTCTGTTAATGTGTTGCTATAGATGTTCTTCTGTTGTTGATATGATTGCCTGATCGTCGGCTAAGAGAAATTCGTTTAAGAGTTTCCCAAGATTGTTTCCTTCATTAGTATTAGCTGTTTTACAGATTTGATCGATATATGTGATGAACAGCAGCGGTGATAGTGTGCATCATTGTCTCAGCAGCGGTGATAGTGTGCATCATTGTCTCAGCAGCGGTGATAGTGTGCATCATTGTCTTACTCTATCTAGTGGAAGGAAGGAGTAGATCTGAGCGTAAAAGGGAAACATATAGAAGAACTATTGAGAATCTCGTGTATAAGGCTTATGTGTACACCGGGACATCAAGAGGATATAGATTTATAGATTAAATAGGTAAACTGCATCAATACATGAATATAGACACATACACAACTGTATTCACTCTACTCACATACACACATAACTCAGATACAGACACACACGCGTGTGTATACACATACATATTGCAAAATAGTAAACAAAGATTTCAAAGTAAATTGTCCATCTAGAAACACATACACACCATTACGACATCTCATTTCTGCATCTGTCATGAATCACTCAGGAGATAATATAACCACAGAATGCATGTCGTAATATCGCATCACAGAAACCGTTCCATGTACACAGATCACCTGTGTTGTAACACACTTCGTCTTCTACACACTCATATGAAATCAAATATTGAACACAGCAGAAAACAATCACAGATACCGCCATTATTTTCTTTATCTTACAGACGTCCAGATAACGTCACCAACTTTACACAATGTCATAGAGCTAAAATAACTCGTCTATCTACTGGCTAAACTCATTTTAACAAACGTTTCGAGATAATAAAAGAAAGCTATTTCGTTAGGGGCTGATCAAAGCACGACAATTTATCTACTAATATACATCTGCAACAAGTCCTGATTACCAATGGCTTTATTACTTTTTGTTTTCCTTATTTGTTCCGTGCTACATGGTAAGGCTTACTCAAGTTTGTTGTCTTGTATTACCATTGGTTATTGGTACCGTGTATCTGTTGTTGTTTTTTTGGTGCTGGTAGCAAATTTGCGACATAAGATTTGTTGAGTTTACTGTGTACTTGATGCGGGGGTCTCTGTGGCTAAGTGGTTAAGCCCTTTGAGTTGCGAGTCGAAGGTCGTGGGTTCGAATCCGGACCGTGTCGTTCTGTTTACGAGTGTAGTTTTTCTGGAGACCCTAGGATTGTTGCTCTGGAGCTACGGAGTTCGTGCTTTGTGCAATACTCTCGGCAGGTGGCGTGCCACTTATGGGGAGGACCGAGCCATATGGGGTAAAACCCGGTGCAATGAAGTCAACCTTTCAGCTTAAAAACCTTTTTAAAATCTCTTAGTATTCGCATTGAGAAACTACTTTTTTACGCATTGGGTTTTCCCAATATATTAATAATTTAATGATATTTTCTTTATTTGTAGTGCTAATATAATGGGTTTTTTTATATCAAAAAGGGCAGAAATAAAAGCTATTTTTTATACATATAGCTGTAAAATGTATGCAGTTACTATAAAATAATTTAATAAAGCAAACGTACGGTTCTAACACGAAAATCTAGCCATTAGACCCGCCGTCTAAACGAGACATCAAGAAGAACTATTCAGTTGACCCACCATATAGTAAGAGTTTCAGCTTTGCTGACAACACAGCGCCCGTTTTATATATTTATGATTCCTAACTCCAATAGCTTCTTAAAAAATATGCGATGTAATAGCTAAAGAAAGAAACATTTCAAGTGATGGGGAAGAAGAAACAGTCATTGCAGCTAAAACTCTCTTCACGTGATGGGGAAGAAGAAACAGTCATTGCAGCTAAAACTCTTGTCAATGATCATCAAGATAGATCTGAACTGATGTCTTCTAATAAAAGTATTCAATTGTCTCATTAAACTGTAGCTAGTCTGGTTGAACAGGTTTCTAATAATTTACTATCTTAGTTATAGTGGAACACGTAAAAACAAAGTACTGTAGTTTTACCAAATACAAAAACAATACACAGCAACATGTGTGTTCGCCTTCGTCGCCTTTGTAGCGAGGACGATGATTTTCTTGAGAGAGCTCGCGAGATGATTGATTTCTTTCGCAGGCGCCTATACCCGGAGAATGTGCTTGTATCGCCTATGCATCGAGTTCAGAAAATCACTCGCCAGCAGGCCCTTACCAGCCAGCATAGGACTACTAACTCTGACAGAGTAAAACTTATCTTAACTTTCCACCCCCATAGTTCACTGGTGAAAAATGTTTTATTCCGTCATCTGTCTATCTTTAAGTCAGATCCTGAGACCCGTTCTGTCTTCCCCAACTATCCTTTGGTGGCTTACAGACGGGACAGAAGTCTTAAGGATATGTTGGTACACAGTCGCATTAAGTCCAATATCCAGACTCATTTTGGTACTCTCCAGTGTGGCCGTCGGCGTTGCAACACGTGTGCTTATGTGACACAGAAGCGTACTGTATGTTTTTCTTTAGCCACGTTTCTTATTGACGATGGTTTCACATGCAAGTCCCATAATCTTATCTATGCCATTATCTGCAAGCGGTGCAACAGGGCTTATGTCGGCGAGACAAGCAGGAGGCTCAGTGACCGATTCGCCCAACACTTGCGCGATATACGCCAATGCTCTGTGACCCATGTAGCCACTCATTTCAATGATACTGGCCATTCAGGAGCTCACGATGTCCAAGTCACAACCATCCGATCATGTTCCTCGGATGATCGCAGTCGATTTGCTCTGGAGAATCGGTTGATTTCGTTGTATAGTACCTTGCGACCACGCGGGCTCAACGTTTTACATTCCTATGCTTCTTAGTACTTTCTCATCTCATGCCTTGTAATCTATACGTGTATTTGCTTCAGTTGTATAGGTTATATATTCACTTCTAGTTTTGTGTTGCACTCATTTCGTTATTCCTTTTTATTCCCAGATTTTCATTAGATACGTTTTAATGTTTCCTCTGTAATCGTCCATTTGAAGTGTTCTGTGAAATTCGTCACTCCTGTTGTATCGTTTGCTTGATAAAGACCGTTTGGTCGAAACATTGCTGTTTGTCGTCACTGTTTCTGTATTTTGTAAATCTATAGTACTTTCTTTTTACGTGTTTTACTATTTTACCAAGTTCTACTGCAGTCTCCCCCTTTTTCGATAATTATTACTTATACAACATCATCACGTGGCGTTATCAGTTGCAACTGATGTCAAGACAAATATTTGTCATCAAACGTTATCACCAAATGTTTGCACCAAATGCTTTCAATTGTTTTTATGTCATATGACAAGTCCCTTGATTTGTGTCTAAAAATATGTCAGTATTTTATCTTACCTTTATTCATGGACGTCCATACGTTAAGGTACGGTGCTCAAATGCAATGACGTAGCCTGATAATGCGAGACAGGTGTGCTGCTACTTAAAATAAATATGTGCCCCTCCTATCTAACATATTTTCCCTTTTAATTGAAAAACCAGCTATGTTTAATTAGACAACGATAGTTATTGAACTGGGAACAATATTTTTTTTAAAATAGTACATATTTCCACTGACATTTTCACTTGAAGATCAGATCCATTCTTCTTTCCTTTTCCAGAAACTTGTCTATGACGTCATCGTAAAATGTATTCTTCATTCTAACCTTGCTCAAAAGTTTATTTTTAATCGACTTCTTCTTCTTCTTCTTTGCGATCTAAGACTGCATAGTCTATCTTCACCTTGTGTAGATCTGCACGAACTCTTGTTTCGCTTTAATACTGTAAACGACCTTTCAACAGACAGAGTAGTTTCTGGAATAGTCATGATCAATTCTGCCATTTCTTTAAAAGCTGAACTGAGATCACTTTCAAGTAAAAGCTGCAGTAAGTCATGAACTTATTATAGAACTCATCCTAACAATAAAGTACCACAAGTTCATTTTTCAATCGTACATAGTCAAACATTCATTATAAACGTCTTTTAAACACCAAACCCTTCAATTGTTAGTGCTGATTTTTCCCAGCACTCTTGTTCTATGTAAAACCACAGCCTGTCCACCAATCTCTCCCTTCACCCGCTTTCCAAAACGTTATAGTTGGCGCCAATCTACGAAGACCTTCTCGCGTTAAGACGACAAAACACAGAGCGATTTTCGGAGACCTGCGCCAACATGGATCGTAACTCCTAACTTATGTACATAACATACCGCTAACACACACCGTGTGTGTGACAAGACGTCCCTAGAGACTGACAGGCTGCGCGGCTACATTCGACAATAGACAGCTACCTATAGCTACTCTATATACTATTCAGTAAATATTGCATGAACACTTAACAGAATAATTACTTTATTTTTAATTTTTCCTTCTAACCCTGCAAAGGTGTGTGCCACACATCTCACACGCGTGGAGAATACGCCACTAGTCACAAGACACAATATTTTGTAATTATGAATATTATGAATTAATCCAGAATAATTGCTAGAAATTAAAGCAGGTTGTTCCTGTAGATCAGTGTTTCCCAAAGTGGGCGGTACCGCCCCTGTGGGCGCTGAATCCTTCCAGGAGGGGGCGATGGTGGGTTCAGAAGCATTTGGGGGGAGTTTTTTTTCTTGATTTTGTGATTGAATAATCCTTAAAAATTTGAATTCTACATTTTAATTCATCTTATGCCCATCTTACACGATCCATTTTATATCAATTTTCTATTTCATGTATATGAACATTTGAAAATTGACCATGTATGACAGAAATATATATCAGTTTTCTATGTCAAATGAAAATAGAGCATGTATATATGTGGGGAGGAGGGCGTTGACAAACTTATAATGGGAGGGCGTTACAAGTTTATTACGTGAAAAGTGGGCGGTGGAGGGCGTTACAAAGTTTATTACGTGAAAAGTGGGCGGTGGGAGGGGGCGTTACAAAGTTTATTACGTGAAAAGTGGGCGGTGGACCGAAAGTTTGGAATCTATGCTGCAGATGGTTGACGCATTAGAAAAGCTGAATAAGTGGACATTTCTAATCGGTGACGCATTGAAAAGCTATGAATAAGTGGACATTTCTAATCTGGTTGACGCATTAGAAAAGCTATGAATAAGTGGACATTCTAATCTGGTTGACGCATTAGAAAAAGAAAGTGACATTTAAGCGTTGACATTACTTGAATAAGTGGACATTTCAATCGGTTGACGCATTAGAAAAAGCTATGAATAAGTGGACATTTCTAATCTGGTTGACGCATTAGAAAAAGCTATGAATAAGTGGACATTTCTAATCTGGTTGACGCATTAGAAAAAGCTATGAATAAGTGGACATTTCTAATCTGGTTGACGATTAGAAAAGCATGAATAAGTGGACATTTCTAATCTGGTTGACGCATTAGAAAAAGCGATGAATAAGTGGACATTTCTAAGCTGGTTGACGTATTAGAAAAAGCGATGAATAAGTGGACATTTCTAATCTGGTTGACGTATTAGAAAAAGCGATGAATAAGTGGACATTTCAGCTGGTTGACGTATTAGAAAAGCGATGAATAAGTGGACATTTCTAGCTGGTTGACGATTAGAAAAGCTATGAATAAGTGGACATTTCTAAGCTGGTTGACGTATTAGAAAAAGCGATGAATAAGTGGACATTTCTAATCTGGTTGACGCATTAGAAAAAGCGATGAATAAGTGGACATTTCTAATCGTTTGACGCATTAGAAAAGCGATGAATAAGTGGACATTTCTAAGCTGGTTGACGTATTAGAAAAAGCGATGAATAAGGGGAATTATCGGTTGTATTAAACGATGAATATGGACATTCTAATCTGGTTGACGTATTAGAAAAAGCGATGAATAAGTGGACATTTCTAAGCTGGTTGACGTATTAGAAAAAGCGATGAATAAGTGGACATTTCTAAGCTGGTTGACGTATTAGAAAAAGCGATGAATAAGTGGACATTTCTAAGCTGGTTGACGCATTAGAAAAGCTATGAATAAGTGGACATTTCTAAGCTGGTTGACGTATTAGAAAAAGCGATGAATAAGTGGACATTTCTAATCTGGTTGACGCATTAGAAAAAGCGATGAATAAGTGGACATTTCTAAGCTGGTTGACGTATTAGAAAAAGCGATGAATAAGTGGACATTTCTAAGCTGGTTGACGTATTAGAGTAAACTGTTGACAACCAAACAACAGAAGATACATATGCTAATAGCGTACATCCTGACAATGGAATCATCAAGACGAAGGTGCAGACCAAGAAAACAATATATCGACGGAGTCACATACATCTTAAAACTACACAATATCACTGCATATCAAGAGACTGAGCGTGCACTATCTCTGAAACCGATCATCAGTCAAACTTGCGTTTAAAAGCTTAAAAGCATAAAAGTTTAAAAGTTTAAAAGCAGGGCACAAAAAAGCAGAGAAGGACAACAGAAGAATACGCTAAGAAAACTAAAAGATATATGTCATATGTATGTCTTCGGTATATTATGGTATATATATGTCATATGTATGTCTTCGGTATATTATGGTATATATATGTCATATGTATGTCTTCGGTATATTAGGGTATATATATGTCATATGTATGTCTTCGGTATATTATGGTATATATATGTCATATGTATGTCTTCAGTATATTATGAACATAGAAAAATCTCAACAAAAAAATATATCCAGAAAGAACTGAAAATCAAAGAGATCTGATAGAGGTTACGAATTAGAATGTGAAAAATGAAGAGTTTAGGACATATAACAACAAATGAAGGGTTAGAGACGGCCAATAAGGAAAAATGAAGAGTTTGGGACATATAACAACAAATGAAGGGTTAGAGACAGCCAATAAGGAAAAATGATCCCGACAAAGAGATAAAGAGGAAGACAACAGAGAAGATGAATTCAGGACGTAACTGATGACTTGAGCATGACTGACGACTGAAGAGGACGTATATGACCTAAGTTCATCCAATAGCTTGTCCGGTGTCAAAGGCGCATAAGGACATCGGCGCGCCAGGATTAGTGAGCTGACACTAATCAAGATCCTACCTCACCTCCCCGTGGTGACCCTGGAAACAGACAACGGTTCTTGCCTGACCAATAGGGTAGGGATCGAGGGAGAGTCCACAGGTAGTGGTAGTAGTGAAGGACGGAAAAGTAATGCAGGTCTAAAATCCCTGAACCAAATGCACGCATCTCCTGGACAAAATCCGATGAAAGTCGCCCACATAGTTGCTGAAACGTAAGGAATAGTAGTGTATGATCGTCTGTGAACGAATGCCAACTCCACGGACTAAATGGCCGCACAAAGAGATGAGGGGTGCATCCAGAGTAGAGATGTGGGCCCACATGGGGATAAATTCGGAGTTCTGAGTTGTGGGCCCGAATTGAGTTGCTAAAAAAACCGAATCGTATAAAATTGACAAGGTACGAGTCGTCATGAGGAAAATATTCACGTTCCCTCGAAGTAATGGTGGCAACGCCTTTGCCAGCTCTTGGCAATGATCTTCGGAAAAGATTAAATGTGAAGTGACGACACAAGGGAAGATTGCAGTTAACTCCGTACATAAGGACAGGCGCAGATATATCTATTGGGTAAAGTTGGCTGAGCGCAAATCCTAAAGTTGCGTTTTAACGCCTAACAAAACTGCCTTCCCTGAAACAACTGGGTACGGTACTGTTGTTCTTATAAATAACATCCCCGCAGAAACCGGGGCTTTGGATGTTTGGTGAGCACAAAATCTAAGTTGCTCTGATATCACTTAATGAACGACCCTCTACATTATTTGTGCGCAGCCCCAGTTCAGTGTTTCCGGGGCCAGGAAAATGCAGAATAGAAACTGCATATTACCAAGTGCCGACACTCGCCTCGAAAAGTCAGAGAATGTTCTTATTCCGGAATAAACTCAACGTGGTCAGAAAAGTAAGGCCAACATTGTAAAGATTTGACAGGCTGTCCAAGCTCGAACAATGGCAAAGGCCGACACTTTTCACGGTGTGTTTCACGAGTAAGATGCAGTCCCAGGACAAGTGTTTGTGCCCCCAAAAAAGACTGAGAAATGTTCCTAATCCAGAACATAGTCAGAAAGGTTGCACAGCTCTTTGGCTTAGATCATAAAGCCCAAATGTACGGTGAAAGATGATCGTAAAGAGCAAATCCTATGTCAAGATATTCTTGTAAATAAAATGCTGGCGAAACCAGATGTGCTGGCCTAGTAACCATAGGCGCATAATTGGCACAACGTAAAAAGAGTTCTCGTCAAAGATCACTTATATATCACAATAAGAATGATAATATTGTCCGCGAAGAACGAACGCAAACAACAACAACAACAAATGGCTTGTCCTGAGCAGAACTTTACCACCCTAACGGTCCATCAGAATTTCTCTTTCTCTCTTAGGCCAGATGTCCGCCTCTGCAGCTCAAATCATCAGTTACATCCTCTCCGTCCATCTTCTCCGTGGTTTTCCTTTTCTCCTCTTAACTGGGATGCCTCATTTCATAATGATGATATAAACAGTATCTTCTATAAAACATAATATTTCTCTAAAATGAGAATGATCAAATGCTATATATATCCTATATTAATGTATGGCTCGAAACATGGACAATGAACAAGCAGTTAGAAGACAGAATTGATGCATTTGAGATGTGGATATATAGAAGAATAGGCAGAGTTTCATGGACAGAAAAACAGACAAATAAACACGTTTTAGGAAAACTAGACAGGAAGAAACAATTATTAAGAGAAATAAAATTCAGACAATTAAAGTATTTTGGGCACATAAAAGACATGACACCATGATAAAACATTTACTAGAGGGAAAGTTGAGGGGGAAGAGCAAGAGGCAGACCGAGAGATAAGTGGAGGAAAACTTTAAGAAATGGACAGGTTACAGTCTGGCAGTGTGCAACACCAAGGCGAAAGACAGAGGATGCTGGAGATTCATTGCAGCCAACCTTCGATGTGCACCTGATGATGATGAATATTTCTCATACCTGTTCATAAGCAGTTAAAATACCTTGTCTCTTTCTCATTTTCAACAGGTGTAGCGAGTACCATTTGTACAACACCAACTTATTATAGGATTTCTTGCACGTGGGGCTGCTGTAGCAACTCTGGATATCCTTGCTGTAGTGCTCCATTGTAAGTACTTACTTAGAAGAGTGCACTGATCACTGACAAAGCTGTCAAATGTTGCTGAAAAGTCCAGTTCATTTTTAAAAAAAAACACTTTCGATCATGCTGTTATTCAAACATTGTCTTTCACTGCTATCACTTAATATTGTTTCTTCTTCTTCTTCTACCAAACAGGGATGTGAGTTTTCCCTCTTGAGCAGCCAGTGCCAAATGCTAGAATCTGCATGTGTTCTGCACTTGTGGTAGGATTATGTAAGGGGTATTGGGAACAGATGGGTGTGGTAGGGCAAGTTCATCTATAGCTTTGTAACATGAAAACAAGGAGTTTGTTTTGTAAGAACCCCAGGAGAAGCAACGGAAGCAAATAATATGATCAATAAATAAACAGTGTACAAGTATTAAGAGCTTCGGAAACAAACAAATTACAAAACACAGGATTTGAACCATTTACCCTTATTTCTTACGGCACCCATTGTCTAGTCTAGCAATACGAGCGTTCTTACGGCGCCCATTGTCTAGTCTAGCAATACGAGCGTTCTTACGGCACCGATTGTCTAGTTTAGCAATACGAGCATTCTTACGAACACAACCAGCCAGCCATTCTGGAAAATGGCATTACTGGGAGTATCTTTCCCATACGCTTCGTTTTAGCTATACACATAATAATCAGGTAAGGTTCGATGGAACAGTGTTTGTACAAACACATGCTATTAGTTTATTGTGCTTGTATATGTTTGAGACGAGACAGTTTCATACATCTTTATGTAGTCAAGGGCATTCAAACAAGATATGATGTACTGTCTCACATGAATGACTGTACTTTCTACAGTGTGGTAGAGCGAGTTCTTGTCTAGCTTTAAGTAGTCCAGGGCATTCAAGCAAGATATGATGTACTGTCTGTCTCACATGAATGGGTGCACTTTCTACAGTGTGGTAGGTGTGTGGGGTTTATTCTGTTTAGGTGGTAGTTCAGTCCAACATGTCCTGTTCTTACCTGAAAGACAGTACATTGATCTTTGTGTTGTAGTAGATTTATATTGTTCTTATAGTTTGCTCTATTCATCTCTGCATATATGACCCGACCAGTCATCCCCATATCCCATCGTCTCATGAGTTACTTTTTCACAATCTTTTTGTATATTAACAAGGAGGGGGAAGGGGTCACACACAAGGAGGGGAAGGGTCACACACAAGGAGGGGGGAAGGGGTCACACACAAGGAGGGGGGAAGGGGTCACACACAAGGAGGGGGAAGGGGTCACACACAAGGAGGGGGGAAGGGGTCACACACAAGGAGGGGGAAGGGGTCACACACAAGGAGGGGGAAGGGGTCACACACAAGGAGGGGGGGAAGGGGTCTATGTGGCGTAGAGGTTAGGTGCTTGCTTCTCGTGCTCCCTCGTGGAGCCATCAGGATATTTTTCCAGAGATCGTGTAGGTGAGATCGAGTGCCTAGTCGTATCGGAGATGGGCGGTAAAACGTAGGTCCCGTGTTCAATTTGTGCACGTAAAAGAACAGGCTGGAAAGCCACTACCTGGCAACATTCATTAGGAAAAGATCAAAAATAAAATGCCTACACAATATTTTCACCATCTTCAAAATTACATCGGGGACCCTTGCCGGTGCTACGGAGTTTGTGCACTGCACGTTGAGATCTTCCTGTTTTGAAAAGAGATTGGAGCACATAAGGTTACTCACTGATTGGAGCACATAAGGTTATTCACTGATCGGAGCACATAAGGCTACTCACTGAAGTGCAATGTAAGAAAGAGATCGGAGCACATAAGGTTACTCACTGAAGTGCAATGATGATGGTCCTATCAATCAATAAATCAACCAGCATAACAGCTTTACACATCTGGAAGAGACTGTCCACCGATGGATTCTTCTCAAAGTACTGTGAAGTAACTTCAGTAACAGGTAACACAAACATCGTTAGCAACATCGAGTTATGTTATTGTCTCTCTCAGTGCTTAGAAGATCATGTTGTAACAATTATCACATCGAGTTATGGTATTGTCTCTCTCAGTGCTTAGAAGATCATGTTGTAACAATTATCACATCGAGTTATGTTATTGTCTCTCTCAGTGCTTAGAAGATCATGTTGTAACAATTATCACATCGAGTTATGGTATTGTCTCTCTCAGTGCTTAGAAGATCATGTTGTAACAATTATGACCATCAACCAATAATTTTTCCTTAACGAACTTTGCCACTCTAACAGTCCTTCAGATTTTCTCTCTCTTTCTCGTAGACCAGTTTCTCTCTCTTTCTCGTAGACCAGTTTCTCTCTCTTTCTCGTAGACCAGTTTCTCTCTCTTTCTCGTAGACCAGTTTCTCTCTCTTTCTCGTAGACCAGATGTTTTACTTCTGCTGCCGTCATGCTCAAATCATCGGGCCACCCATGAATCCTTCTTTTCCATGGTCTTTCTCCTCTACTCTTTACGAGGATGTCTCATTGAGCAATATCATTTTCCAATACGTTTTTAAAATATGTTTAAATGTTGGAAATACTCTGTTGATTATAACAACGAGGAAATGAAAAGTAGGAGATGGAAGTAGTTTTTGGTATACTTTAAGAATGAAGAAAACAAGCACCTACATGTGGCTCTGAAATAAAATGTGAAATGTAAGCAGAGTATGGCAAGACCCTTAGAGACATAAAGACGAACTATAGACAGAGACAGAGAAAAGGCGGGAAAGAATTAGAACGAATTAAGCTGGCTTGCTGAAGACAGTTCTGGTTGGAGGAAATTTGTTGATGTCTTATGCATAGAAGCGTCCAGGAAAAGAAAACACTTATCAGAGCCATTAGAAAAGAAGACCAGTAAAGAGGCAATAACTACAATCTAGATACAGCAATGCAGGTGATATTGTTTGACTCAGAACTGGACACAATAGACTGAACAGACACCTACACAGACTAAAACTATTTACACCACTCACATTGTGCAAGTGGACAGACAGAACATACAGCCGAGCAAATCCTGCAAGATTGTCATCTGATGAATCAACTGCGGAAAGAACACTGGCCAACAGAGACAGACATCCACACAAAGCTGTTTGGAAGCCTTGATGAACTAACAAACATACATCCAGACAACCAACCTCATTATCTAGACATTGAACATTAGTGAACAAGAAGAAGAAGAGGAAGAAGAGAAATGTTTTAACTTTATTATTATTATTAAACAAAATTGTAAGTTATAATAAAACAATTTACATTGACAATCTCCATCTTCTATTTTCAGTTACTCGGGAGCAGCATTTATTGCCCCTATAGTGATTGGTTCGATCGTCCTGTTTGCTGTTATTTTAGCTGCCATTATAATAGTCAGGCGAAGACGAATAGCAACAACGATACATTACGGAGTACCGATTGCTGCACCACATGTCCTCGCCACATATCCAGGTACATATATACACAGGGTGTCAATATCGTATGTATGTATTCCGCTGTGTGTGTGCGTGCGTGCGCACGCGTGCATACGAGTAACTCATTTTGTATATTCAGTTCGTCTTCAGCGATGTCTGGTGTGTGCGTTTATAATAATAATAGCAGTCCATCGCAAGCGATAATGACAATATCCTCAGACGTGTACTGCTGCACTTCTCTGGTGTGTGAGGAGGTGACTGTAAAGTCCAATCCTAGAACACAATCCCCTATCACAGGAGGGGCATATATGATCAAGGTTGGACATGTTAATGTTGGGTGTTCTGTCTTTCACGCAGCTCGTTTTCTCTGTTCCTCAAAGGCACTGCGATTCTCAGCTATGCGAGCTTCTCTTGTGTTGTTATAGAGCTGTTTGACTTACTCCTAATCTATGTAAGTGTCTGTTGAGCTTGCAGTCTTCAGTATGTACGCAAAAATAATGACCTAGTCTGTTCTGGCGGAGGTCTTTGAGAAAGTCATTTTCATAATCATATCCAGTGTTTGTATTCCAGTCTACTGCAAGATTTCTTTTTAAAAGAGAGTTTTGACCTCTTGAAAAGATAGTGGTTGGAAAATATGTTCTTTTGCACTGCCGTCCTTAGCCAAAACATGGACAAAATTACTGATTTCAGTGTAATAGTGAGATGGAATCTACTACAGGTGAATTTCGGTCTTTTTATTCATCTGAGCAAGTTAATTCAGTTGAAAGATAAGATGAAAGAGGAATACAAATTGATGGTATTGTGTGACGGCAGCACATACTTACTCTCAAATCTGTTCATTTAACCATATCATCTAAGAAGACTGAGGTTTCGATCAAGTTGTTTTATCTATCATTGTCAGGTGCCGTGCCGACTGGCGTAGGCGATCATGGATCTTCACACATCTATGTTATCTATACACATATAAAAGTCATATAAATAATGAATACATACATATATATATATATATATATATCTGCCATCACTACGCTTAACGGCAAGAGTGGACAGCCAACTACATCTTCCACCTGGGAATAGACAATAGACAATATATATATCGTGGGTGTCTGTAGCTTGAGCGGTAGTGAGCTCGATCACAGCACAAGTGAACCTGGTTCAATCTCCACGGCAGACCATTTAGTAGCAAATCTGTTCCAGTGGATTTTTGTGAGCGGTAAAACAGACCTCCCTTTCAGGAAAACAATGGCAAACTACTAAACGTATAAGTTTTGCATAAAACATAAACGACTCGTTTACTGTGGTTGTAAAGGAATTCACATTTGTGCTTACATTTGCATGTTTTATGTTATTTATTTTTGCTTTGATTATAAATATGCAATTCTTTTATTTACAGTCCAAACAGCATCCAATCAGTACAATGGATACAATAGTACACAGTTTAACCCACCACCATCATACTCAGCCGAACCTCCCAAATACTGAGTACAAGTGGAACATTCAAGGACTTGTGATATGCTCAATGCAATACTTTATTCAAGATCATCATCAAACTCCTAGAATACGCACATTACGACCAAGTTTTCAAGTGTTGCTTTTTAGAATACAACTTTTGTTAAATGAAACACCATATTGTGTTGTATATATATTAGAGAGTGCAAAGTTGACAGTTCTATTATATCAATGTCTTGGATATATTCTACAAATGTCTTGGATATATTCTACAAATGTCTTGGATATATTCTACAAATGTCTAAACACAAATAACATCAAATGTTTCTTGTTAAATAAAAAATTAATAAGAAATTTTGGTTTGTCTGGAAATTATAATAATAATAATAATAATAATTCCTCTCGTACGTTACATAGCGCCTGCAAGCAATATCTCCATAGCGTTCTATCCTAGGCAACTCGCTCAATCTCCTTCATGGAGCTGAGACCGATATTTTTTTGCCTCTCTCAGCAAAGTTCGTTTCATGGTCTCCTTAAGTCGTCCTCTCTTTCTTGAAGCCTTTGCATCCCACTTCAATCCTGCTTTGATATTCGTTGATCATTTCTCCTCAAGGTGTGTCCAGCATATCTCCATCTTCTCTTTCTTATAACAGTTGACACTAGTGATTGATCAGATATTTTGTTGGGAAATTGGTACTGTTTAGGGGACTGCCTAGAGTAGTTGATAGTAGCTCGGCCTGCTAGCTGTGAGACGCCTCATAGCTCGGGTTCGAACCTACTGTCCGGCATTTGTTCGAGTCCCTGGTCTTACTCAGGACGATAACATGAGTACCTCTGAAGTCGGAGAAAATCTGCCTGTATGGCGAGAGAATACTAATTACGAGTACATTGAGCACACGGCTGCCAGTGTAAAGTAATTTAGAATGTGCACGCTGCTGCCATTGTAAGAAATTGGTAAAACGGATTTTCACGCAAAAATCAGTTTCAGAGATGAAACTTCGTCTGAGTTGAAAGCGGACGAAAGAAAAGAAAAGAAAAGGTACTGTTTAAATTGTTTGTCAGGTGGTTTATCATATTCTAGAAGTTAACAGCAAATAAAAGAAACAGTTGTAGTAATACTGTATTCTATCTATCTATTCTCTAATCCTGTTTTGCCATTCAGCGCCAAGTCGTAAAAGAAGACATCAGGAGCGAGACTTCAAATGCGCTTTATTTTTCTTTCTTTTCTCCAGTCATTATTTGCCTCACAGCTTCACGATAAGAAGAGTTTTATAGAACGGGCTTTTGTGTGCGCTTCATAAACAGTGTGTTTCGTCGCTTCTGTTATCTCCTAGGTCCACATTACTGTACTCTTCTTCTTCTTTTGTCGTCCCACTGCTACCGGGTTGTTGTCCAGTGTTGCACATGTGGACATATCTGTTTTTTATTTTAGTTTGTAAACTGTGATAAAATCAGCAAAAAATTTGACTTGAATTTTTTGTACACGTAATTTTGACATGAAATAAAGCCTTATCTTCTGACATAATAACTTTTTAAATGTTATTTATTTATAATAAATTATGAAATGTCCCAGGGTAATGTAAATATTGATGTAGTATGAACAGCAATGTTTTATAGCTTTCAGATGTATAGAATATGTTTAACCCTTTCGCTCTGTATTATTTTTACTCCTGGACGCATTTATTTTGCAATTCCAATTTATCATTTAACCCATTCGCTCTGTATTATTTTGACCTCAGGACGCATTTATTTTGCGATTAAAATTTAACATTTAATGTCAAGTAGTTTAAATCTTTATAACTCTAGTACTGTTTCTCTAAAGTATGACATTATATATTAAATTGTTGCTAATTGGATTTGGAATACATTAATATAATAATATTTTACATCAGGTGATATATATTTGAGAAAATTAGATTATTGTAGCATTACTATTTTGAAAAAAATAAAAATCATAAAAAATATTTCTACTCTTGGGTTTGTATTACATCTTAAAATTTATAGATCTTTACAGAAGCAGCACCATACTAAAAAGAACAACTGCGAATAGACAGTCAAAGGCTACAAAATAAAGAAGTAAAGAGGAATATCAGCTCGAACTTAAGAATAGGTTCGAGTTACTCAATGGTGAAAATGAACAGAACATTGAAGACAAATGGACTAAGATAAAGGACACACTATTGGGGGCAGCAAATAGTAGCACAGGATTAAAGACAAAAGACAGAAAACCTAGAAAAGTGATGACACCTGAAATGTATTCAAGAAAGAAGAAAGATGAAACTAGCGATATTTAATACTAAGGATGCAACAGATGAAATCCAAGCTAAAGAGGAATATAGACTAAAAGACAAGGAAGTGAAAGAGCGGCTAGAAGAGATCAAAGAGCATATGTCAATCGACTAGCTGAAGAAGGGGAAAAGGCAGCTAAGACTGGAAACGGTAAAATGCTATACAATACACTAAAACAACTTACTGGAACTTTTGTTTCAAAGGTGGCCCAATCAAGAGTAAAGATGGTAAAGTTCTAACATCAGATACCGAGCAGAAGAAAAGATGGGCAGAACGTTTTGAAGAAATATTAAATAGACCTGATCCACCAGTACTACTCAAGTTTGATGAAGAGGCAAGAAACAGCTCCTACCAATTAACGAAGAAATGATAAGTGTAGCTGAGGTCAAGGAGGCAATCCATTCCTTGATAAACAATAAGGCAGCGGGTGATGACAACATCACTGCAGAAATGCTCAAAGCGGCTGATGATACAACTATTAGCCAGGTGCAAGAACTATTTAATAAAGTATGGGAAGAAGAAACTGTCCCAGATCAATGGAAAAAGGGAATAATTGTTAAGATCCCAAGAAAGGTGATCTCAAAGATTGCAACAACTGGAGAGGGATCACCCTATTATCAGTAATGACCAAGACTTTCTGCAAAATCATTCTTAATAGAATCAAAGGAGCAGTGGACACAACCCTGAGAGAAGAACAAGCTGGTTTTAGACCTGGGAGAAGCTGCTTAGACCAAATAATTACCCTATGACTAATTTTGGAGGAACATATTGAGAAGCAACAACCACTCATACTAAATTTCATCGATTTTAATAAAAGCCTTTGATAGTCTACAAAGAATCTTTCTGTGGAATATTCTGAGATGCTATGGAATACCAGACAAAATAATAAACATTATTAAGAGCCTCTATAATGGTTCACAGTGTGCAGTTCGCACTGATGGTGGCAGCGACTGGTTTATGGTTGAAACCGGAATAAAGCAAGGCTGTATTCTATCTCCGCTATTGTTTGGAGTGGCCGTTGACTGGGTGATGCGAAAATGTTGCAGGGGCGAAACTGGCATCGATTGGGTAGAAAATAGTCAACTAGAAGATTTGGATTTTGCAGATGATATTGCCTTCTTAAGTAGAAACAACCAAGATATACAAAGCAAAAACAGACAACTTGTCATCTATAGCATCAAAAGTTGGACTGCAGATAAGCTATGAAAAACAAATATAATGAAGACACCTATGGCAAGTAATGCAGATATCACACTGGAATCTAAAATGATAAAAATAACAGAGCAGTTCACCTATTTGGGTAGCAATTTTGATTGCACAGGAAATGTTAAAAAGAAATTATGATACGAATTGGCAAAGCAACATCAGCTTTTAAAAGTCTAAATAAAATATGGAACTGCAAGTTATATAGTATTAAAACTAAATTACGAATTTTCAATTCAAACGTTGTATCAATCCTAACATATGCTAGCGAGAGTTGGAAAATGACTAAAGATATAGAAAGCAAGTTGAATACATTTGAAAATAGATGTTTGCGAAAAATAATGAATATAAAATGGAACGAATTCAGGAGAAGCGATGAAATCAGAGACATGTCTGGTCAACCACTAGTGATAACTGTTATAAGAAAGATGGAGATATGTTGGGCACACCTTGAGGAGAAATGATCAACGATTATCAAAGCAGACATTGAAGTGGAATGCAAAGGGTTCAAGAAAGAGAGGTCGACCTAAGGAGACCCTGAAACGAACTGTGCTAGAGAGGCAGTAAATATCGGTTTCAGTTCCATGGAGGAGATCGAGCGAGTTGCCCAGGATAGAGCGGTATGGAGAAATTACTTGCAGGCCCTATGTAACATATAACGGTACGAGAGGAATTATTATTATTATTATTATTACATTGTTATATCAAACGTATAGTATTATCGATATAGGGAAAGAGTGCAGTAAAACTATGTAAAATGTCGAAACACGTAATAACAAAGTACTGTAGTCTTACAAAATACGTTTTATCACATTACGGGAATTTCCGATTTCATGACTGAGCTAAACATCATTGCTGCTGGGGGAGGGACTAGGAATAAATAATGGAGGGGAGGGGAGAAGGCGTTTTGAAACTCGGTGTTTTCAAATTATGGATTAAACCATAGATTCCCAAACTTTTTCGGCCCACCACCTACTTTTCACAACATAAACTTTGTAACGCACCCTTACACATTTTAACAGGATGCCAACTCCCCCTCCGCCCTCCCACACCATATATATATATATATATATATATATATATATAGATGCTCTATTTTAACTTTGACATGGAAAATTGATATATGTTTCTGTAATACACGGTCAATTTTTAAATGATTATATGCATGAAATAGAAAATTGATGAAAAAAGGGATCGTGTAAGACGGTCATACGATGAATTAAACAGAATTCAAATTTTAAATGATTTTTTGTGATTTTAAATCGCAAAATGACAAAAATAATTTACTTTAAAATATTTATTATTAATTTCTTCTTTAAGAAACCACCGACCCTAATCACCTGAACACCCCAATACTTCTGAACCCACTATCGGCCCCGTAGAACGCTTCAGCGCCCACTGGGTGACGGTACCGCCCACTTTGGGAAACGCTGTATTGAACTTTTAAAGTTTCAAAATATGAACATTTTGTTTCGTTATTTGTGTCCGGAAAGTTGTAGCTAGGTAATATTATTTTTCGTGCATGTGATTAGGGGGAGGTTTAGAACACATTTTGACAACCGGTAAAATCGAGGGTAGACGAGACAGAGGAAGACACAGAAAGAAAATTGTAGATAGTCTGACTTCATGGCACAGTAGAGTGTCAACATCTGAGATGAAAGCAAACACCAACGACAGAGATTTGTGGAGATCCATGATCGCCTACTTCAGCCGGCACGGCACCTGATGATGATGAATAATGTTTCACTTAGAAAATGTGTATGTTTTGGAATACATATGTTCCAACTAATGTGTTGTTCAACATGCTCTCATTTCATTGGAATACATATCTCCAATCTTATGTGTTGTTCAACATGCTCTCATTTCAACAACTATATGTCTCTGTAATGTGTTTGTATGCTATTATTTTCTTCTTCTCTGAAACATCTATATCTGGTACTTTATTCGAAACTAAGTTGCACATCTAAACATGTGTATGTCGATGTGTACTAATTTGACAGTTTCTTCTTCTTCACATCTCAACTCCCAACGGAGCACAGGTCTTCAACAAACTTCTTCCAGGTCTTCCTCTCTCTTGCCATCCCTTACAATTCTTTCCATGTTTTACCTATTCTTTTAATATCAGCCTCCAGTTCTCTTCTCCAGGTCTGTCTAGACTCTAGACCTTCCCATACTCCTCTTTCCCTGCGAGTTCCAAAACAATGTCTATATTGTAATGCTTCCGGTGGGTCTTCTCAATGTATGTCCTATCCATCGCCAGCGTCTCTTCCTGAGCTTTTCTCCACTGGTACCTGCTTAGTTCTTTCTCTGAGTTCTTCGTTTGTAATCTTATCATATCATCTCAGTTCCTTCTATTCTATGTAAACATCCATAAAGTCTGTTTGTGAGTTCTCTGAGACTGAGTGGTTAAGCTCTTTGCTTCTGAGTTCGAATCGAACCGCAGCCTTCTGTTCACGAGTGCATTTTTTTCAGAGACCCTAGGATTGTTGCCGGAGCTACGGAGTTCGTGCTTGTGCAATACTCTCGGCAGGTGGAGTGCTATTTCTGCGGAGAGGACCGAGCAATATGGGGTAAAACCCGGTGCAATGAAGTCAATCCTTCGGCTTTAAAACCCTTTATGAAGGTCTGTAGTTTTCTGATGTTTTCTTTTGTTATCTTCCATGTTTCCGAGCCATAGAACAGCACTGACTTCACAGACAGTTCCTAGAAGTTCATTTATATAGCCCTCTACAGTGGACTGCGTCCTTCTATTATTTCTGTGTATCTTAATTCATATAGTAGCTTGTCCCTTCCATCGGAGAGTCTCTTTCATCACAGCCCGCATGCAAAATTATGTCTCTAGCAGGTTCTCCCGCCTCCACCAGCGCCATGTTTAAGATTTCATTGATGTCGTGCTGATACCTTCTTCTTTGTCGTCCCCTGTGTCATACTCCAGGAACCAAGCCTTCTATTACCATTCTCTCTCCAAACCTTTGTTACGTTTAACGTAACCAAAATATTTCATATTCCGAGACATGATGTTATTTATAAGCTAATGCTCTTCGATATGCAAGTCTTGTAGGATGTCTTTGTTCCCTCTCTTCTCTGTCCAGGATGTTCTAAAAACATTTCTGTAACATCTTGTTTCAAAAGCTTCAATTTTGCTCTTTAATTGTGTTATGGTTCACGATTCACACCCACATGTTGCCACAGGCAATATGCATGTTCTCAGAAGTCTTACTTTTGTTGCTTTGCTTGTGTCGTGCGTTAGTTTCTTCATGTTGATCACACTCTGAAAAGCCATGGGTAATCTTCTTTTAACTTCTTTCCTACAATCTCAATTGTTGTTCATTATAGACCCAAGATATTCCAAATCTGTGACGTTCTCAATGTCTTCATTACAAAAAAGTTAATTACATATCCTTTACAGGACTTTGTGAATCAACCCCAGCTTTTTAACGCTGTTTGTGATTTTCTAGGCATTATTACGTTCAGTAGTTTGCCATTGCTTTCTGAACGGGTGGTGCCATCGTCCTTTGTAAAAATCCACGTGAAGCAATTTGCAACCAAACTGTCCGCAGCGTGATTCGAACAGAGAACGTCGGCGTTAATAGACCGAGTCACTATCCCCTAAAGCCACAGACGCCACCCTTCATTACTGATGTTAATTTTAGGTTGAGACTTTGTTTCTCATGATGACTTATCTTATCTTATCTTAAGCACATTGCCGTGAAGCGCCGTGGGGAGATTTAGTTTTCTATCTTGACTAAGTATAGTTTGTCTATCTTCATATGATGATTAAGTATAGTTTGTCTATCTTCATATGATGATTAAGTAAAGTTATGTTGGTGTGATATAGTGTACACTCTGTCCATGAGATATTTGATGTGATGGAGTGTACACTCTGTCCATGAGGTATTTGATGTGATGGAGTGTACACTCTGTCCATGAGATATTTGATATGATGGAGTGTACACTCTGTCCATGAGATATTTGATATGATGGAGTGTACATTCAGTCCATGAGATATTTGATATGATGGAGTGTACATTAAGTTCATGAGATATTTGATAGGATGGAGTGTACATTAAGTTCATGAGATATTTGATATGATGGAGTGTACATTCAGTCCATGAAATATTTGATGTGATGGAGTGTACACTCTGTCCATGAGATATTTGATGTGATGGAGTGTACACTCTGTCCATGAGATATTTGATGTGATGGAGTGTACACTCAGTTCATGAGATATTTGATGTGATGGAGTGTACACTCAGTTGGAAACCCTAGTTGGAGTATAGACCATCAACTACCTTGTATTCACAGATTATCCAGGAACACTTCGACGGGTTGCAACTCATTGTCTTAGTATTCTGTATTCGTTCTTGTGGTGCCAGGCCCGCAAGTGAAGCAAAGAATAGTACCACTACAAAGTATGTCGTAAGAGGCGACTGATGTAGGACCTAGTGAAGCTACCATAGTAAATAAAAATCGTTGCAGAAATCGGATTCGCTGGCCTTCTTGTAGGTGCATAACTGACACAACGTACAATCGCTCTTAGGCTCAGTTCACATACAAATCACACAGATTGGTTAACAAGTGATCAGTATGGAGCGTTAGAAGAAGAAGATATATTCTGTATTTATTTGTCTTGTACGTCTCGGATGTACTGGGTGATGTATTTATTTGTCTTGTACGTCTCGGATGTACTGGGTGATGTATTTATTTGTCTTGTACGTCTCGGATGTACTGGGTGATGTATTTATTTGTCTTGTACGTCTCGGATGTACTGGGTGATGTATTTATTTGTCTTGTACGTCTCGGATGTACTGGGTGATGTATTTATTTGTCTTGTACGTCTCGGATGTACTGGGTGATGTATTTATTTGTCTTGTACGTCTCGGATGTACTGGGTGATGTATTTATTTGTCTTGTACGTCTCGGATGTACTGGGTGATGTATTTATTTGTCTTGTACGTCTCGGATGTACTGGGTGATGTATTTATTTGTCTTGTACGTCTCGGATGTACTGGGTGATGTATTTATTTGTCTTGTACGTCTCGGATGTACTGGGTGATGTATTTATTTGTCTTGTACGTCTCGGATGTACTGGGTGATGTATTTATTTGTCTTGTACGTCTCGGATGTACTGGGTGATGTATTTATTTGACGTGTACGTCTCGGATGTACTGGGTGATGTATTTATTTGTCTTGTACGTCTCGGATGTACTGGGTGATGTATTTATGTGTCTTGTACGTCTCGGATGTACTGGGTGATGTATTTATTTGTCTTGTACGTCTCGGATGTACTGGGTGATGTATTTATTTGTCTTGTACGTCTCGGATGTACTGGGTGATGTATTTATTTGTCTTGTACGTCTCGGATGTACTGGGTGATGTATTTATTTGTCTTGTACGTCTCGGATGTACTGGGTGATGTATTTATTTGTCTTGTACGTCTCGGATGTACTGGGTGATGTATTTATTTGTCTTGTACGTCTCGGATGTACTGGGTGATGTATTTATTTGTCTTGTACGTCTCGGATGTACTGGGTGATGTATTTATTTGTCTTGTACGTCTCGGATGTACTGGGTGATGTATTTATTTGTCTTGTACGTCTCGGATGTACTGGGTGATGTATTTATTTGTCTTGTACGTCTCGGATGTACTGGGTGATGTATTTATTTGTCTTGTACGTCTCGGATGTACTGGGTGATGTATTTATTTGACTTGTACGTCTCGGATGTACTGGGTGATGTATTTATTTGTCTTGTACGTCTCGGATGTACTGGGTGATGTATTTATTTGTCTTGTACGTCTCGGATGTACTGGGTGATGTATTTATTTGTCTTGTACGTCTCGGATGTACTGGGTGATGTATTTCTGCATCTTTTAGCATCATATAGACACTCCATCTATCCATCTTTTCCTTGGTTTTCCCCTCAGCTTTCATCGTGATGTTCTGCTGTAGATAGCGTTATTAGACACTGTGGTCTGACTGTATTCTTTTAATGTAGTTATAAACCATTTCACAGATTTTGTAGCTGAAGTTTTTTACGGAGCCAGCCACAAGCTGAACACGAATATAGCTGGTTCCTATTTTATTTTCATCAGATTATGGAAGTTGAGACTGTTATTAAAGCAGTGATCTGACTGGAGGCGCTGTTTTATACATGTCTATATTCTCATGTGGCTCAATGCGCACGCGGATGTGTTGAGAGTCTTTGTTGAATTTGGGGCTGCAGAGAATCAGAGTTATTTTCGTGCACGGGCATATAGAGGTAAGGGAGAAATGAAAGAGCCGGCATGCTGGGGTCAAGGGAGAAATGAAAGAGCCGGCATGCTGGGGTCAAGGGAAAATGAAAGAGCAGAAATAATTGATCCTTAACTTTGGTATCTAAATTACAAGTATCTCTGAAGTCTAGGTAAAGCTTGCCTGAATGGCGAAGGCCACTGGTGATAAGAAAAGCAAGACTTTCCACTAAAATCAGTCAGATGACTATGTCTGAATTCATAGTGGGCAAACAAACAACCACACTGCTAGACTGTGTTAGAGCCATATATATAGAAAGTGAAAGTGCCATACGAACAAGCGCCGGACTCACAAATTGGTTTCCAGTAACATCAGGAGTACGGCAAGGATGTGTTTATCACCTCTCCTCTTTATTATATACATGGATAGTATCACCAAAATAGATGAAACATCACTCAACGCAGACCAACAAAATGAACTGCTCTTTGCTGAAGACCAGTGTATATTCCATAAGAATATTGAACAGCTTCAAGAACACATAAACTTACTCAACAATAGCTGCCTCAAATACAACATGAAAATGAACATTCAAAAGACAGAAGTCATGACTATAAGCAGAGAACATAAAGATATCAACATACAAATGAATGACCAAACGCTAAAGTAGGTGAGAGAATTCAAATACCTTGGAAGTATCTTCACATCTGATAGTAGAATGGACAGAGAGATGGAAACTAGAATCCAACAAGCCAACAACATTACATACCAGCTTACTCCAATCTTGAAACACCCAGCTATTCCAGTAGAGACTAAAAGACAGATTATAAATTCAATCTTTATACCAACACTGTGCTACCAGTGCCAAACATGGGCACTGACAAAAGAACAAGAATGGAAAATTACCACATGCGAAATGAGATGCCTGAGGAAAGCAGTAAATAAAACAAGAAGAGATCAAATAAGAAATGAGGAAATTAGAAGAACAGTCGGAACAACACCTGCTATTAGATTTATTGAAAAACAGAGACTCAAATGGTTTGGCCCCTTGATCAGAATGAACCCGAATACACCAGTTGCAAGAGCGTACAACCTGAAAATGGAATCATCAAGAGGAAAGGGCAGACCAAGAAAAAGATGGGTTGATGGAGTTACAGACATCTTAAAACTCCACAATAGCACACCATATCAAGCGACCGGGCGTGCATTATCTCGGAAACCGATCGTCAGTTAAACCTGCTACGCCTAGCGGCAACAAAGCAGAGAAGGTCAAAAGAAAAAAAGAACCAAAAAAAAAGAAAGCTCTAGATGTTTTACTTTCCAGTTGTTTTTTTGTTTTGTCTGCAAAACCTTACAATTACCTTTTATATAAAGTAAACATGTAGAGATGTCAAAATAAGAATACAGAAGCCAAGAAGGTCTTCATCGAACTGGGAAACATATGGAAGCTTAAAGAAATCAAATTAAGAAAAAATAGGATATTTAACTCAATGTTAAAGCAATTCTGCTGTATGGGTCAGAAACATGGATAACGATTAAATAATGCATAAATTGCATTCATCAACTGATGTCTGCACAGAAGAGAGGGACTGAGATGGTATGATATGGTCACACACGAGCAACTTATGGATAGAACAAGACAGATTTCAGTGGAGGGAGCTGCCGGAGAAGGCTACAGATAGAACAAGACAGATTTCAGTGAAGGAAGCTGCCGGAGATAGCTACAGATAGAACAAGACAGATTTCAGTGAAGGGAGTTGCCGGAGATAGCTACAGATAGAACAAGACATATTTCAGTGAAGAGCTGCGGAGATAGCTACAGATATAACAAGACAGATTTCAGTGGAGGAGCTGCCTGGAGATAGCTACAGATAGAACAAGACAGATTTCAGTGAAGGGAGCTGCCGGAGATAGCTCAATAGAACAAGACAGATTTCAGTGAAGGGAGTTGCCGGAGATAGCTACAGATAGAACAAGACAGATTTCAGTGAAGGGAGCTGCCGGAGATAGCTACAGATATAACAAGACAGATTTCAGTGGAGGGAGCTGCCGGAGATAGCTACAGATAGAACAAGACAGATTTCAGTGAAGGGAGCTGCGGAGATAGCTCAGATAGAACAAGACAGATTTCAGTGGAGGGAGCGGCCGGAGATAGCTACAGATATAACAAGACATATTTCAGTGGAGGGAGCTGTCGGAGATAGCTACAGATAGAACAAGACAGATTTCAGTGAAGGGAGCTGCCGGAGATAGCTACAGATAGAACAAGACAGATTTCAGTGAAGGGAGCTGCCGGAGATAGCTACAGATAGAACAAGACAGATTTCAGTGAAGGGAGCTGCCGGAGATAGCTACAGATAGAACAAGACAGATTTCAGTGGAGGGAGCTGCCGGAGATAGCTACATATATGACAAGACAGATTTCAGTGGAGGGAGCTGTCGGAGATAGCTACAGATAGAACAAGACAGATTTCAGTGAAGGGAGCTGCCGGAGATAGCTACAGATAGAACAAGACAGATTTCAGTGAAGGGAGCTGCCGGAGATAGCTACAGATAGAACAAGACAGATTTCAGTGAAGGGAGCTGCCGGAGATAGCTACAGATAGAACAAGACATATTTCAGTGGAGGGAGCTGCCGGAGATAGCTACAGATATGACAAGACAGATTTCAGTGGAGGGAGCTGTCGGAGATAGCTACAGATAGAACAAGACAGATTTCAGTGAAGGGAGCTGCCGGAGATAGCTACAGATAGAACAAGACAGATTTCAGTGAAGGGAGCTGCCGGAGATAGCTACAGATAGAACAAGACAGATTTCAGTGAAGGGAGCTGCCGGAGATAGCTACAGATAGAACAAGACAGATTTCAGTGAAGGGAGCTGCCGGAGATAGCTACAGATAGAACAAGACAGATTTCAGTGGAGGGAGCGGCCGGAGATAGCTACAGATATAACAAGACAGATTTCAGTGGAGGGAGCTGTCGGAGATAGCTACAGATAGAACAAGACAGATTTCAGTGAAGGGAGCTGCCGGAGATAGCTACAGATAGAACAAGACAGATTTCAGTGAAGGGAGCTGCCGGAGATAGCTACAGATAGAACAAGACAGATTTCAGTGAAGGGAGCTGCCGGAGATAGCTACAGATAGAACAAGACAGATTTCAGTGAAGGGAGCTGCCGGAGATAGCTACAGATAGAACAAGACAGATTTCAGTGGAGGAGCTGCGGAGATAGCTACAGATAGAACAAGACAGATTTCAGTGGAGGGAGCTGCCGGAGATAGCTACAGATAGAACAAGACAGATTTCAGTGAAGGGAGCTGCCGGAGATAGCTACAGATAGAACAAGACAGATTTCAATGGAGGGAGCTGCCGGAGATAGCTACAGATAGAAAGATGTGGCTTGAGTTCGATGAGGATCTATGTTCCAACACTCCGGTTTAAAAAGCAGAGAAAGACAGAGATAGAGAGCGAGAGAGAGAGACAGTGAGAGAGAGAGAGAGTGGGAGACAGAGATAGAGAGAGATACAGTTGTGTCCTCTTGTTTAGTAAGCATACAATTTGGCCGAAACTAGGATGGGAATGTCTTACATGCAGAAAGGACCTACGAGGGCGCATCTTGTTCATGTTCTTGGTCAGAGCAAACTATACAAAGTACAAACATTGATTAACCTGGTTGATAAGAGCTAATACAAACATACAAACAGTATGGCTTCTGTCTAACCACAAAGATAGATGCAGTATTGTCCAAGTGCACACACATTTCTGTAGATGCACGAATATTAACGGCTCCTTTTAAATTTCAAAACCCGGAAACTCTACTTTAGTGAACCACATCTATTCAATTATACTGCAGGATGATTTAATTTGTTGTTTCTTGATGAAGTTCAGTACTAATGTTGTACCAACTTTTTTCCTGATGTCTTCATTTCTAAACCGGTCTCTTGGTGATACTCCCAGCATTCTGCTTGACACTTCATCTCTGTTGTGATTAGTTTTCTGCTAACATTTGATATCGGCGTCCAGGTACATGACAGCGTCAGCGTCACTGGAAACATAATGTGTGGAGAAAGTTTGTGTTGAACATTGCTATTTTTGTGCTCATGGTGACATGTTTGTATTTTCAAATCGGTGCCATTTATCCTATGATTTTATTTTATTTTCTGTATCTATCGCTGAAGATCGTTAGTTATTCTTCATTTTGTTGCAAAAATGCTTCCTATGTATGTCAAGTCTTTGACTTCAGTTATCAGTTATCAGGTTATATGAGAACTATCATTATAACACTCCGGACATATCCATAGGTGATCCGATCTCCGCCTGAGCAAATCTACCAGCGTACAGCGGCACAACATGCTAGTTCGATGTTGATTAATCAATCTCTTTGCAGCTAAAACATTGATACTCATCTCTCTCAATCGGATCATCTGATGGGATTTACAACCCTAAAACTACTCTGTTCGGAAAGACTCTCTCAATGCCTGTAGAATGGCATTTCGAGCCATGACAAGTCTTTGACTTGTTTTAGTTGATGAATGTCGATGGAGATATTGATAGTGTTTTCCTCTCTAGCGAATGTCATTACTTCGGTTTTGTCAATGTTTATTCTCATATTAAATTCATTGCATGCTAACTAGAGTCTGTTAATGTGTTGCTGTAGCTGTAGCTGTTCCTCTGTTGTTTATACAATTGCCTTGTCGCAGGCATAATGACATTCCTTTAAAACCTCTCCAATGTTGTTCCCTCCGTTGGTGTTAGGTATTTTACAGATTTGATCGATATATGTGATGAAGAGCAGCGGTGATAGTGTGCATGCTTGTCTTACTCTATCGAGCTAAAGGAAAGAGTATATCTGAGCGTAAAAGGGCCATCCAGCGCGTGGAAAGAGAGTAAAAGGGAAAGGTAGAGAAGAATTGTTGAAATCTCGTGTATAAGCTTTATGTGTCCAACGGATATCGATTTATGGATTAAATAGGTACACTGCATCAACACAAGAATACAAACACATACACAACTGTATACACTCTACTCACATACACACATAACTCAGATACAGACACACACGCGTGTGTATACACATACATATTGCAAAATAGTAAACAAAGATTTCAAAGTAAATTGTCCATCTACAAACACAAAGACACCATTACGACATCTCATTTCTGCATCTGTCATGAATCACGCATGAGATAACATAGCCACAGATTGCCGCATGTCGTAATATCGCATCACAGATAGGAAAACCGTTCCATTTATACAGTCACACGTGTAACACACTTCGTTTTACACACTCGTAGAAATCAAATACTGAACACAGCGGAAAACAATCACAGATACCGCCATTATTTTATTTATCTTACAGACGCCCAGAAAACGTCACCAACTCCATACAATGTCATAGAGCTAAAATAACTCGTCTAGCTACTGGTTAAATTTATTTTAACAAACTTTTCGAGATAATAAAAGAAAGCTATTTCGTTAGGGGCTGATTAAAGCACGATAATTTATCTACTAATATACATCTGTAACAAGTCCTGATTACCAATGGCTATATTACTTTTTGTTTTCCTTATTTGTTCTGTGGTACATGGTAAGGCTTACTGAAGTTTGCTGTCTTGTGTTACCTTTGGCTATTGGTACCGTGTACCCTTTTGGTGCTGGTAGCAAATCTGCGACTTTAGATTTGTTAAGTATACATGATTTTTTTAGATGGATTAGAACAGTGAAGTCAAACGCGTCGACGGTGGGCACGCACCATTGCGCCCGTCTTATACATTTATCGCCCGAGTGGTTACCGGGGCCCAAATTTTGGGGTGGTGAGAATAGAACCACTGTTACATGCCACGCATGTCGTAAGAGGCGACTAAGGAGGTTTGGCTGAAATCGGATGCACTTGTTCTAAACATGTACAAGTCTATGCGTTTAGGGTCTATGCTTCATCATCAAGGTGCGTATCCTTTAAAGGAAGTTGCTCTCTTAGCAGCGCATCTGAAATTCACTCTGTCTCTAGCCAATTCACCAACTTCGGGCATAATCCTATTCATGGTTTCGTTAATATCTTGTAACCATCCTCTTCTTGGTCTACCTCTGCCTCTGCGTCCTGTTTATGGGCTTACCAAAATAAAGAGGCCTATGCTCCAATAACCCATGTTAAAAAAACATGTTCACTGGTGCTATCTATTGTTTAGATTTGATCGATATCTGTGATGAACAGCAGCGGTGATAGTATGCATATTCCGTTGGTAAGATCTACCTATGAGTGTATAGTTCACTAGTATATATTACTAGTGTATAGTATGAGTGTATAGTTCACTAGTATATATTACTAGTGTATAGTATGAGTGTATAGTTTACTAGTATATATTACTAGTGTATAGTATGAGTGTAGAGTTTAGGGCTTGCCAAACCAATGTGCAACGTATACAGTTCTTGTCAAGATCAAACATATCACAAAGAGTGATTAAAATTGGTCGTAAAGAACGAACGCGAAGAAGAAGAAGATTTACGTTCAAAGGCATTAATCATTTTCTCTGCCGCTTTGTCAATGGTGTCTCACAACCATATTTTCCTTTTACATTGACAAGTATTTTACTGTCAGCTTCTGAGTTTACGCTTGTCTCTCTTGCCTTTCAGCACACCCATAAGTCCTTTTTTAAATGATTCTATTCCTTTGCCTAATGTTGCTCTTACTACTCCAAACAATCAATCAATCAAGTGCCATGCCTGCCCGCGTTGGTGATCATGTCTCTCCACAACTCTCTCTGCCTGGTGCATGTAATCAGTTCTGACGTCGATCTTTTGTCGAACCATGATGTCAGGCCATCCAACATCTTGTCCCTCTGTCTTCCACGATCTCTCCTTCCCTGAATTTTACCTGTTATCACCAAATGTTCTAAACCTTCTCTTGGCATTATATGCCCGAAGAACTTTGATTGTCTGATTCTTATTCTTTTGATAAAGTTTCTCTGTGTGCAGGCCTGATCAAAAACCTCCTGATTTGTTTTCTTCGCTGTCCATGGAATTCTCAGTAT